>SJYR01002089.1:641991-656134 GCA_006410655.1 Kobus ellipsiprymnus
TTTATTGCTATTGCAAATGGAATACTTTCCTTTATTTCTTTTTCAAGTGGCTTATTACTAGTGTACAAAGTACAACTGATTTTCAAATGTTGATATTAAACCTACAAATTTGTTGAATTCATTTTTTTAGCTCTAATTGTTTCTTTTTGTAGACATTTTAGGATCATGTCATATAAAGTTAGAAGTAGTTTTATTTCTTTCCAACTAGGAGGCCCTATACTTCTTAATTTCTTGCCTAAATGTTCTGATAAGAATTTCTGATATTATGTTAAACAGAATTGATGAGAGTGAATAATTGTCTTTTTTTTTTATCTTAAGGTTGTGTTAATTTCCTAGATATGCTATAAACCATCACAAACTGAGTGTCTTAAAACAACATAAATTTCAAGCCACATATCCAAAAGCTTGAAGTCCAGATCAAAGCATCATGGAAGGGCCATGTTCTCTGTCGTACCTTCTGATGACTGCAGGGAATCATTAATGTTCCCCGGCTGCAACTGTTTAACCCCAATTTCTGCCTCTATTGCCACATGGCTTCCTTCTCTATAATTTTTTGTGTGTCTTTACATGCCACTCTCCTCTCTCTGTGTATCTGTGTCTCTGTCTCTTCTACTCTTTTTCTAAGGATACTAATCATATTAGATCAAGAGTATAGCCTACTCAATGACTAAAGCTAGAGGCATAACCTCTCCACAGATTTCAGACAATTCTCCAAAGCGACAGTAATCAAAACAACATGATATTGGCACAAAAACAGACATTTAGATCAATGGAACAGAACAGAGACCCCAGAAATAAATCCACATGTCTGCAGCCAACTAATCAATAGAAGGCAAGAATGTGCAATGGAGAAAAGACAGTCTATTCAGAAAGTGGTATTGGGGAAGCTGGATAGCTGGATATAAATCAGTGAAGTTAGAACATTCCCTTACACCATGCAAAAAATAAAATCAAAATGGCTAAAAGAATTAAATATAAGACATGACACCATAAAACACCTACAAGAGAACACAAGCAAAACATTCTCTGATATTTGTTGTGTTTGTTCATTATCTCAGTTGTGTCAAACTCTGTGATTTCATGGACTGCAGCACACCAGTCTTCCCTGTTTCCCAGAGTTTGCTCAGATCCATGTCCTTTGAGTCATGATGCCATCCAGCCACCTCATCCTCTGTCATCAGCTTCTCGTCTTATCTTCAATCTTTTCCAGCATCAGGGTATTTTTCAATGAGTCAGATCTTTGCATCAGGCAGCCAAAGTATTGGAGCTTCAGCTTCAGCATCACTCCTTCCAATTGATATTCAGGGTTGATTTCCTTCAGGATTGATTGATTTGATGTCCTTGCAGTCCAACGGACTCTCAAGAGTCTTCTCCAACATCACAATTCAAAAGCATCAGTTCTTCGATGCTCAACCTTCTTTATGGTCCAACTCTCACATCCACACATGACTACAGGAAACACCACAGCTTTGACTAGACAGACTTTGTTGGCAAGGTAATGTCTCTGCTTTGTAATATGCTGTCTAGGTTGATCATAGTTTTTCTTCTAAGGAGCAAGTATCTTTTAATTTCCTGGCTGCAGTCAACATCTATAGTGATTTTGGAGACCCCCCCCAAAAAAAAAACAATAAAAGTCTCTCACTGTTTCCATTTTTTCCAATCTATCTGTCATCTTCTCCCCATCTATTTCCACCGTCTTGGAGTTTCCGTATTGGTCAGAATGGCCATCATCAAAACATCTATAAACAATAAATTCTAAAGAGGGTTTGGAGAAAAAGGGACAGTTTTACATTGTTGGTGGGAATATACATTAGGGCACAACCCATTTGTAGAATAGTATGGAGGTTCCTTAAAAAACTAAAAAGCACATTTACACCATTAAGAACAAACTTAAAATAAAATAGACTCGGGAAAAACAAAAGTTGCCATATGATTCTGCAATTCCACTCTGGGCATATATCCATAGAAAATTCTAATTTTGAAAAGATACATGCACCACAATGTTCATAGCAGCACTATTTATGGTAAACAAAACATGAGAGTAAGCAAAGTGTCCATCAACAGATGACTGGATAAAAAATAAGTGATAGTATATGCAATAAAATATTACTCAGCCATGAAAGAATGAAATAATGCCAAATGCAGCAACATGTATGAATCTATAGATTATAGACCTAAGTGAAGTCAGAGAATGATGTCATATAATATCACTTATATGTGGAATCTAAAAACAAAATGATACAAATGAACCTATTTACAAAGTAGAAACATATTCAAAGACATAGGAAACAAAGCTATTACAATGATTTCCCGATGATTACCAATAGGGAAAGATTGGGGGGAGGGATTAATTAGGAATTTGGAGTATCAGATCTAAACTACCATATATTAAAATAGATAAACAACTAGGACCTATTGTAGATCACAGTGAACTATAGTCAATATCTTTTAATAAAGTATAATAGAAAAGAAACTGGAAAATTATATAATCTGAAATATTTATGTGTATAGACTTTTCCCAACCCAAGAAACACAAGAGACATGGGTTCAATTTCTGGGTTGGGAATATCTTATGGAGTAGGAAATGGTCCATTCTAGTATTGTTGCCTGGAAAATTCCATGGACAGAGGAGCCTGGCAGGCCACAGCCCATGGGATCACAAAGAGTCAGACTTGACTGACAGACTGACCACACACATACATATATGTAATTAAGTCACTTTACTGTACACCAGAAACTAACAGGATATTGTAAATCAACTATCTTCAATTCTTAAAAAAGAGTATGCCTTAATCCATTATAACCTTACCCTTACTAAAGTCTTAATTATATCTGCAAATTTAAGATTACATTCACAGGTAAAAAGGGTTATGATTTCAATGTGTCTTTTTCAGGAGCATAATGTAACCCCAAAAAGAAGAAAACCTTCAGTTTTTAATCATTGCTAACTGTGAGTTATTTCTAGACATTATCAAGTTGAGAATGTTCCCTTCCATTCTTAATGTGTTGAGTGCTTTCCTTATATACATATTAGACTTATATCCTTTTTTTTTTTTTTTTTTTTGCTTCAGTGGAAGCAATTGTGTGTGTCTTTAATCTTTTATTCTATTTGGTGTGATATATTACATTGATGGTGTTTCTTATGTTGAATATTTCCTGTTTACCTAGGATAAATTCTATTTGATTGTGGTATATAATCCTTTTAACATTTTGCTTAGCTCAGGTTTTTTAGTATTATGCTGAATAATTTTGTTCTATATTCACAAAAGGATACTGATCTATATAATTTTTGTAGGGGGATATTTGTTTGGTTTTGAAATCAGGGTAATACTGTACTATTTATTGGAAGTGTTAGAAATACTGGTATAAATTCTTCTTTAAATATTTGAATAAAATGACTAATGAAGCCATATATTCCTGGAATTTGGAATTTTCCTTGCTGGGAATTTTGAATACTGATTCAATTGTTTTATTTTTTATAGGTTTGTTTGCATTTTCTATGTCTTCTTGAGTCAGTTCTGGTAGTTTGTGTTTTCTGTATATTTTTCCATTTCATCTATGATATCCGATGGTTGGTGAACAATTGTTCATTGTATTTTCTTATAACCCTGCAATGTGGGAGACCTGGGTTTGACCCCTGGGTTGAAAAGATCCCCTGGAGAAGGGAAAGGCACTCATTCCAGTATTCAGGCCTGGAAAATTCCATGGACAGTCCATGGACTCAGAGTCAGACACAACTGAGTGACTTTTACTCTCACAATCCTTTTAATGTATGTAAGTTGGTTCTTGCTGCTACTACTAAATCGCTTCAGTTGTGTCCAACTCTGTGGAACCCCATAGACAGCAGCACACCAGGCTCTGCCATCCCTGGGATTCTCCAGGCAAGAACACAGGAGTGGGTTGCCATTTCCTTCTCCAATGCAGGAAAGTGAAAAGCGAAAGTGAAGTCACTCAGTCATGTCTGACTCTTCGCAACCCCATGGACTGCAGCCTACCAGGCTCCTCCATCCATTGAATTTTCCAGGCAAGAGTACTGGAGTGGGGTGCCATTACCTTCTCCAATGTAAGTTGATAGTAAAGTCTATATTCATTCCTGTTTTTACTGAATTGAATCTTCACTCCTTAGTCTATCTAGTTGAAAGTACATCAATTCATGGACCTTTTTAGAGAACCAACTCTTGCTTTCATTCATTGTCTCTATTGTTCCAATATTCATTTCATATAATAATTCTCTAGTTTCTATTTTTATTCATGCTTTCATAGAGCAGTTATTTTTAAACGTATTGCTTAATTTTGATATGTTTGTGAACTTTTCAAGTGTTTCTGTTGTTATACATCTTTAGTTTCATTCCATTTGTGTGTATGTCTGTCTGTGATAGAGAGATAACATATGATATACCCTAGAGAGTGTTCTATGTATACTTAAGAAGAATATGTATCCGGTTATTAGGTAGAGTGCTATGTAAATGTTTGATGGAACTTGTTATTTGTAGTGCTGTTCATGTCCTCTGCTTCCTTATTGATCTTCAGTCTACTTGTTCTGTTCATTATTGAAAGTGGGACATTGCAGTCTCGAATTATATTTTAGAATGGTTCATTTCTCATTTCAATTCTGTCAGTTTCTGATACATATATTTTGGTGGTCTTTTGTTAACTGTGTATATGTATAAAATTGTTAAATCTTCTTTATGGACTGGCTCTTTTAGCAATATATAATATCCTATGGTTTTTTTTAACTGACTTGGGGTTTATATTGTGTGATATTAGTATATTTATCCCAGTCACTTTGTTTACTGTTTTCATGAACTACCATTTTTCATTTGTTCACTTTCTACCTATTTCTGCATTTGTATACAAAGTCTAATTAGAGAGTTACTAACTTAATCAACCATGAACTTTCAAATGTTCAAGCTGGTTTTAGAAAAGGCAGAGGAACAATAGATCAAATTGCCAACATCCACTGGATCATCAAAAAAGCAAGAAAGTTATTTCTGCTTTATTGACTATGCCAAAGCCTTTGATTGTGTGGATCACAATAAGCTGTGGAAAATTCTGAAGGTGATAGAAATACAAACCACCTGACCTGCCTCTTGAGAAACCTGTATGCAGGTTAGGAAGCAACAGTTAGAACTTTACATGGAACAACGGACTGGTTCCAAATAGGAAAAGGAGTATGTCAAGGCTGTATATTGTCACTCTGCTTATTTAACTTCTATGCCGAGTGCATCATGAGAAACCCTGGACTGGAAGAAGCACAAGCTGGAATCAAGATTGCTGGGAAAAATATCAATAACCTCAGATATGCAGATGACACCACCCTTATGGCAGAAAGTGAAGAAGAACTAAAAAGCCTCTTGATGAAAGTGAAAGTGGAGAGTGAAAAAGTTGGCTGAAAGCCCAACATTTAGAAAACTAAGATCATGGCAACTGGTCCCATTGCTTCATGGGAAATAGATGGGGAAATAGTGGAAACAGTGTCAGATTTTATTTTTTTAGGCTCCAAAATCCCTGCAGATGGTGATTGCAGCCTTGAAATTAAAACACATTTTCTTCTTGGAAGGAAAGTTATGACCAACCTAGACAGCATATTAAAAAGCAGAGACATTACTTTGCCAACAAATGTCCATGTAGTCAAGGCTATGGTTTTTCTGGTAGTAATGTATGGATGTCAGAGTTGGACTATAAAGAAAGCTTAGCACCGAAGAATTGATGCTTTTGAACTGTGGTGTTGGAGATAACTCTTGAGAGTCCCTTGAACTGCAAAGAGATCCAACCAGTCCATCCTAAAGAGATCAGTCTTGGTTGTTCATTGGAAGGATTTATGTTGAACCTGAAACTCCAATACTTTTGCCACCTGATGTGAAGAGGTGTCTCATTTGAAAAGACCCTGATGCTGGGAAAGATAGAGGGCAGGAGAAGGGGACAAGAGAGAATGAGATGGTTAGATGGCATCACCCACTCAATGGACTTTAGTTTGGGTAGACTCCAGAAGTTGATGATGGACAGAGGCCTGGTGTGCTGTGGTTCATGGGGTCACAGGGAGTTAGACATGACTGAGCAACTGAACTGAACTGAACTGAACTCAGTCAAGATTTTTTTATCCCATTCAATCAATTTTTGCATTTTTTGAGAAGGATTATTCGATATGTAACTAAAGCAATTACTAATATGAAAATTTATATTTATATCATCCTATTTTCTACATGCCATATCACTTTTTGTTCTTCAATTTCCTCCTTATTTGATTTTTGTTTACTCTTTAATTGAAATTTTTACCTCCCATTTTCCTTTTCTGTATAGATATTTTTGGTGGTTACTTGACATATTAAAATGATAACAAGTCACTTTGAATTAACACTGATTTATTTATCTATTTATATCTCTAATTGAGTTGTAAGATTCTTAAGTGCAGTTTGTACCAGTTTTCCAAACTGTATGTGACAAATATATCACATACATACATTGCCTATATATATATGTATATGCATTTATATATTCATATATTATATATATGAATATATCCATAAAATGGGAATTTTTGTCACTACTTTTTAAAAGTCTCTTTAAATCATTCACTTTATATTATATACTCCCACTGCAGATAGTAGTAGCTCTGTGTTAATGCCCATATCTCAGTTCCCATTGCTGACATTCTAATTCTTAGTAAACATGACTCTAGATGTCACTGACACAAAAGACATTACAGCTTCAGCGATCCAGAATCTGACATTAGACAGTTAGTTAGGACTACTTATGAATCTTCTGTGTGATATGTAGATATTAATTACTTTAGTTATTTTGCATAATAATAACTTGGCTTATATTACACAAGAATTGGAACCAGAGGCTAAACTATTCTTTTTTTTATTTTATTTTTTAATAATCATCTTTGATACTTTTTCCCTGCTTTTCTTAACACATAATTAAAATAACTGCAGATTTGAAAATTTATGCATTTTCAATATTGTATGAATTTTAAACCATATCTATATATACATGTATCTGATTGAATGGTTGCTAGAGCTCTCTAGATTGGTAAGCCCTCTAACAATGATGTCATACTTATTCCTCTAGCAGAACAACTGATAAATTAGGCTATGTAATACATACAGAGTTATGGGAATGATGTCATGATCTTATTTATTGTTGTTCAGTCAGTCATCCAATGCTTTGCTACCCCCGTGGACTGCAGCACGCCAGGCCCTCTGTTCTTCACCATCTCCTGGTGTTTTCTCAAACTCACGTCCATTGAGTCAATGATGCCGTCCAACCAACTCTATAATCCCCTTCTCCTCCTGCCTTCACTGTTTCCCAGCATCAGGGTCTTTTCCAAAGAGTTGGCACTTCGCATCAGGTGGCCAAATACTGGAGCTTCAGCTTCAGCATCAGTCCTTCCAATGGATATTCAGTGTTGATTTCCTTTATAATTGACTGGTTTGATCCCCTTGCTGTCCAAGGGACTCTCAAGGATTTTCTTCAGCACCATAGTTCAAAGGCATCAATTCTTCAGCATTCAGCCTTTTTTCATTGACAAAATGTAGTCCACTGGAGAAGAGAATGGCAAACCATTTCAGCCTTCTTGCCTTGAGAACCCCATGAATAGTATGAAAAGGCAAAGGCAAAAACTGCTGTCCAAGGGACTCTCAAGGGTTTTCTTCAGCACCATAGTTCAAAGGCATCAATTCTTCAGCATTCAGCCTTTTTTCATTGACAAAATGTAGTCCACTGGAGAAGAGAATGGCAAACCATTTCAGCCTTCTTGCCTTGAGAACCCCATGAATAGTATGAAAAGGCAAAGGCAAAAGATATGACACTGAAAGATGAAATTCCCAGGTCAGTAGGTGTCCAATATGCTACTGGAGAAGAGTGGAGAAATAGCTCCAGAAGGAATGAAGAGGCTGAGCCAAAGCAGAAACAATGTCCACTTATGGTTGTGTCTGGTGGTGAAAGTATAGTCTGATGCTGTAAAGAACAATATTGCATAGGAACCTGAAACGTTAGCTCCATGAATCAAGGTAAATTGGAAGTGGTCAAACAGGAGATGGCAAGAGTGAACATCAAAATTTTAGGAATCAGTGAATTAAAATGGACAGGAATGAGTCACTTTAATTCAGATGACCATTATATCTACTACTGTGGCAAGAATCTCTTAGAAGAAATGTAGTAGCCCTCATAGTTAACAAAAGTCTGAAATGCAGTACTTGGATGCCATGTCAAAATCTCAACAGAATGATTTTACTAACATTATCATTTACCAATTAATCCTATAACTTTCTGTGATAAGAACATGCTTTAATTCCTATATTTATAGAATTAAATCTAAACCCATATATTTACAGATTTGCAAATAGTATACTACTTATTTACAGAATTGGAATGTAGAGCAGCTCTTGTCTTAATTTACATAAAATTCTATGTCTATTAGTTAGTTCTCAATATAAAAACAAAATTCCCTTGGGTATTTTAAGAAGTAAAGGGTTTTATCCAGTTAGAAATGACAGATGATTAAAGACTCTTGAGCACAAAAGCCATACTTATCAAGAATACAGGGACTTCATGAAATGTTTCCAGGTATACAGAAAACATTCATCAAATAATTGTTAAATGAATGAACATGTAACTAGGTGAGATCTGATACTATCTGTTAATTATGGATCACCTGCTTAGTGTTAGTACTGTGCTAGTTGCTCATTGAATGTTATCTGACTTAACAAAAAAAAAAATTTTTAAGGCAGTTACAATTGATTTCATAATGGCAACCCACTCCACTATTCTTGCCTAGAGAATCCATGGACATAGGAGCCTGGTGGGCTACAGTCCATGGGGTCACAAAGAGTCAAACATGACTGAGTGACTAACAATTTCACTTTTATTATTAGATGATCAAGCCAAAGGACAGATAATCTAAATAACTACAAGTTTACATCCTTAGGAAATAGAAGTATGAATGAAGCCAAAAGTTTTGCTTTTCCAGTATTTCTTGCTGATTCTAAATTAACTTTTCCTTAAATGAAAACGCTCATCATTTAGGGTCCTTTTAGAACTAACTGAGTAAGATAATTGAGTAGAAAGTAAAGAAACTTCCTACATAACACCTCAGCAATCCCCTACCTCCTAGTATCTTCTATTGTTAACATCTTACATTGATGTGATATATCCATTACAATTATTAAGCCAATATTAATACATTATTATTACCCAGGGGTCATATTTTAAAGGGTTTGCGTGATGGCTCAGACAGTAAAGAATCCACCTGTAATGCAGGAGCTTCTTGGGTCAGGAAGATCCCCTGGAGAAGGGAATGGTTAAGTGCTGCTGGCTGGCTCACATGGTAAAATATCTGCCTGCAATGCAGGAAAACTGGGTTCAGTCCCTGGGTCAGGAAGATCCCCTGGGGAATGAAATGGCAACCCACTCTAGTATACTTGCCTGAAGAATTTCATGGACAGAAGAGCCTGGTGAGCTACAGTCCATGGCACCACAAAGAGTCAGACATGATGGCGTGACTAACACAGTAACTGCTCCAGTATTCTTACATGGAGAATTCCATAGACAGAGGAACCTGGCAATTCAATCTTTGTGTTATACACCCTATGAGTCTTGACAAATGTATACTGGAATTTATGAATAATTATAGTATTGCACAGATTAGTTTTATTGCTCCCAAATTTCCCTGTGTTCCATCTGCCCCCCCATATATTGCAATGCACATATTGTAGATTAAATTGCAGTAAAACACACATCATAACTTCTGCAAATCTAAGATATAAAACTACTTTATCTCAACAATTTAAAGTAATCTTATTCCATAAAATGTTAAATTTGTAAACAAACAATAATCCTTAAGTAGTCCAGTGTTCATGTGTATAATAAATTGGCGGTGGTGGTTTAGTGACTAAGTCATGCCCCACTCTTGCAACCTCAAGGCTTGTAGACCACTGGGCTCCTATGTCCATGGGATTTCCCAGGCAAGAATACTGGAATGGGTTTCCATTTCTTTCTCCAGGGGATCTTCCCAAGCCAGGGATCAAACGTGGGTCTCCTGCATTGTAGATGGTCTCCTGCATTGCAGGCAGATTCTTTACAACTGAGCCACTGCCCACTGCCTCCTGCCATCCCTGCCATTTTCTAGTATTTACTTGCTATACAACTAGGGCTTCTAAGTTTAAACTATTTTTAAAAGAATTAAGCAAGAGTCCTTTTACTAGAAAATTTAAAGAAATAATATTTGAGATTTTTCCCATTCTTTCTTCAATAATAAGGAAATTCTCAGAGCGGTGTGTAGTTTTTTAATTTAGCTATCCCTTTTCATTAAATGGTGTTCAACAAAGATTATCCCCTATAACTTTATAGCAAAATTAAAATTTATATTATACTCAAAATGCAAATACAGTTTAAAGACTCTTCCATAGAAGCTATAGACAGACATATAAATGAATGGCTTAGGCTTAATAGTTTATGTGTAAGTAAAGCATTATTTCCTGTGAACACCACATGCTAAAAAGGAATGAAATCCATAATATTACTTTTATTGCCTAAAGTGCTAGAGAGAATTGAAATGCTCCATCTACAAATTTCTATTCCTCCATCTTCCAGTACATTTTAGACCTTCTTTAAGTGCTTTAGATGTATTAACTAATCATTGCATTCAATAACTTACATTGTTATCCCTTTTTACACAGCTAAAAGAAGGACAGTAAATGGTTTTCACAAACTGGTACCATTAAGTCAACATAACACCAAACTAGAAGCATCTAATGTCTATGATATGATTTAGACTCATTTAAACATGACTCGACTGAGAGTTGGACTGTGAAGAAGGCTTAGCACTGAAGAACTGATGCCTTTGAACTGTGGTGTTGGAGAAGATTCTTGAGAGTCCCTTGGACTGCAAGGAAGACAACCAGTCCATTCTGAAGGAGATTAGCCCTGGGATTTCTTTGGAAGGAATGATGCTAAAGCTAAAACTCCAGTACTTTGGCCACCTCATGCGAAGAGTTGACTCATTGGAAAAGACTTTGATGCTGGGAGGGATTGGGGGCAGGAGGAGAAGGGGACGACGAGGATGAGATTGCTGGACGGTATCATTGACTCGATGGACGTGAATCTGAGTGAACTCCAATAGTTGGTGATGGACAGGGAGGACTAGCATGCTGCGACTCATGGGGTCTCAAAGAGTCGGACATGACTGAGCAACTGAAATGAATGAATGAATGAGACTTATGTTTCCCAAAATGATGTACTACAAGGGAGTTACTGATAGCGGATAAGAGGAAGGCCAGGCATTGGAGGTTGAAGAAAGTCCAAAGAAATACTTGACTTGATCATTAGATACGATACATAATTTTTCAGCAACATTCATCATGCTGCTTCTCCATGGTAAATAAGAATAGTTAGGAACTGAAAGGTAGGCACCAGAGCTTACGTAGAGTTGAAAAATTAATGTGCATGGTGAAAATGACCTTTTTCTTCCCTGGAAAGAATACTTGGCGATTTCTTCTGACACTGATCAAAAGGACTCGTGTAACCATCTAGGATTTGATACTTAACAAACCATAAATTAGTTTAGGATTCTTATTACTCTATTATATTACCCTTTTCCCCCCAATTCTACTTTCAAATCATGGTTCTTAATAATTTCTTTGAGACTTCCAAAGATAGAAGATGTTTTGGGCAAATTATTTTGGTCTGCACCCACAATTTTCTGTAGTCACATCTCCTCATTTGCATCTGCTAGGTTTAGGAACAGTTGCACTGTGTATGAGTTTTGCCATCAATTCATAGTTCTCAATTTCTGTCCACCTTCCCCACCTGCATTAAAATGGATCACACATTTCATGTGTAACAATATGAAATTAATTATGTGCTCTTTCTAATATTCTATTTTTCTGACATTTTACCTGTATCTTAGGTTGTCCCTCAAATATATTTTTCAGCAACATTCATCATGCTGCTTCTCCATGGTAAATAAGAATAGTTAGGAACTGAAAGGTAGGCACCAGAGCTTACGTAGAGTTGAAAAATTAATGTGCATGGTGAAAATGACCTTTTTCTTCCCTGGAAAGAATACTTGGCGATTTCTTCTGACACTGATCAAAAGGACTCGTGTAACCATCTAGGATTTGATACTTAACAAACCATAAATTAGTTTAGGATTCTTATTACTCTATTATATTACCCTTTTCCCCCCAATTCTACTTTCAAATCATGGTTCTTAATAATTTCTTTGAGACTTCCAAAGATAGAAGATGTTTTGGGCAAATTATTTTGATCTGCACCCACAATTTTCTGTAGTCACATCTCCTCATTTGCATCTGCTAGGTTTAGGAACAGTTGCACTGTGTATGAGTTTTGCCATCAATTCATAGTTCTCAATTTCTGTCCACCTTCCCCACCTGCATTAAAATGGATCACACATTTCATGTGTAACAATATGAAATTAATTATGTGCTCTTTCTAATATTCTATTTTTCTGACATTTTACCTGTATCTTAGGTTGTCCCTCAAATATACACTTTAATAGTTGAGAATATTTGCACTAAAGTCATACTCCTAACATACAATTATGAGTCCATCATTTACTATTTTGTTAATTATGGAAAAATGAACTAAAGCCTCTGGGTTCCTCATTATTCATCTGAAAAATATGGTAATATGAGTACATATATTTCTTGAGGTTTTATGCAAAAATTATTTAGTGTTTAATATACAATAAACTGTCAATGAATGTTAGGCAATATTATTAGTATTATAAATACATTCTATGCATTTTACTGTGTATTACCACACCAATGAATACATTAAATAGCAAACTCTTGCTGAATATAGCCTCCTCAAAATGTCTTTAGAATTCATTTTTTAAATTATGTTAAAAATACAATTCGTTAGTTATATAAAAAAATTTCTCTTGGAACTTTTTTGCTTGTAGAGAAATTATAATACATAAGTGGTAAATCAAGTAATCAAGTAAACAGAGGTTGCCTAACTGAAGATAATATGTGTTGACCAAAATATATAATGCCATATGTGCCTGTGTATGTGTGCACGTATTTGACTCAAAACAATTCCTAAATATCATCCCCCCCAAAAAAGAAGGAAAAGTCTAGGGATTGATATCAATGACAACAGTGGTTTAAGCTGTTAAAATTTGCAATATTAAAAAGTAAATACAAGTTTCCTCCTCAACTACCTGAATAAAGAAATAAATCCCATTTGTGTTTTTCCCATCTTGAAGCACAGAATGAACTCAATAAATGGGTGAACAAAAATATGATAACAGATTAGTTTCACATTGACTATTTGGAGGGATTTTTTTCTATGTGGAAGAGAAATACAATTATTTATTTAATATGCTTGATTTCATAAATCTTAATCAGATATACATGTCAGCTCAGTTCAGTACAGTTGCTCAGTCGTGTCTGACTCTGTGACCCCATGGAATGCAGCATGCTAGCCTTCCCTGTCTACCACCAACTCCTGGAGCTTGCTCAAACTTATGTCCATCAAGTCAGTGATGCCATCCAACCATCTCATCCTCTATCATCCCCTTCTTCTCCCACCTTCAATCATTCCCAGCATCAGGGTCTTTTCCAATGAGTCAGTTCTTCCCATCAGGTGGCCAAAGTATTGGCATTTCAGCTTCAGCATCAGTTCTTCCAATGAATATTCAGGATTGATTTCCTTTAGGATTGATTGGTTGCATTTCCTTGCAATCCAAGAGACTCTCGAGATTCTTCTCCAACACCACAGTTCAAAAGCATATATACTACATATATTATCTACCTATATCGTGGATGGAATCTATTTATTTCATACGTATACTCAAACCTTTTGGAGAGAGAACTCTTGCATAGATTTCTCATGTTCCTGCACATCTTATAGGATGTGTGTAGAAGGTAAGGTTCCGAAGACTTTTACCTGGCATATTTTTCAGGTCTGAATTTCCAGAAAGTAACCTTAAGGAATAAGATAATAACTTGATTTGGGACAAAAAGCAGGGTTGCTTCTTAAGTGGTGGACCCCAAAGGTCAATGTTTCTCAGATATAATATAAACCAGACCTACCATTTGGGCTCATATTTCTTCTTCCCTATGGGACTCTGGGACAATCAAACTATTTAAAAACATGCAGATTTACCTTTTAC
>SJYR01002089.1:660134-671402 GCA_006410655.1 Kobus ellipsiprymnus
GGCAATTTTAGCATAAATTTAAACATTCCATAATTGATCTAAGAGTCTCCAATATCTTTATTTGCCAAGATAAATGAAAACAAATGTCCACAAAACATCAGTAGTAGCTTTATTTATAAATTCAAGACCTGAAACAATCTATATATCCTGCAAAATGCAAATATGTAAACAAACTTGTTCATTCATATTATAGAATACTTCTCAGCAATATAAATAGATGTGCTACTGATATGTACAACCAAATGGTTGGAATTTGAAAGCATCATGCTATGTAAAAGAAGCAGGACCAAAATGTTTATTGTGTATGATCCTATTTATATGACATCTGGAACGGACAAAACTATAGAGATAGTAAACAAATCACTAATTGCAAGGGAATGGAATAGTAGACAGGTTCGAATGTAAACATTTTGGTTTACGAACGTATTCTACTTCATGATTGCGACTGCCACATGACTACATTTTGTGTCAAAATATAAAAAAAATACATTAAGAAGGTTTAATTTACTATATGTAAATTAAAACACACACAACAAGACTAATATTTTTTAAATGCAGTGCACAGTGAATAAGAAAAAAATCATTGCCTTACAATTCCTCAGACACAGAGCTACAGATATATTATTTGAACTATAGTTTGGTAAATACCACAACAAAACCATAAGAGTTATTCAGAGGGGGAAGCAATTGTATTTGTTTCAAGAAATATGGTGAAAATCTTTGATAGAGAAAACAGGCCTTACACATTTTTCCAAGAGGAAGAAATTTAAGAGAAACTTGGATAGAGGGAACAGAATCTGCAAAGACACCAAATCCTCTTTTAAAAGACATTTTAAAATAATAGCAGAAATTTCGGATCAAATTATACTTGGTCATAAGTGGCTATAGGAATTACTAAGAATAGTTATTTGACAATACATTTCAAGATTTTAATTGATTATAATGTTATCGTGTATCCACTTACTGTTGTTAACTAGCTTCCATACAAAATGGTGTTCCATAAGCCCACAGAAACTCTCAAATCAAGATGTTTTTAGATGCTGCTCTTACATCTGAAATTCTGTTTCTCTAAACATTTGCAGATCTAGATTCTCTCATTCATTACATTCCAGTTAAAATATCATTTTTTGTTAGAAGAGAGGATCTCATTGTTATTTTCCATTTTAATCATTCACTTAGGTCCTTTCACAATGTTTACCAAATTGTGTAATATCAGATTTGTTTACTTACATTTTTTGTTTGTTTCTACCCTTCACTAGGATGTACATTTCAATTGAACATAAACCATACTGGTTTCATTCATCATTTTACCCTGAGTGCCTTGAATATGAAGTGATGAGATATCAGTGAATCACAGTAAATGTTTAAAAAGTAAAGAAAGAAGGAAAGACAAGGAAGGAGGGGAAGAGGAATGATGAAGGGTAAGAGCAGGAAAAAAGACAGATGAGGGAAAGGAAGTTGGAATGAAAGAAAGGAAGGAAAGAACAGAGAAATAAGGAAGAAAAAAATGGACAATCAGAACTTCTGTTTTGGGTGGTCCTGGGTTTTAATTCTGATGCTAATTACCTGTTACCTCAATTGAAAAAGTCATTTCCCTCATCTATATAGTGAGAATAATAATATACTTAGTGTTATTGCAAATATTAAATGAACTAATGCATGCAAAAATTTCCATTCTGTCTTTTCCATAGTAAACATGAAAAACTTTTATTAAAAGGAAATTATATTATAAGCAAAAATTATAAAGCAATGTAACTTACCAGTTAAGCACACAGGCCTGGAAGTCAGACTGCTGGTGTTCAGAATTAACTTCTTTCATTAAAACTATCTGTGATTGACAGATAATGTCTCTATCTTCATGGAATTTATACCTAGCAGGAGAGAATAATTATAAGCATATAAATCACTAACTACTCAAATAATATTGCCGTGAGAAGTTATTCCAGTAAGTAAAATTAATTCACTTAAGGATACTTTTTTGTTGTAGCAAAACTATAGATTAGACAGTTCTGAACTTCTGTTTAAGAAATAATTTAAAAACAAAGCCAAATAAAAATAAAAGAATAATAATAAATTTTGCTGTCTTCCCAAGAAAGAAAGAAAAATTCTTAAATATAGAAAACAAAAGGAATTTGCACAGAAAAGCAGAGACGTGGGCACATGAATTTATACGGCACTGGTTCTGGGGATACTATCACTACAATGACTGGGATATAATGTCCTCAAAAACAGTACAGAAAAGTCTTTGGTCCATATCACTTGTCTAAGTTTTAAATGAAATTTATGTCTAATGTCATAGTTTCACCACCCCATTGTAATAGATTCTAAAGTTTTCCTACTGCCTAGATTTATCTCTACTTAGTCTTCTGTCTCTCTCTCTCTCTCTTAAGCTTTAAGCTTTAGGAGGTGCTCTTTCAAAATACAGCAAGTCCAAGTGGTGGGAAATTACCAATTTTGGGGATTAGCCCTCAGTGTAACACACACAGACACACACACACACACAGACACACACACACACACACACAGAGCTCCCTTAATCCTCAGGTGGGATAACAGTGTTTCTTAGAGTTGGGGCAATGTCATTGCTCATTCCCTTGGCAAAATCAAGTTCCACTGGACCTTAGCTTTAGCTTGAAAATGCACACTTGTGTGGGCTGCTTTATCTTCCCTATACCTCTACCTGAATTTACTGCAATGATCAAATACATTCTTTTCACTTGAATTCCTGTCTTGGTATCTTGTTCTGGGAAAATATAAACTAAGAAAAACATTAAAAAATAAATTAATGACTCTTCTTGCTAGTCTAGCAAAATGAATAGGAAGTAACAAAACAAACAAGGTATTTCCCCAAGAAAATTAGATAATCAAAAAAGCAACTTGAGAACCTATAAAATACGTACTCAATTTTCATTTTTAGGAATATAGAAAAGATATTTTCACTTTTACTCATATCACTGAAATCTCAAAATTTCATTCACAAAATCCACCATGGAGGTTAAGCTTCCTTTAAAAATCCCACACTGGTGGGGACACACTCTCTTTTTCTTTTTGCAGAAATAATCTTGTGATTCTAAAGAAAAAAATCCTTACACATGAACAATAATCATCTTCATGTATTTGAAACCTATATTTTGATAAATATGATAATACTTGAAGAAAAAGGAAGATGTTATTTCAAAGATGTGATAATTTCTTGCAATAGGAGTGTACTTAAATGCATTCTTGGGTTAACCCTTACTTTATAAGCTCAAATGATCTTGGGAAATAGCTATTTAGATAGTAATTTTAAAGCAGTGACAATTTAAAATGGAGTTATCTCAGAAAGACTCCCAAGAACTTGCTCACTGTAGGTGATGGTGTGATATCTACTACACACAGCAGTTGATTATAATTTTAATACTTTCATTGGAGAAATCTTTCTTAAACAAATAAAAATTTATGCTGTTTTCTGCCTGACGCTGCTGCAGAAAGTGTGTATTGTTCTTGTGGAGGCATGTGCTGTCATATTTGAGCAACTTGCCTAGGAAGTGGAAGGAAGAATGTGAACATTAACTGTAGATTTAATGTCTCCTGAAAAGAAAAAAAAAAGTTGTAGTTTCTTCATTGACAATTGAATAAAATATTTAAGGTTTAACCAACCTGAAAATTTTAGTACAGACTCACTTGAAATGGATGAGTATCACTTGCATGTTACTCATATAAGCATGTACAGTAGAGAAATGATAGCCTCCCAAAAAGAAAAAAGAAAAAAAGACCTGAAGAATAGGATCACAGAATCAAAACATAACTGAAGACATCTGACCAAAAAATGTATTCAGATGCCAAGTAAGACATGAAACCATATTCAATATAGTATATGTTATTAGTTACATGCAAATTAAAACATTAACGTGATGCACTACGCACACACTACACACCTAAGAGAAAGTCTAAAATTCAAACAATACCAAGTGCTAATGAGGATGCAAAGCAAGAGAACCTCTCACTGATTACTAGTTGCAATGTTAAATGATGTGGTGACTTTAGCAGACACTTTGAAATTCCTTGTGAATTTAAACAGATTTGCCATAAAATCCAGCAGTCACATACTTCCTGTGTATCAGGTAAACAATTTGATATCTCCACAAGCAATGGGTCATGTCTAACTATAACAAATCAAAGCCTTTCTCTGTCACTGGCAAAGCCCACTAGGATCTCTCGTGGGCTAGGGGAAACAAGATAGGACCTAGGTGATAAGGTCTCACTTTTTCTTTTGTTCTTAGTCTAGTTCCCTTGTAATATGCCCTGTATAGACTCTTTGCACCAAACACGCCAGATTAGCATTCCCAGTGTAGAACCACTGTGCTTAACACCCCAGATTGGTTGATTATTGGCAGAAACGCTGTGCAGGACAACTCATGTCAAAATGGTGACCATCTGCTGTGTGTGGAGAGGCTGCACAGGGTGCACTTCAACTTGAGGTGCTGTAAGTAAAACACCTGGGCCAGACAGCAAGGACTCTGCCCTGCCTCCACTGACCAGAACCCTGTAGGGCAGTCTCAAGGAAAGTGTGTACACTAGAGTCTAAGCTCATACCTCTCCATCCTGAGAATAAAACTGTCCTTTGCATCTGAACTGAACTCTGTCTCCTTCTATTGGCTGGAGCCATAGCTGGCAGAAGCACCCTTGTTGGGGGCCTATTCCAAAGAGTCAGAAATAAGTCCTTACCTTGGCACAAAGTACTTGATTAGAACTAGTGAAAGGTTTATAAAATCCTTGAGCCCTGGCTACAGATTTTCGACTTTCTTTCCAATTTCATTGGTTACAGAATCTCAGTGATAACTCTTAAATTAGTAAGACATAAAATAAAAATAAAAATATGATAAAATAAGAATTTGTAATATAAATAAGAATACATATTTTTAAGTATATTAAAGAAACTAAATCCCTAGCATGTGTACCTTTGCATCTGGATTTCATATAAAAATATTAATGGTAATTATAATCATTGTGTTACTTTATATTGTTACTTAAGGTGTTCAAAACATTAAAACATGTAATTTAATAGCATTGACATGGGCATCAAATAGTGAAAAGTATTTTTGAGTAAGTAGATCAACATTTTTAAAGTTTGTGGAAATATAATTTGTCAAATGCATCAATTTTTATTACTTTAGGTGTAAGGAGAGACATTACTAACAAATGTCCATCTAGTCAAAGCTATGGTTTTTCCAGTAGTCATGTATGGATGTGAGAACTGAACTATAAAGAAAGCTGAGTGCCAAAGAATTGATGTTTTTGAACTGTGGTGTTGGAGAAAACTCTTGAGAGTCCCTTGGACGGCAAGGATATCCAATCAATCAATCCTAAAGGACATCAGTCCTGAATATTCATTGGAAGGACAGATGCTGAAGCTGAAATTCCAATATTTTGGCTACCTGATGCAAAGAACCGACTCATCGGAAAAGACCTTGATGCCAGGAAAGATTGAAGACGGGAGGAGAAGGGGATGACAGAGGATGAGATAGATGGATGGCATCACCGATGGGATGGACATGAATTTGAGTAGGCTCTGGGAGTTGGTGATGAACAGGGAAGCTTGGCATGCTGCAGTCCATGGGTTCACAAAGAGTTGGACACGGCTTAGCGACTGAACTGAACTGAATAAGATGTTTCAATTGTGTCTGATTCTTTGCAACCATATGTACTGTAGCCCGCCAGGTTTCTCTGTCAATGGGTTTCCCCATGCAAGAATACTGCAATGGGTTGCCATGCCCTCCTCCAGAGGATATTTGCAATATTCACAGGGATCTAACCCAGGTCTCTTATATCTCCTGCATTGGCAGGTAGGTTCTTTACCACTAGTGCCACTTGGTAAACCCAGATTACTTTAGGTAGTATGTGATTAATCAGTGCTAATTGTTTAATAAGTAACAAACTGGACATTAGTCAAGTAGAAATAATATTTTAGTTCCAAAGAGAAAAGGCTTTAAATATCCAAGAATATATGTAAGCATGCATATTTGAACAACAACAACAGCAAAATAGCAGTTTAGCAAATGTTAGTAGTTGTACATCTCTTCACACAAATAAGGACAGATAACACAGACATAAAATTATCTCTTTTTCCTTCTTTTTTGTCGGCTAACTTATTTCCACTTACCTTTTTTTTTAAATACCTAAGGTCTATTTTTTTGTTTTCTTTGTTTTGTTTTGTGGCCTATACCTTATCTTCTAAAATATTTTCCATGTAGGTTTCAAATAGTTTTCCTCAGACTTGGCTGATTTCTCTGGAAAGGGACCAATATATGCTTTGCTCAATGAAACTATATGTTTTATTCACTTAAAATAAAAATAAGTATATTTTAAGCACTTCTTTGGTAGTTTTCAGGCAACTCAATTCTTCCCTGGAGCAAAAAATACTTTCACTTTCTTTCCCCTCTTTAAAATGTCCCTGTGGATCTTTTCACAGTATCAGGCAGAAATGATTCTTTGTCAAATTTAACACAATTCACCTATAGCAAGTATTATTTGCAATGGAGGTAAAGCATTTCAGTTTTCATTGCTCTTTTCATCCTGTCATAAATATCTGATTGTACACTCTGTTCAGTGCATTGCTTGAGAATGTTTCAAACATTTCTGGAATAATGTTGCTGAAGAAAAACATTAACAGTCTATAAACTATGTGAAACAGCTGTGTTCTGAGGAGAAAAACTATGAAAAACACAATGTGTTTTTCTCTGTAACACACATCACACTACATACTATATTCTAGCTAAGGTTATAGCACAAAAATATATATACATTAGTTCAAGGATTTCTTTCTATTCTTCAAATAACCTTGAGAAATGCTGAAGATCACCATAGAAATATTGAACATTCTCCAAAATAGAAACCATTGTTTCAACTCAGACACCAAATTTGGCACCTAAATGCAAAATTACTTCTCTTCAGTAGGACCTTAAATATGAAAATGGATATTTGCTAAGATAAATGTCAATAAGGGAACTCAAATGTGTAATTTCCCTGTACCTTTTAGTTTTTGCCAGGTTTTGAATATTTCAGCCTGAATATATTGACAAATTGTGAAGTTTTTCACATATATATGAAGTGCTATGATTCAACCAGGTCAAACTTATCTTTGAGTATTGTGAAATTTTATTAAAATAATTCCTGAAGGAACAGCATAGAGGAAAAAAGATAAACATTAAAATTAAAGGCTCATTCCAATGGTGAGAAATCTATTTGAAGAACAGATTTATAACTTGATACATACTAAATTGATTGTAAATTACTGTACATTGTGCCATTTTATTCTCCCATAATTTTACATTGTAAAGTTAAGTTCTCTTTATATTCCCAGATTTTAAGGTAATAAAACATTGGAGCTACTTTCTCATCTTTTCATTTATTCATTTTTTTAATGTACAGCATAATTCATACAAGCTGGACTGTATCCATGTTAGAATTCCTAGGTGGAGGATGAGTGCCCTTTTTCATAATAATGGTGATGATGATGATGATGATGATAACAGTAATAATAATGCCGTTTTTGCCTGCCAGAAGTTTTACAGCACTCTAGTTGAATGACAGTGTGTGCTTTTTCAGCCAAATGTGAAGTTCCTTTGAGTATTGCAAATGGCACTTCAAATGAGAATTCTAACCCATTTGCTCCTATTTAAGTGTTAAACTGTTTTTCCATCAATGCATTAAAGTTGTTACTACATCTATGCAAGAATTAAAACTGATTTGAAGCAAAGTTTTTTGTTGTTTTGTTTTGTTTTGTACTCCATGGATAAATTATAGTTTTAATTCTTGTCCCTCACCTACACTAATAGAGAAAATTAAATTTACTTATGTTTTGTATTCCAATTTCTCTACCCTGCTTTCTCTAATATTATGAAAAATAAGTATGCTTGTCATTAAGGCTTTATATGAAATTATATTTTTTTCTTTTAATATCTAGTATCTCTTGGAAAATTTGAAACACAAGAGGAATATGTATTTCACATTGCCTCACTACTTAAGCAAAACAATACTGACCAATATTAGTACAGATGGCTTTAATTTTTGATGAGACTATCTGGAGAGAGAAGAAATTTGACTAACCTTGACTGAGAGCTTAATTTAAATACTTATATATGGTTAAAAACACTGAGTAGTGAAGTTTACTCATTTCTTGGCAATCTATAAGTAGGCCTTCGTAGAAATTAATTATCTAATTTTGATCAATTTTAAGTTTAGTTTAGTTCAGTCACTCAGTCGTGTCTGAATCTTTGCTACCCCTTGGACTACAGGACCCCAGGCTTTCCTATCAATAACCAACTCCTGGAGCTTGCTCAAACTCATATCCATTGAATCAGTGATGCCAACCAACCATCTCATCCTCTTGTCATTCCCTTCTCCTCCTTCCTTCAGTCTTGCCCAGAATTAGGGTCTTTTCCAGTGAATTGGCTCTTGGCATCAGGTGGGCAAAGTATTGGAGTAAATCCAACACTTTGATTAACTTAACAAGTATTTATTTAGTACTTACCCAGTACCAGAGACTATGCCATGCCTTGGGACATAGAATAATAAAATTTGCCTATTTGGTACAAATGAAACATTTATGAAGAGATTAGTTGCACTTGTGAAAAATATTTATTTAGGTAACTAATTGCATGTGGAAAATGTCTTAAGAAAGATGGTTCCAAAAAATCAGATATAGTGAGTATTGCAGTATTTTTTCAAAGATTAAGTGAATTCAGAAATATGACATCTTTCAATTGATGTAAAATTTTGATATTTTAACCAAATTCCAAATAGTGCTGCATTGATCTTAATTCTAAATTATTAGGCTTGTGACTAGTATACTTTATCTGAAATATTATATATTATCAGATTTTCAACAGAATTTATATCAATCGGATATGTCTATGTACATATAATAGGCAAATAATAGGACATATAATAGTCCTAAAATAGAACTATGTCTAAATCAATAATTTTTTTTTAATTTGTGCTACTGCTATCAATTTTAAATATCATTGTCTTCAATTTTGTGAATTATCATAAAATAACTATTGATATTCTTAAACAGGTATAAAAAATATACTTTGGAAAAAGTAGAATACTAAATGTCTTGAAACATAAATACAAGCTTTTGATTCTTGGAGTGTAATTGCCAGTCACAGCTTGACCTGAAGGGATGTTGGGTCTGTGTCACAGGGTTTATTTAAATCTACTTTCAAAATATTTAGATTATAATAAATTGAATAAAGTTAAGTGATTTTTATATTCCAGAACTTATCTAAGGCTATACAATATTAATAGGCATTTTAGCTATCTCTCAAACTTATTGAAGTCCCTTCTTCAAAGCATTACAAAATCAGTAGCCTTTGCAATTTTTCTGAAATACATTGTTGAAATGATTGGAACAATTTTTTTAATAATTACATATTATTTCCTCAAGAATTGTAGAGAGCTAGGCTAGTAAAGAATTAGAATATTACCTGGCCCAAACTCATTTTGGACATAAAAACATCTAAGTCTGAATCAGGTTAAAGGCATTGTATACATTTTCAGATCAATAAATACATGGTCAGTACTTGTATAGTTCATTATGTTCCTTTTTTACCATATTTAAAGCAAGCAGCAAAGTGAGTCAATCAAGCAGGATAATATATTCATAATAAACTCTCAAATTCTTATTTGTTGTTTTGTTGACTTTTTACTGAACAACATAAATTGGCAGCACCTTAGTTTTCCTAGAAGAAAAATACAAGTTATGGTAGCCAGTAAAATATCACTGATATCACTTGAGTTTTATTTGAGCCATAAAGACAAATACTTCCATGTATGGTGAATTATTCTTCAATACAAAAGAAATAATACATTTGGTTGGAAATTAAATATTTGTAAAGAAAATCCTAGCCATAATTTTATGTAACATATCAATATAAATATATACTGATATTCTGTAATATTAAAGAAAAAACTATTGGCATTAGCTAATAAAATTCTTATTTTTGAGGACAAAATATTAATATTATAAATTAGGCCATTTCCACATAAAGGGATCACCTTGATTCTCTGGTAGGACTCTCAATTTAGATAAGTGAAAATTGAAGGCAGAGCTCTTGTTCCAAGGAGAAAATCTTTGTTTTCCTCAATTACTTTTCATCTCTGAATATTGCCCATTTCACTGTTGTGAACACAGACTTGCAGGCATTGAAATCAAATGAAGACAAATGCAACTCATATGATGAATCACCTCAGTTCAGTCGCTCAGTCATGTCCAATTCTTTGTGACCCCATGAATCACAGCACTCCAGTCCTCCCTGTCCATCACCAACTCCCAGAGTTTACCCAAACTCATGTCCATCGAGTCGATGATGCCATCCAGCCATCTCATCCTCTATCGTCCCCTTCTCCTCCTGCCTCCAATCCCTCCCAGCATCAGGGTCTTGAGTAACATGTTATCATATTTAAGATTTTGTTACCAAATTCAAAACCATGATTTACCTCTATGTTTTCTTCTAAGTTATTTATAATTTTAGTCCTTATATTCAGGTCATTAATCCATTTAGAATTAATTTTTATATAAGGTTTAAAGTAGGAGTCAAATTTTATTTTTCTCCATATGAATATACAGTTTATCAGAATCACTTATTGAAGAGACCATTCTTTCCTCATGGAATACTCTTGACAACTTTCTCAAAATAGCAGTTGGTAATAGAGGTACATATTTATTTTTGGACATTGATTTTATTCTTTTTTTTTAATTTTTATTTTAACTTTAGTTTACTTTACAATACTGTATTGGTTTTGCCAAACATTCCATTGATATATATGTCTATCCTAGTACTAGTACCACACTGTTTTGATTACCATATCTTAGTAGTTAGTTTTGAAATTGCAAGGTGTGATTCCATCCATTTTTTCTTTTTAGAATTACTCTGCAATTCATGTTACCTTCTATTTCTATAATAAAAGCCACTGAGATTTTGATACAAATTTCACTGAATCTGTAGACTGGGAGATTCGTCTTCCATTTCATCTATATAAAGAGTCATTCTATTTATTTTGATCTTCTTTAACTTATTCCAACATTGTTAGGCAGGTTTTAGTGTACCAGTCTTTCACTTCCTTTGTTACCTTTATTCTTATGTACTTTATTCTTTTGGATACTAATTTAAGTATAGTTGGTTTTCTGAAATTTCTTTTGGGATTGTTCATTGCTGATATATGCTTGATATTTGTCCATTGATCTTGTATTCTGTAATTTTATTAAATTTATTAGCTCTCATA
>SJYR01002090.1:18116-33966 GCA_006410655.1 Kobus ellipsiprymnus
TCAACACTTCAAAGATCATTTTGCACTTTCTTTTGGGTTCCAGTGAGAAGTTAGTTGTCTGTTTGTGGTGCTTCTGTAGATACTGGGTTTATTTTGCCTACTATTAACATCTCCTCTTGGTCTTTGGTATTTTACCGTTAAACTAGAATGTTTCTGGTTGTGACTTTTTAAATTTATTATGCTTGGAATTTATTGGGCTTCCTGAGTCAATACTAGAAAATCTATTGTTTCATCAAATGCTGTTTATTTCCCAGTTTCTAGAGCCCCTATTTCTGAGGTCGTATCATTTGACACATCAGACCTTTTTCACTCTGTCTTTTGTTGTTGTTGTTCTTCAGTTGCTAAGTTGTGTCTGACTCTTGCAGTCCCATGGACTGCAGCACACCAGGCTTCCCTGTCCTTCTCTATCTCCCGGAATTTGCTCAAACTCATGAGTCAGTGATGTTATCCAACCATCTCATCCTCTGTTGCCCCTGGCTCATCCTGCCCTCAATCTTTCCCACCATGAAGGTCTTTTCCAGTGAGTTGGCTTTTCCCATCAGGAAGCTCCAAGATTTTGGAGCTTCAGCATCAGTCCTTCCAGTGAATATTCGGGGTTGATTGCCTTTAGAATTGACTGGTTTGATCCCCTTGCTGTCCAAGGGACTCTCAAGAGTCTTCTCCAGCACCACAATTCAAAAGCATCAATTCTTTGACACTCAACCTTCTTTATGGTCCAATTATAACATCTCTACATGACTACTAGAAAAACCATAGCTTTTTATTTTATATTTGACTTTTTTTTTCCTTTGTATTTTCCTTCTCTGTGCATCCAGGCTGCCTTCTGACAATTTTATCTCCCACTGTATTTAATTTGCCTATTATTATTTCAATTTTATTTCAATTTTTATATTTTACATTTGAAGAGTTTCTATTTGTGCTTCCCCCCACCCTCAAACCTGCCTGGTCAGTTTTATATTCTCTCGTTTCATCATACTTCCAATATCTTATTTCTTCACACCTATTGATTTATGAACAGTGTCAGATAATACTAATATTAGCATCCTTCAAAGGTCTAACTCTGCCTTTAATTGTTTCTGTAGTTCTTTTGCTCATGATCACTCATTTTGTTGTGTTTGATGATTTTTTAAATTTATATTTCATCTTACTTGGAACTATTCCGTGTGAATTCTTTGAGACCTTGGTTTAAGTGCCCTCCTCCAGAGGTGATTTTTATTGACATCTGTTGGGTGCAAGTGTACACCCATCTAGTTCAGTTCAGTCGCTCAGTCGTGTCCGACTCTTTGAGACCCCCGGAATCGCAGCACGCCAGGCCTCCCTGTCCATCACCAACTCCCAGAGTTCACTCAGACTCACGTCCATAGAGTTGGTGATGCCATCCAGCCATCTCATCCTCTGTCGTCCCCTTCTCCTCCTGCCCCCAATCCCTCCCAGCATCAGAGTCTTTTCCAATGAGTCAACTCTTCGCATGAGGTGGCCAAAATACTGGAGTTTCAGCTTTAGCATCATTCCTTCCAAAGAAATCCCAGGGCTGATCTCCTTCAGAAGGAGTAGTTCTTTTGCTCATGATCACTCATTTTGTTGTGTTTGATGATTTTTTAAATTTACATTTCATCTTACTTGGAACTATTCCGTGTGAATTCTTTGAGACCTTGGTGTAAGTGCCCTCCTCCAGAGGTGATCTTTATTGACATCTGCTGGGTGCAAGTGTACACCCATCTAGGGTCCCTTTAAATGACGTTTTTGGCTTATATTTTTCAACAGCCATTGTAAATTTTGGCCTAACCCCCAACCTCGCGTCCCCCACAGTGGCTCTCAGGATGGTCTTCTCACCCACGGCGGAGCTGGCGTCCTCTGCAGAGGGACCTCCGGGAAACTCTTGAGTGCCTGCCCCAAGTGACCACTTCCCGGCGGGTGTCAGTAGCGCCACCTAGTGGTGCCCTACGGCTGGCTCTGGGCACCTGGTTCAAGATTCTTTATTAGGTTGGTGGCAAAGTAATTGTGATTTCAGACCTTTAATTTTTAATTATTATAACTAGGCCCAAACACATATTTATTAGTCAAAATAGGAACCATTAAAATCAACACATTTTTGCTAACAAATAAAAAGTGATTTATTCCTTTAGTGTAAAAATCCTTGCTTTGGGATTCGACAAACTCGAAATGTAAAGCATTTTCTGCCTCCTGCTGGTTGTGGAAGTGTTTTACCTGCAAAAAGTTGTCGAGATGCTTGAAGAAGTGGTAAATGGTTGGCAAGGGGTCAGGTGAGTATGACCGATGCGTCTAAACTTCGTAGCCCAGTTCGTTCAACTTTTGAAGCATTGGTTGTGCGACTTGTGTGCGACATGTGGTCAGGCATTGTCGTGGAGAATTGGGGCCATTCTGTTGACCAATGCTGGCTGCATATGTTGCAGTTTTCCGTGCATCTCATCAATTTGTTGAGCATACTTCTCAGATGTAATGGTTTGTCTCTGATTCAGAAAGCTATAGTGGATCAGACAGGCAGCAGCCCACCGTCAGTGACCATGACCTTTTGTTTTGGTGAAAGTTTAGCTTTGGGCAGTGATTTGGAGCTTCTTATCAGTCCAGCCACTGAGCTGGTCATCACCAGTTGTGCAAAATCCACTTTTCAATGAAAAGTTCATGGTCACTGATGGTGGGCTGCTGCCTGTCTGATCCACTATAACTTTCTGAATCAGAGCAAAACGATTACATCTGAGAGGTATGCTCAACTTTTGTTCAGCTCATGAGGCACGCACTTATTGAGCTTTTCCACTTTTCCGATTTGCTTCAAATGCAGAGTGACCATAGAACGGTCAATGTCGAGTTCTTCGCCAACTTCTCATGTAGTTGTAAGAGGTAACTTTCAATGACTGCTCCAATTGGTCACTGTCAGCTTCCAATGGCTGGCCATGACGCTGCTCATCTTCCAGGTTCTGGTCTCCTTTGCAATACTTCTTGAGCTACCACTGTGTTGTTCCTGAGCCGATTGCGTTGTTGATGTCGCGAGATGTCTCCACTGTTTTATGACCCATTTTGAACTCAAATAAGAAAATCGCTCAAATATGCTTTTTGTCTAACATCATATCCATGTCTAAAATACATGTAAAATAAATAGCAAGTAATTAGTCATTAGCAAAAAATAAATAAATTGAGAAATGTGCATTAAAATACTGTACAACATAACCATGTTTACTTAAGAATGTATTCCAATGTCAAATGGCAAATTTCACAATGCAAAAACCCCAATTACTTTTGTACCAACCTAAATACAATACTTTATGTCATTGTGTGATAACAATTTTAATCTTATTTCTGTGTACATGACTTGCTCTCACTTGGAAAATTCTTAAGAGTTTTCTTTGATGTGCTTATCTTTTGTTATAATGCGTCTACATGTTTCTCTTATTTCTCCTAGTTGGTACTCAACAGGGCCATGCAATCAAGGCATTTCTCTTTTTAATTAAGTAAAGTGACTTTAGTAAATTCTGGGAAATTAGTTTCTATATTTGTAATCAGTCAGGGGAGCAGACAGATGACATTCTCAAATGGAGGGACTGGAGGAGAGTTTAATAAAGGGATCATTTCCAAAGGAGTGGGAAGGATTATGGGATTCCGGCAGGGGAGGTGGAGCACATTGGATGGGCAAGGGTGGAGGCCCTGTTGCCCATATGCTTGAAGGAGCAAAGAGAGGGAACAGTTACCAGAACGGGCAATAAGTAGCCCCAGGTATAGTGAGAGGGACATCAGTGGAGGAGAACAGCAACCCAGGGTGATTCAGTGAGGAGGGTGGTCTTCTCCCCTTGATCAGCAGGTGCCTTCCACTGGCAGGTCCCAGTAGGAAGCCAGAGGGCGAGGGCACCTGGGTGATGTGGTCCACAGGAATCAGCCTCCTGGGGAGTGTAAGGTGGAAAAGTTGGGAGAGTGCATGGGTGGGAGAAGAAGCAAATAGGAATCTTAGCATTTTTTTTCCTCCTTAATTAAAGCAGTTTAATAGACTTTTTTTTTTTTTTGCTCTGCTAGGTCTTCGTTGCTGCCTGGGCCTTTCTCTGGTTGCAGCTAGTGGGGCTACTCTCTAGTTGCGGTGCTTGGGTTTCTTGTGGCTTCTTTTGCTGCAGAGCACAGGCTCTAGGGCATGAAGGCTTCAGTAACTGTGGTTCCCGGGCCCTGGAGCGCAGGTTCAATAGTTGCGGTGCACAGACTCCGTCACTTTGAGGCATGTGAGGATCTTCCTGGATCAGGGATCGAACTCACGTCTCCTGCACTGGTTTGCAGACTCCTTACCACTGAACCACCAGGGAAGCCCTTAATAGACTTCTTTAGAGAGCAGTTTTAGGTTTACCAAAAATTATCCCCAAATACAGAGAGTTCTGAGCATGAGCCTCAACTTCCCCTGCTAAAAACTCTTTAAGGGTTTCCTATGACGTGAAAGACCAAACCTTTAAAGCCATGGCCTTCAGTGTCCGTGCTTGTCTCACCTTCCTCACCCCTCCCTTCATCTCCCCATCCTTCCCCTTGTTCTCTGGGTCCAGGCAGCCTGCGCTTCCACTTCTTCACACTTTCAAGCAGCTTCCTGCCACAAGGTACTTGTCTGAAGTTTGCATTTCCTGAAATGCCTCTCCTCTCGAACCCACTTTCTCCTGTTACTAACTCCTGTGGTTTCTTTAGACCTTAACACAAACATCACCACCTCGGGGAAGTTTTCTTGATCCCCCAGACCCAATCAGTGTGCTTTGTTATGCGCTTGGTGATGTACTTAACATTGACCGCAATTTACCTTTTCTTCCTTGAAGTACAGTTGGTTTGCGTTATGTTAGTTTCTGGTGTACAGCAAAGTGATTCAGTTATACATATATTCTTTTTCAGATTCTTCTCCATTACACATTATTACAAGACTTTTTAAAAATTGTTCGTGTATGTATTTCTGGCTGTGCTGGGTCTTCGCTGCTGCACGGCCTTTCCTCTCGTTGCAGCAAATGGGGGCTACTCTCTCGTTGTGGTGCGTGGGCTTCTCATCGTGGTGACTTCTCTTGTTGCACAGCACGGGCTCTCAAACGCTCGGGCTTCAGCAGTTGCGGCATGTGAGCCCAGAAGTTGCAGCCCCCGGGCGCTAGAGCACAAGAGGCGCAATGGTTGCGGCACTTGGGCTTAGTTGCTCTGTGGTATGTGGGATCTTCCTGGATCAACGATCAAACCCACGTCTCCTGCATCGGCAGGCAGGTTCTTTACCACTGAGCCAGGAGGGAAGCCCTAAAAGATGCTGAATTTAGTTCCCTGTGCTATGCAGTAAGCCCTTGTTGTTCATCTAGTTATGTATAGCAGTTTGTATCTGCTAATTCCAAACTCCTAATTTATCCCTCCCCCGTCTTTCCCCTTTGGTAACCATAAGTTTGTTTTCTATGTCTGAGAATCTGTTTTTGTTCTGCAGACAAGTTCGTTTGCATCATCTTTTTAGATTCCACGTATAAGTAATATCATACACTGTCCGGGCCAGCTGCAGTGGGTGGGGGTGGGACTGAGGGACCCACCATGAAGCAGTTGGGGGTTAGCGTTGCTTTGTTTCCTGTGGTCACAAGACGTCTGCTCCCTCCCAGCACCATAACTGCACCTTAGGAGGTCAAGAAGAGAAAGAGAAAAGGGCAAAAGACTCACCAGCCAAGACACTCTGCCTGCTAAAGAGCTTTCCTGAAGCCCAACTCAGAAATGTATGTCACATGGCGAAACCCCTAGTTGTGAGGAAGTCTAGCAAATGCAGCTTTTACACCAAGTAATTTTCTGAGGGGATTCACATGCAGACTTTATTTACGTTCTAGCCTCCATAACATTCTAGGTTCATCTTACAGAAAATAAAAATATGTGAATTTATAAAATGATCTGAAAGAAGGAACATAATAATTGGATCAGAAATACAGTCCCTAAAGAAACAACTGTAACAATGCTTAACTTTGGAAATGTAATTTTCCCTAATGTAATTAATTCCTGTTTATGATTCATGAACTGTTCCTTAATTTTCTGCTGCAATGCGATTCTGTACCATTCGTGTAACAAGCAGAAAAGCTCCTAGCTACCCTGTGTGTACAGAGACTTTCTATAAATATTTCTGTAGTCAGTTTCATTTGCTTCGCCCAGGATTCGTTGGTTGACTGGCGATGGCTTGATTCATCACAGGGCAGATTCTCAGGAAGCCTTGATCATCCTTAATCGGATTCACACTGGGGCCATGTGGCGCAATGGCTCCACAACAGAAATCTTAGTGAACGCTGGGGACTTCCCTGATGGTCCAGTGGTTAGGGCTCTGTGCTTCCACTGCTGGGGATGTGGGTTTGAGCCCTGGTCATGGAACTAAGATCTGGAGAAGGAAATGGTAATCCACTCCAGTATTCTTGCCTAGAGGAGTCTGTAGGCTACCGTCCGTGGGGTCACAAAGAGTCAGACAGGACTGAGTGACTTCACTTTCACTTTCACGGAACTAAGATCGCACATGCTGTGTGACGTAGCCAAAAAGACTTTTTTTAGTGAATGTAAAAATATGGGATCCACTTTTCTGTTTCTTTCGCTATATTAGAAAATGCCTAGACTTTAATGCTTAGGCAGGAAACGGGAGCCAGCACACCCTAGGGATTCTTCTGTAACCTGATTCTTCGACATTTCATCCCTATCTGTTAGAAAACAGCAGCTGTATGGTTCACGGGAGCAACAAGGGTTATCAACACATCATCTATGGATTCCCTGTAAGGAAAACAGCGTTCATCTTTCACCTGAGCATATCAGTTCACTCTCTGGATGGCAATCAAAGATTTCCTTGTTCATTTTTTGGTACTTTTCAGTTTTTCTACAAAGAGCATATATTACTATTTAGAGTTAGGAGACATATTTTATTTTACAAATCAATCTATAAAAGTCTTGATATAGAGAGTCAGGCTTTCCACTTGGGGGCCTCTGATAACTGAAATGGAACCCATCTCCTCTTTGCAAGGCTCCTTGACGCTCTAAACAGAAAGCCCAAAACGGACTGTCACAGTGCTCATGCTCACTGATGGAGCAGGCGTGGCTTCTGCCCCCGGACTCTCATCCCCTCCACGCGGCTTTTCACATGGGGACAGAAGCTCTTAAGACGCATTGGAGGACTGCCAGGCTTCCTGCATTGGAAGCTGGTGAGAGAAGACATACCGACAGCTGAGGGGAAGGGTTTCCAGGCTTGATCATCGCACCAGTTTCTTCATCCACAGCCCCAGGACCGGCAGGAGCGCTCAGGTGGGGCAGACATGGGAGAGCAGGAAGTCCACCTCGTTTCGGACGATGCACCTCCCCGGGTGGATGCTGTCAGGCAGGGCCAGGCTGGAGGTCATTTCCCAAGCGTCCACAAAGGCCACATGGAGGTCAACAAAGGCAGCTCGGAGGAGCCGGTTCACCTGGAGGGTGAACCAGTCGCTGCCATACACGGACTTGTAGCCGGTGTTGGCCAGTTTGATGACCACCAGGGTGCCAGGCTCCCGGGCCAGCAGCGCAGCCACAGCAGCCCGAACCCCTGCCAGTCGTTGCACAAAGATGGACGGAGGGAAGGTGGTGAAGTGGGCACCCAGGCTCAGCACCACCACAGTGTGGGGGCCCCCAGCCAGGCCCCCCAGTTCCCGGACCACAGAGTGCAGGGCAGCCACAGGGGTGCGAAGAGAACGCAGGGGCCAGCTGTGCGTGCGCCAGTGCAGCACTATGGCCCGGGTGGTGTCCACGGCCATCAGCGGCCCCGTGTGATACTCGGTGTGTAGATCCACCGGCTTCAGGGCTGCACGAGGACAAGAGAGGAGGCTTAGGGGTGAATACAAGACCCTGCACCATCCTCTTGGATGGAATGCTAACGATAGCCCCCACTTCCCAGGACATAAACCTTCTCCCCCCAAGCTCTAGGGCTGCCCCCGGCTCAAGTTTTCAGGGTTGCCGAGGATCTCCCTATTATCCATCCAAACTCCTATTCAGTTTGCTTTTAATTCTCTGGCGTTTAATTCCCTATGCTGGTTGCCTTTCTCCTGAAACCTTCCTTTCTGGCCTCCTGTCACACTACATCATCCCACTTTTCCCCTCCCTTTCGGGTCAGAACACACAGCTGAGTGAACACACTGGGTCTCCAGACTCTCTGGCCCGGTCCAAGCCTGGTCACCACTGGGAAAGTGCATAAACTGGGCAAGCATAATTTCTAGCCTGAAGCCAGTCTTTAGGATGAATCCAAGTGGGAGTGCTCGGTCAGAAAGCAGAGAGGGACAAGACACCGCAAAGAAAGGAGACGGTTCCCAAAGAAAAGTCAATGGCACAAAATGCTCCAGGGGGCCGGGGAGGCCAAGAGCTAGGACTGGGTCCTCAGACTTGGTAGCCAGGAAGTCCCTGGCAGCATTCTAGCTCAGGGACAGCAGACCAGTGCTGCCCTGCCCCCTCGCGGCTGCTCACCAGGCACGGTGTCTCGCAGGTACTCCCACCACTGCCGGAGCGTGGAGTCCCCCATCATGTGGACGACACGGCCAGCCAGGCAGCTCAGGATGCTGTCGGTGGTGGAGAAGGAGCGGCTGGAGCAGGACAGTGAGTGCCACACGTTTTGGTGGTAGAATCCAGAGGGTCTCGGGGCTGGGATCCCAGGGTGGCAGGGTTGCGCAGGGGACAGGACTGTAAGCCATTGTTCAGGAGTGAAACAGTCAGTGAGAACCCGGGAGCCCAAGGCCTCGCCCTGAATCAGGGCTGCCCTTCCCGCCAGCCCGGGGCCACTCACCCAGACTTCTTTTGTTCTGCTGGGCCACCCAGATTGGAGGAATGCCCTGAGGGAGGATCTTGTTTGTCACATTCCTGGAGAGAAACCAGTGGGCAGAGGGGAGTGTGTGATGAGAAGGAATCCTGGACTGAGGTGAAGGAGGGGTCCTTGGAGGAAAGGAAGTTTTCAAGGGTGAAGCTCATCTGTCCAGTGTCAGGGCTCCTGGGACACAGCAAGTTAGGGGCCTGGGGAGGGACTGGAAGCTGGAGGTCAGACATCCAGATTCCTTGAATTTCAGGACCTCAGAGACTGCATCCGTGCAGAAAGCAGAAGTATTTTAGAATGTACCCCGGGGCCTCCCTGGTGGTTCAGTGGCTAAGACTCCACGCTGCTCCCAACGCAGGGGGCTCAGGTTCGATCCCCGGTCATGCTGCAACTGATGATCCCATATGCTGCGAGTAAGACTCAGCGCAGCCAAATACATAAATACTTTCTAAAAGGTTGTTGAAAAGAAAACACCTGACCTTGGGGTTGCAAATCCATGTCCACTACACACTCATGCGTGTGTGCTTGTCCATTGAATGCCTGTCTTCGATGGGCCCAGTGTTGGCTCCTGAGGGACGGGGCCCTGCTGCCCTGCTCTCCTGTTCAGGACCCCCAGGACCCTGGGCAGTGTCTGGTACAGAGGTGGCTTCAGGGGTGCCGCTCAAAAGTAGCAGATGCCTGAGAGCAGGTTCTCAGAGCCGACAGGGCCTCCAGTGCTGCCCCTGATCTAAGCACACAGCACACGGTAACTTATTTGAACCTCACCACAACTCGACAGGGGAGGTACTAAAGTTATCCCCCTCTACCAGTGAGAGACTGGAGGTGCAGACAGGGTAAGTAGCTTGCCAGAGATCCCACGAATAGAAGCTGGAGTATAGTAACAGGCGGAGCAGGAATTTGAACCCAGGCAGTCTCACTCCAGAGATGGCTGGTCTTTACCTCAAAAGACATCCTGAGATGGCTCCTATATTGAATCTTAGACTTATTTCCCACCGATTAATGCAAAAAAGGATGTGTGGTTATTTTCTTCTGACCAAAGGGAGGACAAAATTTGGTCTGGAAAGAACCAGGTTTCCTGGTGTGGAATCCTAAATGCTGTGGTTGGTGGTGGTTTAGTCACCAAGTCGTGTCCGACTCTTGTGACCCCATGGACTGTACCCCACCAGGCTCCTCTGTCCATGGGATTTTCCAGGCAAGAATACTGGAGTGGATTGCCATTTCCTTCTCCAGGGGATCTTCCCAACCCAGGAATCAAACCCAAGTCTCCTGCATTGCAGGCAGATTCTTTACCAACTGAACTATGAGGGAAGTCCCTAAATACTGTGGGAAGTCACTAATCAATGCAGAGAGCCTCTGGCAATGGGTGTCTGGTGGAGCTGGTGCCTCGGGGGTCTCCAGCTCAGCTGCCTCAGTGCTTCAAGCCCGCCTGCCTCTCCCGTCTTCATAGAGCCAGTGGGAACCTCCATGCTCCCTGGGCCTCAGAGCTGCACCTCCTCCCACCTGCCCACCTCCGCCTCTCCCACAGCTCCTTCTCTCCCCTCCGCCTCCAGAGTGGGTGTCCCTCCCCATCTGCCCCGCCCCCAACCATCCTCTGGGACTCTGTTTTTGCCTCCTTCCCCTGCTGTCTCTCCCAGAGACCAGATGCCCAGCTGCTCCTATCTTTAAAAATGCTTCTTTCCTCTCTGGGGTCTCTCTAGCCTAGTCCCAGCCTTGGATCCCAGGGGCAGAAGCCAGTCCAGTTTCACTGTCTCCTCCCCATCACTCCCATTCTTGCTGGTCCCAATCGTCCCCTGGGACTGAGGACGATTTGCAGCTTTGGTTTCACTTGGTTTCTAGGCTGCAACCTCTGCTCCACTCTCACTCAGTGGGCTCACATCCATCCCCCCTGCTCCCTGACCACACCTGCTGGTAATTTGCAATGGACACCTCTCCCTGCAGGCCATCAGCACGGCAGAGGGGCCAGGACACTGCTCTGTGGCAGGAGATCTGCAGGTCTCCTTCAAGCGCCAGCTCACCTGTCACTTGCTCTGACCATCCTACACCAGGTGGGGTGCCCTGTTCCATATCCTTAGACCCCTCACCCCTCAGTGCATGCTGCAGTTAAGCACTCACTCCAGTGCATGTTTTAAAAGGTCCTGTGTTCCCTCACTGAAAACTAGAGGGCAGGGATGCCAACCATTACACAAGTTTTCAGCACTTAGCATCAGACCTGGTATATAGTAGGTTCTCGGAAATATGTTTAACAGAAGTGAGCAGATGAATGCTAAGGGTACAGACTCAGGCAGAATGACCACAGGGACTGGATTCAGGGGTCAGACATCCGGACAACACTGGGTCTCCTACCGTGCCAGCAGGGCATCCTCATGTGGTGTGGTCACGTTCCAGTAGCGTCCACTAGAATGTCCTACCAGTGAGTCACAGGGCAGGGTCGGAGGTCGAGCACAGAACCAGAGCTCACCTGAATCTTCATCCCTGTAGTGACAGATGCCCTCTTCCTCCCCAATTAACAGGGGGTTAACATTGCAAGTCACAGTTTCTTCGTGTCCCGTGGGCCCCCGGAAATAGCCTGTGAAATCAACCGTGGCCCATTGGTCTCTCCAGATCCCCCGCAGAACCCTGACTGCCTCGCTAGAGTGGATCAGCCGTACTTGCACCTGGGCCTGCCCAGCCCAGAGCAGGGGGAGCGTCAGCAGGTACGTGCCGTTCTCCAGGTCCGTGACATCTCCGGGGACACCTGCCTTCAGGTCAGGACCCAGCAGCTGTGCCCGAAACAGATCCCCACCGTGGGCCTTGGGCCTGCCCTGGTGGTCTCTTGCAATGAGGATGGCCTCCAGGTAGCCTCCCAGGGTGTAGCTGGTCTGAGCAGGACTCCTCAGGTGGTAGGTGGAAGTCTGGGGGCTGGTGGAAGCCAGAAGGTCCCCCCCATCTCCTGGGGTCAGAGGCCAGTGCAGAAGATGGGTCAGGCCTGAGAACCCCTGGGGGAGAGAGCCAGAAGACTTGTGGGCAGGGCGGGGCCCTGGAGGCAGAGGGACGGCGCGGTCAGGCCAGGAAACCCCGATGTAGATCTGTGGGCAGAGAAAGAGGAGCCCATCAGTGGTTTGTGTCTCTTCTCCTTCTGGGAAGAAGTTCTCAGTTCGACAGACTTAGTGCCTGCTTGTCTCAGGCAGAAACCCCATCTGCCCTGCTTCGTGCTGCTCTGACCCGAAGCTGTCTGAGCCACTGTCACACACATCTGCAGACACCACCTCGTGTTTATTTTGTAGTTTTAAATAATTTTTATTGAAGTCTAGTTGATTTACAATGTTATATTAGTTTCAGATGTACAGCATGATTCTATATATTTATAGATTATACTCCATTTAAAGTTATTATAGGGACTTCCCTGGTGGTCCAGTGACTAAAGACTGCACTCCCGATGCAGGGGGCCTGGGTTCAATCCCTGGTCAGGGAACTGGATCCCGCATGCTGCAACTAGGAGTTCACATACCTGTGATTAAAAGATCCTGCAGGCTGCAACAAAGATTCAAGATCCTGCTTTTAGGGGGAAATTAGGATTTGTTAAAAAAGAATGCAAAGGAAAAGATGACATGTAAAGGCTGTGATGAAGGAAGGAAAATGGACTAATCTTAAAAGTGTATTAGAATATTAGAAACTTATCTGAAGCTTTTTGAAATGATTAGGGAACAGTAGAGAGGAAGATAACGCCAGAGATAAACCCTCTTCTACAAAGAAAGATGTGACACAGAGAAATAACACATGTTACTCCAACACTGGAAAATCCAAAAGCAGATGAAAAGCATACGTGTTAGTTAGGAATTGCTTTTGGCTGGTAGTAACAGATACTATAGGACTTCAGTGGGTGAGCAAAGAAGGGCTTACTTTTCTCACAGTGAGTGTCTGGTTCAGTTTCTTAAGGAAGTCAGGGCAAGGTCTCTGTGATTCTCTTGGCGTTTCTCTCATGGTCCCAAGAAGACTGCTGGAGCACCAGCCATCATATTTACTTTTGGAGCAGCAGGAAGAGGAAAAGCAGAGCACCAAAATAGCTTTCAAAATCCCACGCAACTTTTGTTTGTAAATCATTGTCCCCCTTGTGCCTGCGATGGAGTCTGGATGTAGGGCCCTCCCCCTTTTCCCTGCTAGTAAGAAAGAATGGGAGCATATCTCTAAATGCTAAAATGAGGCAAAAGCTGTGAAGCTACAAGATGTAATTTAGAGATCTGCTGAAAGTGAAATCAGTGGGGGCTGAGAGAGAAACTACAGCCAGGAGGCATGTTTCACGTGACAAAGCAATGCTCCGTCACATGAAAGATGGAAGAGAAGAGGCCGCAGCCTTTGAACCGAGCACAGAGGATGCCTACACACAAGGTACAGTAATATATTTGTCTCTGTTGCGCTATTTGCAGAACCCACACCTTATGCAGCAATTGAATGTCTGGACCATGGAAGTTGATGGGGAACAGGAAATCAAAATATTTTAAACAGACATGACAGTAGGGGACAACGGGCTGCTCAAGTGAGATCTGATGATGAGGGTTTTGTTAATGCACATTTCCACATTTTTCAAAAAGAAGGGAATGTCCCACACCCCATTCTCTTGTGAAGGAGACAGCACACAGATGTGGGTTTCCTCTACGACTGTACACTCAGGAAACAATCACTCTCGGTGGGAGAAACTTTCCAATGGCATTTATTCATTTCTTTGATTGCGCTGGGTCTTTGTTGCTGCACTCAGGCTTTCTCTAGTCGTGGCGAACAGGGGCTACTCTTCACTGCAGAGCCCAGGCTTCTCATCATGGCGGTTTCTCTTGCTGCGGAGCACAGGCTCTGGGTGCACAGGCTTCATTAGTTGCAGCACGCGGGCTTCAGTAGTTGCGACTTGGGGACGCTACAACGTGGGCTCAGTAGTTGTGGCGCACTGGCTTTAGCCGCCCGCAGCAGGTAGGATCTCTCTGACCAGGGATCAGACCTGTGTCCCCTGCGTTGGCAGGCAGATTCTTACCCACTGCACCCCCAGGGAAGTCCTCCCAATGAAATTTAGGTTCATAGGTTGTAGGTGTCGGACCAGTAGGTGCAGGCCAACTGGTGAACCTGAGAAGCTTTTCTCTTCTTTGCTCCTCACCTGGCTTCAGCTCCCTTTGAAGTTCAGCTTCCCTCTTTGGCAAAACCAGAGACTGGGTTGTGATAAGTACTGGGCTCTGGGAACATTGGTTTCTGGGCTAACTGCTCAGAGGGATGGGAATTTGCTGTCATTCTCTGACTTCGCGAAGTGTGGGCCTGGGGCAGTGATGATTGTAGAGTCCTGCTGACCCTGCAACTCATTCCTGTCCTTCTCTCTCTTGCTCCATCTCTGAACCCTCGGGGCTGGTGCACGTGAGACCATGATTCTCTCTAAGTGTGTCTCTTGTGCGGATCCAGGCTCTCCTGCAGGCAGGTTTCCTGGGGTCTAGACTTGGGGGAGCTGTTTATGTCAGACACTGTTGTTGCCTAGCCAAGGCCTCATTTCGGTTTGGAGCAGAATGTAGCCACAAGTGACACATTATTATCATGTAATATATTATTATTGGTCTCAGTCAGTCATGGCATCCACATCCCACACTTTCCCAATCTTCTCAGGAGTTTCTGAGTTCCAATAAGGCATAAGGAGGGGTCTGATGAGAAATACCAGGGCCAGCTTTCACTCACCTAATAAAAAAGACCAGTGAAGCTGGAACTATTTTATTTCCACCTGGGATGTGGATTCAGTGTGTAGCAATGCAGCAACCTTCTCAAGATAAGACGGGAAAGGCCATTTCAAACCTGGTTTCTCCTCCACTGCCCACATGCTTCTGGTGCTGGGTGTCAGGAAACATACATGTTGTGATGGGACCTCTGGCTTTCTCTTCAGCTCATGATGCGGAGTTGGCACTGTGTGGCATAGGAGAGTTCCTGGAAGCTGTTCCTATACTGAGACATTTAGCTGTAACTGAACTATACACAGGAATGACTGAAAACCATGTTAAGTCAAAACTAAATATTCCTCAACTCAAATTCCCCTTATCAGGCTCTAAAAAAAATAAAAATGCCCATAACCACTCCAACATCATCTGACATGGAGGAAGTTGTAATGGAAAGATATATAACCTTAACAGAACAAGGTTAAAATATTTTACTGTTGTAAATTTTACAAAAAGACATTGATACATAGTGCCTCTCGCAGGGCCTCAGAAGGGGTCTTTGCAAGGGAAGGACTCTGAACCACGAGCCTCTTGGCAAATATGCCTCAGGCTGTAATCACAGCAATGCCAACTCTGCCCCCAGCTGACTGCGATGTGATATACTATAATTTACAAGACAATGTCTCAATTTCAGAGATGTTCAATTGTGAATTGATTTTAGAATTGATCAATGAAATGTGATGTTCATCTTAGAATTGATTAAATATGGTATTTGCAACATATATTATAACCAAAGGACTCCAAAAATAGGAAGGATTGTCACAAGTCAACATGGAAAAATAGGTCAATAGAAAAATACGCATAGTGTATGAATAGGCAACTTACAGAAACCGAACTATAAAGATAAAATAAACATCAGGAAAAAAAATGCTCAACTATGTTATATGATCTAGGAATAGTTTAGCTGCAAATTAAAGAAAACCCCACATACAGTGACTTAAGAATGATGGTCTTATTTTTCTCACATGACAAGATGTCCGAAATAGAACATCAAACGTTAAGCATATTTATTAATTCTAGGAGTCTTTTGGTAGGTTTCTTGGGGTTTTCTATGTAGAAAATATCTTCCACGAATAGAAAGTTTTATTACTTCCTTCCCAAACTCTATACTTTTTTTCCCCTTGCCTTATTGCACTGGCTAAGACTTCTTGTTTCAGCAGTACATGAACCGTGAACTTCCAGATGTTCAAGCTGGTTTTAGAAAAGGCAGAGGAACCAGAGATCAAATTGCCAACATCCGCTGGATCATCAAAAAAGCAAGAGAGTTCCAGAAAAACATCTATTTCTGCTTTATTGACTATGCCAAAGCCTTTGACTGTGTGGATCACAATAAACTGTGGAAAATTCTGAGAGAGAT
>SJYR01002090.1:63042-73258 GCA_006410655.1 Kobus ellipsiprymnus
ATAAGGGATTTGATTTAGGTCATACCTGAATGGTCTAGTGGTTTTCCCTACTTTATTCAATTTGAGTCTGAATTTGGTAATAAGGAGTTCATGATCTCAGCCACAGTCCGCTCCTGGTCTTGTTTTTGTTGACTGTATAGAGCTTCTCCATCTTTGGCTGCAAAGAATATAATCAATCTGATTTCAGCGTTGACCATCTGGTGATGTCCATGTGGAGATGACAGGAAAGAAAGCATATTCAGGGTTGGGAGGTGTACATTTTGCAGGAGTGTAACACCAGCCTGTCTGAATTGGTGATGGGGTTATGTTGAAAAGATTTGGAAACACTGGGGGGGAAGAAGAGGATATGGTAAGGAAAGGTCCGATTGTGACGGACTTTCAAGGCTAGGTTAACACATTTAGACTAATCTTGAAGGGTTTTTGAACAGAAACAAGCTGATGAAGTGACTGAGTAGCACTGTTCTGTTAGGTGTAAAGGTAAGCCAGAAGGGGCGGGATTCAAAAGCAGGGATGCTGTTGCCAAAATGTAGGTATGAAACCTCTGGTTGCAATGAGGAGAAGCAAGGAGAGAAGGGGTTTTTTAAGGAAGAATCAGTTTGTCTTTGTAATGACTAGAGTTCAGTAATAAAGATGATACTTTTTTACCCTGTAAAACTTTGACCTCAAGCCTAGAATGATGGTGCCTTAACCAGCAGGAACTTAAGAAAGGAAGTTGACTGGGGAGGGGGAGAGGTAAGGGGGATTTTGATAGTGCAGCTTTAAACACCAAGTTTGATACAGAATAATAGGGTAAACTCCAGGAGTTGGTGATGGACAGGGAGGCCTGGCATGCTGCGGTCCATGGGGTTGCAAAGAGTCAGACACCACTGAGCGACTGAACTGAACTGCACAGCCGTTAAATAGATAATGCCAGGAGCTAGTCTGAGCATCTTGCCCCAGTACTCTTGTGACACTCACAAGCACGTAAGAAAGGTACTGATGTCCCCAGTTTACAGATGAGGAAACAGGTATAGAATCCAGCAGGAGGGTCGCACTGAGGAGGTAAGAAGTTGAGATCATTACCAGAAAAGAGGAAGCCCAGGCCACGGTGACGTCATTATTCAAGGGCCAGGTAGTCCGGAGGGGTTCAGAGAGAAAAGGCATGTTTATGTTTCAGGTTCTGCAGACAGGGTGACAAACGGGAAATGGGAAAAGATGGAGCCTGGGACTCTAGCTGTGGTGGGTGGGCACTGATCTGTGAGAATGTGGTTTTTTTCAAATAAGTGGAGACAGGGAGAGAAACCAAGATTCAGGGATTGGGGAAACAGGGTCAGTAAAGAAATGGATGAGAGTTCTTGCTTCCTCAGGGAAGCCCAGTATTTTGGGACAAGATGGCATCAAGAGGGGCAACAATGTCATAGGAAAGTTTTAGGTTTTTCCAAAACTAGGGGTGAGGTTGCGGTATCGGAAAGTGGAAACAGAGAGGTTACCCATGCTAGCACCGAAGTGTTCTTGGAATTGCCTCCCAGTCTGTCCCTGATTCCTGCCCCGCTCCCTCTGTGTGCAGTCATCCGGGGATCTGGAGAATGACGAGCAGGCCGCCAGCGCCATCTCACCAAAACTAGGGGTGAGGTTGCGGTATCGGAAAGTGGAAACAGAGAGGTTACCCATGCTAGCACCGAAGTGTTCTTGGAATTGCCTCCCAGTCTGTCCCTGATTCCTGCCCCGCTCCCTCTGTGTGCAGTCATCCGGGGATCTGGAGAATGACGAGCAGGCCGCCAGCGCCATCTCTGAGCTCGTCAGCACAGCCTGCGGTTTCCGGCTGCACCAAGGCATGAGCGTACCCTTCAAGCGTCTGTCGGGTGAGCCCCGGCCTCTGGTGGTGGGGAAGGGGGGCGGGGTGCTGCTCCCCAAGGCCACTCTTCTCAGGGAAAGACACCTGTCCCCTACCAACTGCCCACCATCTCCTCTGGAATCCCTGTCTTCCCCGTGGTATTTACCGCTATATCAGAACTATGAGAAAAGCAAGAGAAGAGAGGGGATTTAATGGAGACCTCCCATCTTCTAATCTCTGAGCTTTGAACTGTTGAATTCCTTTGGCTTTAGATCCTAGCCAGTTGGTGGGCGACCCCCACGGAGGCCCCCACAACCCACTAACTCTCTGCTCCCTTCCCTCTCCCGGGCTGGGGGAAGGTGCGTCTCCCCTCCAGTGGTCTTTGGAGAACACACGCTGCTTGTGACCGTGTCAGGACAGAGGGTGTTTGTGGTGAAGAGGCAGAACCGAGGCCGGGAGCCCATTGACGTGTGAGCCTGCCCGAGGGCGAGGGGCAGAGGAGGAGCCTCTGTGCTGAGAAGGACGGGAGCCTCCGCGGCCTCTCTCGGTGCCACTAGAGCTGAAGCTGTCCGCTCACCCGCTTCCCCACCCCGACCTGCAAGGGCAGAGGCTCGGGGACTCTGTACTCTGTTAAGGAGAGTGAAGGTGAGCAGAACCGAGGCCGGGAGCCCATTGACGTGTGAGCCTGCCCGAGGGCGAGGGGCAGAGGAGGAGCCTCTGTGCTGAGAAAGACGGGAGCCTCCGCGGCCTCTCGGTGCCACTAGAGCTGAAGCTGTCCGCTCACCCGCTTCCCCACCCTGACCTGCAAGGGCAGAGGCTCAGGGACTCTGTACTCTGTTAAGGAGAGTGAAGGTCGGGGGACCTCTCTTCTTCTCACCCTCCCTAATAAACATGAGTGTGATGTTCCTGGGCCCGGGGATGTGTTGTGTGTACTGGGGGAGGAGAGTCATACCCCATGTGTCTTTCAGCTTCTGGACCCTCAGCCCAGAGGCGTGGGGTGGACAGATAAAACTGGAAATCAGAAGGAAAAACACAGGTGGAAAGGGAGCTATTTGGTGTACAGGCTGGCGGGAATCTTTCTGAGCCCTTAGGTCTCTGCCGCTGCCACCAACACACAAGTAACAGTCTTTTTCTCCCTCCTGAACAGGCATTTAATAGTCTTATTTCAGTTGGAAGCAGTAGTTGGAGAATAAGTTACAGGGACAGACAGACCAAAAAAAGAAAACAAAACCCAAATCAAAAATCCCACACAACTTAAAGTGCTTCAGGCTGCAGACGTAAACATGAGGATGAGGGGAGGCACCTAGCTCTCTCCCCTGACCTGAGACAGGAGGGTCGTGTCATTGTTGGGTCCCTTTACCGTCACCACCCTCTGATCTCAGCCCTGCGGGTGGGAGGGAGGGAGGGAATGTCAGAGGCGGGGAAGACAACATAAGAGGAACAAGGAAAACACTTTGTAAACTTAGAACCAGGGTGCAAGGCGGGGGGCAGGGGAGCTCCTGGAGCCCCTGCCCCGGCCAAGGGGTGGGGCCAGCCCCCCCAGGCAGTCCGGGAAATACTGTCGGCGTCACGCTGCAGCCATCCCCGGCCATTTCACAGCTTCTTCCCTCGTCCCTCATCAGTAGACACAGACAGGCGGCCCTGTGGGGGGCCCCCTCACCCTTGGTGGGAGGCTCCCCGGGGAGGCACAGCCTGGAGGGAGCACCCGCGCTGGGGGCTGTCCATTTCCGGGAGTGTGAGAGGGAGGCGGCCTGATGGCCTACTTGACCGGCTCCACCACCAGGACCTTGCACTCGCGTTTGGCAATCTTGTCCAGAGAGAGCACAGCCTTGTCTGGGGGCAGGTAGAGGGGGCGGCCGACAGGGGAGGCCACGGGGGGAGTGATGGCCCGGCGCTCCATCACACTGCCCGACCTGGAGGAAGGTGGAGGCTGTGGGGCCTGGCCGGACCCCAGGGTCCCGTCCTCTCCCTTCCCGATCCTGGCCTCTACCAAGCCCACGGGGTCCTCCCCACGCGGTTCCATACCTCATGAGGTGGCTGCGGGAGGGCTGTTGGTGGGAGAAGGACTGGGAGCGGCCCAGGCTGGCCTGGTGCCTCTCCACCAAGTCCCGGACGGCAGGGCTGCTGGGGCTGCTCTTGCGAGAGAGGGGCCGGGCCTCGGGCGGCGGGTGGGACACGCTGGCAGTGAACTGCAGCTTCAGTTTCATGTGCTGGCTCAGCTGGGGTGGGGACACAGATCAGCCACCAGCTTGGCTGCCCGGCCCCCAACCCCCTTTCAGGTCATCTTCCCCACTTGACAGGCCGAAGTCGGATCTAAAGCCCACCTTCCCTCCACCCGGCTTTGTTGCACCCACCCATTTATGCTTCAGCCATAGAAGCCAGCGGCCCTGACCCCTCCCACCCGACGCTAGGCCTCACCCAGCCCACCTCGAAAAGCCCAGCCCGCAGAGCCTGGAAGGCCACACTGAAGGTGAGCGCGCTGCCCTTCCGGGAGAAGCCGAGGTTGTTGAGGGGTGTGTGGCAGACGATGGAGTCCAGGGCTGCCTGCATGGCCCGGCGCTCCTCCTCACACAGCTGCTTTCCTGAGGGGCAGAAACAGGACCGGGAAACAGCTCTGTGCGGCCTTTCTCAGGCTGCAGAGGGCTTTCACGAGCACAGTCTTGCTTGATGCTCAGAGCCACTCTGTGGAGTAAACTGAGTATATGCTATTGTTCGCTGAACTTTATAAACAACAGTATGTAATAGTTAATGTGTACTGAGATCTATTCTAACCACTTCACACATATTAACTTACTAAATTGCTGTAACAGCCCCATGAAGTAATATTTCCTCCATTTTAGAAATGAGAAATCTGAGGCTCAGAGAGGTTAAGTAACCTACTAAAGGTCACACAGCTAAGAAATGGGAGATATTCAAGTCAAACAGGGAACCCAGCATCAGGGTCAGTGCCCTTAAAATCACTCTGCCCATGGCCTCTCTAAACCCTCCATTATGACACCGTGGACACCATCCAGGTACACAGCTGAAGCGGCCTGGCACAAGTCACCTGCCTCCATGACATCTTCCTTTCCCCTCCCCTCCTTGGGGACAAGCCTGGCAGCTACCTACCAGCCTGGGCGTGCTCTGGGGTCCACACGAGCCTTACAGCAAGGAAGTCTTGGAGATTGTTGAGCAGCGTATAGGTAACAGTGAAACGCTCATAGGTCCGAACAGGGGACTCACAAGAAGCAGTCATCACAAAGCAAGGGCGGTCCAGGCGGATGCTGGGCAGGCTAGAAGCCGTGAGAGAGAGGGAAGCAGGATGTGTGTGTTTCAAAACAGATGAACAGAATGGTGTCCAGCAGGGGGCTTGGGGGGTGTCCCACAAACTCACCGGTAGTGGGTATAGATGCTCTGGGTGAAGGGCAACTTCGGCGTGGACCACTGAACCACAGCAATCAGGGGAACCTCTAGGCCCTGTCGGAGGGACAAGCAGAAACATCACCTGTATGTGATGACCTGAACTCCCTGGCCTCTCTCTTCCCATTGCATTTTTTCAGCCTTTCTCCTTAAACACACCAGTTCCTTGTACTCACCTCCTTGGCCCCTGGAGGGGGCTGCTCACCCCCTCTGAGCTGAAACAGGAAGTTATGTTCCTCCAGGGCACTAAGTGGGCAGGGGAAGCAGCCAGAGGTACCAGGGAGCCGGCAGAAGGAGCCCATGGAGACTTCCCCAGATTGGTGACTAGTTGAGAAGAAAGGGACCAGAGCTGGAACTTTCCCTGCCAGAGCTCTGGGCCCTGCAGCGATGCCCAGCACTCTGCGGCCCCGCCCCTCCCAGGACCTCACCAGACATTGTCCACCAGCAGCACAGAGCCGTCGGGCATGACAGGTAGATAACTGGCATTGAAGTTTGGGAGAATGCGGATATCCCAGACAGAAATTTCCTCCTGGGAGGAGCTGTTCAGCACTGTGGGAGGTAACCAACTCAGCTAAGAGAATCTGAACTCAGACCACACCAATTCCACCCCTACAAGGGATATATCCCCACCGTATTGTCCAGGGCCACCCAGCCGGTGCCCTTGCTGCCACCCAAGACCGGAGCCTCCAGTCTGCTCACCCTTGAGCACTGTCAAGTGTTTTCCAGCCACAGTGAACTGGCGGCACTTCAGAACCGGAGGGGGCAGCAGAGTCAGCAGGGTGCTCACTGCAGGAGAGGGCGGAGGCTCCAGATGACGGGCGGGGCGCACCTCACCTCCAACCCACAGGTCCAGTCTGCCTCTCCCCCGATCGGGCACTTGCTGGTGTCACCCCCTCCACCGTGCCCACAAAATCCAGACACTAGCATGTCCTGTCTGCATTCTCCTCCCCACCTTGGGCCTTGAAAGCGCTCTGCTCGCCCCTGAAGGTCTCCCCAGGAGATCGGGTCTGCAGCAAGCGCAGGTAGCCTTGATCTCTGACCTCTGGTGCCTCAACCTCCCGCTTCCACACGGTCACTACAATCTAAGCACAGGGGGACACGGGACCACAGTCAAGAGGAGAAACAGCCTCAGAAAGGACGTCTCAGTTAAGACAGAGCTCCACCCCGGGCCAAGCTTACCTTGGCCTTAGGTGTCCCTGGGGGCAATCTATCCAGTGAAACGGTGAGTGGGAAGATGACCTCATCTGTGGACACAATTGGCTCCTCCACAGGCAGCTGGGTTGCCAGAGGGGTTGAAGAGGTCAGTAGGGTCAAGGCCGCCCGCCGCGCCCGCGTCCCCTTTAAGATCTACGGTACGTGGTTCTCGCCCTCCCCTCTCCTCATCCGTCATAGGCCTCCAGCTTCCCGCTAGCGTCCCTCTCCCCTCCGGTCTTGGGAGCCCAGCAAACCGCCCCTCCGCCCTGGGTCGTGGCGCTCTGGGATCCTCACCGTGGTCGCTCCCCCTGAGGTAGCAGGGCCCGGGCCGTGGGTGAGGAGGGGGCTGCAGCCTCGAAACAACCCCCCACCGCCGGGATCCCCGCCCCCCGGGGGTTCGGGATCCTGGTCGCCCGAGCCACCGCCCCCGGGCGCCCCGCCTCCGGCGCTGACCGAGGCCAGGGCGGCCAGGGCGGTCGCCAGTTCCGCCCAGGCCCCTCGGGAGCCCAAGCCTGGGCCGCCCCCGGCGCCGGACCCCGCACCGCCCCGACAGCGCAGCACCAGCAGGAAGCGAACCGTCTCCCCTAGGTAGAGGTGGTTGCGCCGGGGCAGCGCCCGGTACCGGCCCGGGTCCCCCGCCAGCTCAGCGCGCGGCGGCAGCGGCACGGCCGGGAAGTACATCGAGTAGTCGCACTGGGACTCCATGGGCGGCGCGGGCCGGGGGGCGAGGTGGGCCGGGGACGGCGGAGGGCAGAGGGGCCGCTAGGGTGGTTCCGGGAGCCCCAGGTCCTGACTGGTGCTGCGCGCGGCCGGGCCGGCCCGACAGACCAGCTGGGGCCGGGAACCGGGGCAACGAACCCGGAACCGAGACCCCACGGGGCCGGAACCGGGGTGCAGGACCGAATGACTGGTGAGAAACCGGAAGCGGAAGGGAAGGGGCGTGGCTTCGGAGGCGCCGGAATTTGTAGGTGACTGGACTTTGGAGGAGAGGGGAGGGTGCGGCAGGGGTTAGGCTGCTGCAGAAGGCTAGACTTCTTGGACTACAGAAAGAACCCCCGCCAACCCCGTTTCTCCCAGGAAGATGCACCATCCCCTTCCCTTGCCGCTCTAGAGCAGGTCAAAGTTTCAAATTATTTATTCATTGAACATTTCATTCATTGTGAAATGAGCATAGCCCAGTAACAAGTGTTTCATAGAGAGGTGGACGTATTATTCCGATCCCTTGTGTCCCAGGCTTTCTCTGTCGTACTCCAAGGTTAGCTCCTCCAGAAGGCCTTTGAAAGTGCAGCTTGGACCTTCAGGGATGGGGGTGGGAAAGCGGAAGGGGCAAAAATGGGAGGGAGCCTGCTTCTCGGTCTGGGATTCCTTGGCACGGGCTGGAGGATGTAGGACCCACATTCTTGCAAAGTTCCACTGGTCCTCTGGGGAGCAGACATGCTTTCTGAGGGAAGCCCAAAGGGCATCTGGCTGCCTCACACTCATCACTGGCGCCCTATGGCTTAGCTGCTCTTCAGCCTAAGACAGTGGTTTGATGCCTAGGGCGAGGATCGCCTTGAAGTCTTGAGGGGCAGAGAGACTGTTGGGGGGAACTGCTTGGCATCTAGCTTATCCTTGTACTGCAGCTCGGGGGTAGCCAGGCGCTCACACTCCTCCTGGTCTTGGAGGCTCAGCCCACTTCGGAGCACATAACCCAAAACCTTACCTGACCCAAACTGGAAAGGGCGGAATCGCTGGTCAGTGATGTACTTGGGGTCTAAAGCCTCACCCCCCACCAGACAGTGTTTAGCCAGGGCCTCTCGGCGAGCCCGGAGCTCCGCCACAGCGCTGTCCAGCCGGCTCTGGCCGTATTGCTTGATCCGGGCCCACAGACTTTGGTTGAAGTGAACATAGAGAGCCCAGTCCAGGTTGTTCCAGGCTCGTGCCCGGGCAGTCAGCTGCCTGTCCTCAGTGGTCAGTCCCCCATCATCAATGGTGCTTCCGCCCTGCCCACTTCCAGCCTGGGCGTTGTGCATAAAGCCTACCACATCATCTAGACCCCAGCACAGCGCATCTGCCAGCAGGACCAGTGACTCATCAAAGTACTCGGCCACCAAGACCAGGTCAAAGACAGAGTCCAGCCAGGCCAGATTCCACTGGATGAAGGATGAAGACCCCAAATCTAAAGAGGCAGGGCTGGACATCTGGCTGTGACCATCAGCAACAGTGGGAACAGGATGGAAGAGAGCATTGGGATCCAGGGTGTGGGCTGGAGGGCCAGCGCCAGAAGGCAGCTGGAGAGGGTTGGGGTCTCTGGAGACACGCGGATTCCCTCTCTTGGTCCTCATCTCTGGGGGGAAGGGGAGGCCAAAGTCAAACCATAGCAAGTTGCGTGCATAGTGGTCCCCCCGGGCCCCGGGTCTGTAGAAGGCTCGAGGATTGGCCAAGAAGGCAGCCAAGGATGGTGCTTTGCGGAAGGCGGATGATGTGGATTTATAGTAGGAGAAGGCAGAACGGGCCAGAGCCGCTGGGTCTCGGACAATGGAAAAGAAGAAGCTGTCAGAAGGCATGACCTGAAGTACCTGGGGAGGAGAGGAAATGGGCATAGAGAGAGTGAACTAGGGAGGAAGAAACTAAGAGCAAACCCAGTGCGCACTGGCCCCCCAGCCTCTTCCAGCCTCCTTCTGACAGCTCTGCTGGGAACCCCCAGCTTCCTTCATTAGCTGCACAGATCTTGGTAAGGTACTTGACATCTCTGAGACTCCATTTACATATCTGCAAAATGGGGACCATCATACCTTCCTTCCCAGGTAATTATGGAGGTTACATGAGATAAGGATAGGAAGGAACCCAGAATATGGGGAGCTCCTGGAGAACATTAATTTCCTGAGGCCTTCCTGTCTGCTTTGGTCGGTAACATTTCTAGGAATCAAGCCTTGTGTTCACTTCTCCAACAAAAACCTATAACATGTCCACCCTGGGATTCTTGGTCACAGCTCCAAGAAAGGAACTGTCTTCAGGCCTCCTCAGGAGGATCACTGGCAGCAAGTAGATAGCAACCATAATTCTATCTGAGGTACAAGCATCAGGTGGGCAGGCCAAGCCCAGAATGGCTGAAGGTCAGGGCACTTGTGAGCCTCCTCGGCATCTTGGAAAGCAAGAGACATCCCTGAGATGGGCACTGGGGAGCCATGGCAAATCAATAAGGAGCTGTTCTGAGTCTTGGGACGTAAGATCCCACTTCTTGGCAAGAAGGAAGGTGGGCATTGGGCTGAGCCACACCCTAGTGTGGTCCAGCAGGCAGAGCCACACCAGAATCCAGCTCTGGGACTCCCTGAAGGATTTCTGCCTCTGAATGTGACTGTGGTCATTGATCGTGACTCCCTGACAAGTCCTCCAATCTGTTCTATGGATGTGGGCATGCCTGAAGGACAAGCCTGTGACCTGTGTGTCTTTGAAGGCGTAGGAGAAGAGTGCAGAGAACAGTTCATGGCGTCAGAGAGACCTGGAATAAAATTCCAATTCAGCCATTTACCAACTGGTGTAACTTTGGGCAGGTTATTGTACTTCTCAGAGCCTTTATTCCTCCATCAATAAATCTGGGTTAACACTCACTCTGAAGAATGTGGAAGTGCATGGAACATGGGAGGTAGGCAGTAAATGGTGGTGACGGTCATCCTAAACTCCAGAGACGCCTGCCTCAGTGATTGCTCTCCTCCCTTTACTCTCAGCAGGGGCCCTCGCTGCTCGTTAGATCAGTTCACGCTGCTGCTGCTTTCTTCAGCTCCAGCTCCAACAGGACTGCCGCTGAAGTACTATCACCTACACACACAC
>SJYR01002090.1:76701-97092 GCA_006410655.1 Kobus ellipsiprymnus
CAGCTCTACTTTCTCCATAAACTTTCTCAGCGCCCAGGCTCCTCCCCCTCCCTCCCTTTGTCCCGCCAGTCCGTGCAGCTGACTCGGTTTTGACCGAATTCGGCGTCTCTGGGTCTCTCCTTCCCCGCGTCTTTCCTCCTCTTTCAGGGCACCCAGCCTGCCCTTAGGAGACACTTCTACCCTCCTTTTGCAATTGTACTTTTTCTTTCAGCTTTCTGCAGAACAGAAGACTCATTCAGGCGACTGAAAGAAAAAAACAAAACAAGACGGTAACAGAGTCGAAAGCAGACTTTATCAAGGATATGACAAGGTAGCCAGAGAAAACTTCACAGAGAAGGAGGTGGGGGCCGAGGGGGCCCACCCACCCTGAAGGCAGAGAGCAGTAGTATGGTGATATTAATGATGCCTTGGGTCCAAAAGAGTTTTGCTAGTCTCCAGAATTCTCCCCATTTTGCAGATAGGTATTCAGACCCAGAGGGTGGACAGCTTGCCCAAATTCAATCCCAGGGGACAGGTTCCAAGATAAGGAGGCAGAAAATGAACTGCTGGTCACAGAGACTCTGGGGCTAAAGGTACAGAAAGTCACACACCGGGTCCAACAAATTAGCCATTTATTTACAGAATAAACAGAGTTGAACACTGACACATGAAATGGGGATGCTTGTGAAGGATGTGGATGGCAGAGACCATGAGATGTGGGTCTTTGTTTTTTGATATTTTAGTTTAAGAAAGTGATATTGAAACACTCAAAAGAATCCAGGCCCATAGATCCTGACATATCCTGTTCCCCTGCCCTGCACCCCATAAGCGCCCAGCTTTGTCTATTTCTGAGTTTCTGAGACGGGGTGCCCCATCCATCCCACTTTCAACTTCTTTCAGACCCCAGCCCTCCCAACTGCAGCTCTAAAACTCCTCCCTTTTTCCCTGTTGGGGCTCACCACCAACCTAACCATAGAGGCTGGGTTGGAGAGACCATACCTCCTTCCTAAATAAATACCCCCAGTCCTTCCTTCCCAGACAGCAAATGAAAAAATAAATATTGTGAACACCCACCCCCAACCCACCAATGGAAATCTCCTGGATTTGGGGCCCCAGCCATTCACCCAAAACGTCCCTCTCTACCCTCTCTGCAGCCGCCTTCGACTCCTCTCCAAACCCAGCTGATGGGGGAGAGAGGAAGGGCCATGAACCCTCTCGATGCCAGGGCACCCCTCCCCTGTTATCGAGGTCCAAGCAGGGCTAGGGCTAAGAGGAAGAGAATGAGGAGGGGTTGTGTGTGAAAACCAACAGACGTCCCTCCAGTCCTGCTCCGGTCCTGGCTGTGGCGGATAATGACACCTACTCCTTTGCCCCCAGTACCCTCCCTTCGAGGAGGGCGAGGAGCTCGCGCTGGGGGGGCCACAGCTGCCGCGCCAGCCATCCAGTCGTCTGCGTAGTGCTGTCCCTCTCCAGAGCCGCTAGCGTCCTCTGGAGGGAGAGAGAGGATCGGAAACAGACAGGGACGGTGAAGAGAAGGAGCGTGAGAAGGTGCAAGAAACACACAGGCAAGGCGGAAAAGAACTCGAGACAAAAACAGTGAAAGGTTGGGGCAGGGGCAGGCAGGGTGAGAGGAGGGAGAAAGTGAGTGACAGGAAGGCGAAGAGCGAGATCAGACAGACATGGAAATAAGGCAACGAGACACAGGAAGAGACGAGACAGAAACAAAAAAGAGCGACAGATGGGGAGAGAGGATAAACAGGAAAAGACAGAGAAAACAGACACAGAAGCAGCGAGCAGACGGGAAGAGGAGTGGGGGAGGAGAGACAAAGAGACACGGTGGGAGTGAAGGGAAAAAAATGTATGTCAGTGCCTTGCATCTCTGGCAAATTCTACTTTGGGGAGCCAGCCGCGTGGCACCCGCATCCCACTTCCCCGCCTCCCTGGATTGCCGGTGCACCCGTCTCTTCCCACAGCCCACCCTCGGGAGCTCCCCACCCCTCTGTAAGAACGTTTTGGTGTCTCCCCCAAGGGACCGTGAACTCAAGCGTAGAGATCTTCTCCTTGGTCTTCCACTCCCTACCTTTGAGGTAAGCGCTCAATACCGCCGTGTGAACTGCGTGAATGAATGAATGAACGGTGTAACTGAGACGCGAGGGGAGGGACTACAGACGCAGGGGGCGGGGCTGCGGGTTGGCCTGCGTCCAATCACGGAAAGCGGGGCGGGGCGAGGCGAGGTCCTCGCGGCGTCCGCGGGTCTCACCCCAGTCCTCCAGCTCCAGGTCGCGTCCCAGGGCGGCCGCTTTCATCCTGGTCGTGGTGGCCCGGAGCTGCAGCCGCCGCCTCCGCGTCTGGAGGTCGGGGCTTGAGGCTTCTGCATCCAGCTCTGGGTTGTCGAGCTTCCCGGCCTGGAAGCCGACCACGGGCGACAAGTACCTGCGAGCAGAGCAGCCCCGGGGGTTCCCGCCCCACCCCGCCCCCAGAGTAAGCCTCGCCCGCCCGCGCGCCCGCAGCCCACCGCCCGGCTCTCACCGGCCCGGTCCAGCTCCGGTCCAGCAAGGCGCCGCCTCCTGCGAGAGGTCCGCCGCCACGCGGGGGTCCCCGCACACAGTCTGGGGCAGCCCGGCCCAGATGCCCCTCACCCGGCCCAGACGCTCGCGGAGCTCCCACACCTGGACGTAAAGAGAGCCGGCCAGGCGGAGATGGAGCGCGCGCCCCCTGGCCCCCGCTCTTGCGCCTCTGCCGCAGCCGCCCGCCACTCACCAGCCGGGGCAGGCTGGCGCCTGCGGCCGTCGTCGGCCGCTCCTCCTCCGCCGCCGCCGCCGCGGACCAGAAGCGACCCACCTCCTCCCTTGGGGCTGGGGCACGGCGGGCGCGAGCCCGCGCTGGCTGGGGGCTCCCGCATTCCTGGAATACCTTCAGCACCGGGAAGAGACCCCACACACAGTCATCCCGCGGTAAAACCCACACCCCAACACGCCAAACGTCCTTGACACCCCAGTTTATCCAGAGACCCTACAGTGTCTCCCTAACACCCCACATATCCTCCCACCCCAGGGCCTCCCCTCCACGCTTCTCCCTCCTGTCCTCCCGCCAACTCCCAGTCTGACACTCCCACCCTTCCTGTGGCCCCTGTACCTGGGCTGACACCCCTACACTGTTCTCCTGCAAATGCATCAAGCCTTCTGAGATCTTCACCCCGATGGACTGGGCTGCCAGCTCAAAAGAAAAGGGGCCTTGGATCTTGTCGGCTAGGAACAGGAGACCATCTTGAAAGAGGGTAAGACAGAGAAAGGGTTAAATGAGGGGCTATCCAGGGAGATACTCACTGAAGTGGGATGATGCCACAAATCCTGACCCAGGCCTTGGAGGGGAGCACCAGGTCTTAGACTGGGGGGAGGACTGACATGAGAAGAGCCCCCCTCATCCTCTCCACTCAACACTGCTGAACACTCCCTCCCCAGTCCACCCAGCCCACCCCACACAGACAGCCATCTCAGGCTTTCCTGAATCCCCTCACCCAGATAGGGCCCCCAGTCAGGATCCAGTCCTTGGCTGCCGATACAGCCATAGGCCACGTTGAGACAGAAGCCCCGGCAGGGTGGCAGCGAGGGGACCCCCCGGCAAAGGGGGCAGCCTGTCAGACGCATCACAGCCCGCTTGCAGCCTTCGGACAGCGGCATCTGGGAGCAGAGGGCAGTGCTGTGTCATCCACAAACACTTGGCTGCCCTCAGCCAAGCCTGGTGCTGGGCACAGAGAGAAATCAAATACCCCGTCCCGCCTTTCCCAGGCTCTAAGTGTGGAGCTAGATGTGAGTCTCTAGGGTTGATGACCCCACGCAGCAGCAGGAGTGACCCCAGGACTGAGCCAGACCTGAGGAGGGAGGCTCCTAGGGGCCGGGCTGCACATCCTGAGAGATGGACCAGGGGGGCAGTGAGGGGCCTGAGAAAAGGTTCAAGGACTAGAGTGAGCCCATCATGGTTGAGAGGAGAATGAGGATGCAGGAAGTAAGGCTGGGAGGCCAAGGAGAGAATGGGCAGTCGAGAGAGGGCCTTGAAGACCAAGCCTTCAATCTGGCCTCTAGGAAGGAGCCCCTGAGGGGCCCTGGAGAAAACCGGGGGCCAGTGGGCCAATCTCAGAGAGGCTATGGAGATGAGCAGGTCCCGAGAGGCTGGCAGAGGGTAAGAGTCATCAGAGGGCAGAAGAGGGTCAGAGGTGGGAAGAGTCATGGGTCATGATGCAAGAAAGACTCCAGTCTTCCTGATTTACCCAGGATGCCAGGGTTTCACGGCTGATAAGGGAAGGCCAGGCCTCTCCTGCCAGCTGGCACCTGACTCTTCTTCATGGGGCCTCTCCCACTTCCTCTCCCTCCCTGAGCCCCACCCATACTCAAGGCCCTTCTAACCTTAAGTGTTTCGCTGACCACATTTCTTCCAGTCTCCAGGCCTTGGACAAAGGCCCGGGCTGCCACCAGGGCCCGGGTTATCTGGAGGAAAGGAAAGGTGAGAAAAACCACCGGACTGTTGAAGGTCAGTCAACACTGGGGCCAAGAGACTGCACCAAAGGGATGAGCAGTGGGGGTAAGGTTTGTAGGTTATCTTGGGGTGATTAGGAATGTCAGGTGGTTCCAGGAGGCAGGTTCAAGAATATCAAAGAATTCAGAGTCTGGCAGGACCAAGGGGAACTGGGCTTGGGAAGAGGTGGAAGGATTACATTTTACAGGACTTGGAGATAGAGGGACTTATATTGGAACAAATGCTGAATCTGAAGCCAAGAGACCTGGGTATGAAACCTAGCTCCACCCCTTACTGGCTGTGAGACCTTAACCTCTTCAAGGTTCAGTTTTCTTATCTGTAAAATAGGAGTGTGAACATCTACTTCATAGAGTTATGACAATTAAATGAGACACTATAAAATGAAAATCCTTAAATAGTGTTGAACTAGCATTCAGTACACTCACAACTCACACTACACAGCTGAACCAGAGGAAGTCAAGATATCGGGAATAGGGATGAATTATCAGAATAGGGGGGCAGGGAGCAAAAGCAGATGAGCGGGTGAACCACTAGTATGAAACTAGGACACAGAATCGGGGGGCAGGGCTCCAGTCAAAGGAAACCAAGGAGAACTGGGTCAGGCAGAGGTGACTGGGGCTCAGGATAGGGATCATCAGGTCAGGGGTGACTGGGGCATGAAAAGGGGGTCACTGAGTTAGAGGTGAGTGGTACACAGTTCAGAGGTCACTAGGTCAAAGGTGGCTGAAGCTCAGGCCTTGGGGCCCCTCACCTGCAGGCGGAGGCGGCGGGGTGAGTCCCCAAAAGGCTTCAGAGAGTCATCAGCAGAAGAGGCCAGGCGTGTGAGGCAGAACAGGTAGTCGGGGGAGAAGATGTACTGTGGGTGCAGCAGGGGGAACATTTTCTCCAGGAGCTGAGCCCAGAAATCCACCAACGCATCATCTAACCCCTCACCGGACCTCTCATAGTAGTCCCGTAGCCGAGAGAACAGACCACTGAACAAGGGGGTGTGCTGGGCATACAGGCGGCCGAAGGAGCGGTGGAAGAGCATGGACAGGGAGTGCTCGGCTGAGGAGAGCGTCTCCCGAAAAACCTCTGTGACAAGTGCAGAGAAAGAGATGTGAGGTGGGGTGAAGCCAGAGAAGGATGGAAAAGTGAAAAGGCAGAGGCAAGAAGAAACGGGCATGGGGAGAAAAAAGAAAAGACAAGCGAGTTAGAAATTAAGCAACCCTTGGAGGTCTGGGCAGGCTAGGGGGGTGGGACAGGACCCGTGAGAGCATAGGGTGGGGATGTGGGGGCTAAGCCTGGGCTGGAGTGCCTTTGGGTTGAGTCAGGAGTAGGTACAGGAAGCCTGTGGGGGTCATGAGCTCCGAGAGAAGGTATGAAGCCAGGTTTGGGGGCGCCAGTTCCTCACCATCAAATTTTCTGTGTCGGGCAGCCAGTGTGTGAACCAAGAAGGAACCATTCTCCTCCACCAGGCCTCGGAAGGTGGCCTCAGTTTCCCAGGTCAGCCTCTGCTCTATCTCACTGGAACAGCAAGTGTACTCCTGGGGACAAATCCGGAGGTGTTCACCTGGACAGAAGACATGAAGGAATGGTGGGAAGTGATGTCGTGAAATTCCTTCTCCTGCCCATCTCGGGGGGCCATCCTTTCTCTTCCAACTGTCTGGTTTCTTTTCTATTGTCTGCCACCTCATTCCTACCTGGTCCTACCCTCTCCTTATTGTCCCCTCACCCATCCCAAGTTCACTGCCTTTAGGCATGGGATCAAATAGGAGTGGGCCAATTTAGTGATCAGAGGGTCCTCAGGTAGCCTGCCTAACATCACACACCCCAGGCCTCAAAGGACATACAGATGGTTTCAACGGGAAGAATGGGGTTTGGAGGGGTGGGGTTACCTGGTAAGAAAGCAAGCATTATCATACAAGGGACTCGTGGAAACAGCGAGGGAAACAAATTAGGCAGTGAAGAAAAAAACACAGAGGGGTTGCTAATTATTAGAAAGGGATTCCTGGGGTGAGGGTGGAGTAAGAGAGCTGTTATGTGAAGGGGAGTGTTATTGTGATCCTGGTAAGTTCCGGAGGAGAAGAGACATTATTACCGTGAGAGGAAAAGATTACTATAACGGCCACTCTGAAAGGGAAGAGAGTTATTGTGAGATGGGGAGGACCGGCCCCCGCCCCCTCCCTCGCCCCCAATTCTCTAGTCTCCCTCTTTCTCCTCACCTGAGATCAGGGCGGGAGGGAGTACGCTTAAGCTATATCCCCGGGCCCCCAGAATCTGCCGGGTCTCAGTGCAACTCCGGGTGACCTTTGCCTCGATACCGGGTCCAGGACCGGGACCGGGACAGAGGGGCAACAGCAGAAGCAGAAGAGAGCGCAGCGCGTACATAGCTGCTGCTGCCACCTTGGGACGGCAAAATGGGTCGTAAGGAGGAAAGAAGAGCCGCCCGAACTCAGAAAGCCGGTTCTCTGCCACAGGACCGTCCCGCCGGCCAGAGAAAGAGCGCGACCTCCGAAAAGTGGACCGGGAGCACGATCGCTGGACCAAGGCGGCATCTGCCGAGACAATGGGAGCGGGGAGCCGGACAGGAGGCGGGGCCCGGGGCGGGGCCCCGCCAATAATGGTAAGGAGCCGAGTTTAGGGGCGGGGTCAAGGAGAAATTAAGCCAATGTACTGGGGAAGCTCGGCCGCGGGGCGGGACGCGGCAGGACTAGGAGGTTAGAGGAGGGGTGTGGTCTTCCTCTGAGGCGTGGCTATCTACATCGAAAGGCGGGGCCTGGGTGGAACCCAGCCTATGGTAGTTGAGAAGCCAGACTAAAGGAGTTACTACTAGGGCAGTGTGAAGCCCAGCGAATGGAGGGGGAATTTGGGGGCTGGGCTGGGGCGGAGCCAGGAGGAGCCGAGTTAAAGCAGGTGGCCAGCGCGCGGGAGCCCACGTGATACGGCTACAAGCTTGAGAGCTCGTGGCCGCACGAGGCTGCTGGAGTGGCGTGGCTAGAACGTGGTGAGCACGAGCTGGCACACACTCAAGTCTCGCGACAACTTGCAACCCTAGGACGAGCCGTTGGGCTCGCGCCTGCGCACGACACGCCTCGCGCTTTCCCGCGTTTTTCTGGATTCGTCAGCCACCCAGAGGGACGGGGGCGTGACCACAGAGACCTAAGGGACCCGAGACGGTGACTTTTCCCCAACGCTGCTCGGCCAGAAGTCGCTGTCCCGGGCTGTCACAGTGAGGCTCCCCTTTCACCCAGGCGTTCGCCGTCCCCCGCACTGAAGCCCTGAGAGAAGACCCTCCCTCCCCCATGGCTTCTTCCACAGAGGCCAGGAATCCCATCCCTGGAAGACAAAGAATCTTTTGAGCGGTTAGACGGCTCTGTAGCCCAAATAAACTAGCCCAGGGTGGGGCACAGAGCTTCTTCTGGAGAAGTGGAGAACGCTAGCTTTCCGTGACTCCTTCAGCGTTTCCGGCCTGGTTTTGATGGCGCCTCCAGCCCCAAATCGTTAAGCGCGTCCCAGTCTGGTCCTTGTCGGGGGCCAGGTTCTAACCTTGCAGAAATGGAAGTTTATGTGCCTTTGTAGGGGGGTGGGGGGTTATTTTCTTATTTTTCTTGTCTTTTGTTTGCCCCGTGGGAGCTGGTTCCGTTTTACAGGCTCCTCTGAATCGTGGGGGAGACAAGGGTGTGTTTAAACTACCCTGGTGTGTGCCTTGCTCGAGGCTTGGGGAGCACCTTCAAACCCAAGGATGGACCTCCAGCCCCAAATCGTTAAGCGCGTCCCAGTCTGGTCCTTGTCGGGGGCCAGGTTCTAACCCTGCAGAAATGGAAGTTTATGTGCCTTTGTAGGGGGGTGGGGGGGTATTTTCTTATTTTTCTTGTCTTTTGTTCGCCCCGTGGGAGCTGGTTCCGTTTTACAGGCTCCTCTGGATCGTGGGGGAGACAAGGGTGTGTTTAAACTACCCTGGTGTGTGCCTTGCTCGAGGCTTGCGGAGCACCTTCAAACCCAAGGATGGCGTTGGGGCGGTGGCGTCTTTAACTCCCTGATGCCTTGGGTCAGAACCCTCTCAGTCGTTTTTTAGGCTTTTTTTTTTTTAATTGACGTATTAAAAAAAAAAAAAAACCGTGTTGTGCCAATCTCTGCTGTACAGCAAAGTGACTTCAGTTATACATGCATTTGATTTTTGCCGTGGATTATTTTTGAAGTCTTTAAGAAATAACTCGTTATTTATTTTTGGCTGGGCCTTCGTTTCTGCCAAGGTTTTTCTCTAGTTGTCGCGAGCAGGCGCTACTTTTTGGTTGCGGTACCAGGGCTTCTGATTGCGGTGGCTCTTTTGTTGGGGAGCACAGGCCCTAGGCCAAATGGGCTTTAGTAGTTGCGGCTCCTGGGATCTAGAGCACAGGTTCCGTGGTTGTGGCGCACGGGCTTAGCTGCCCGGCAGCATGTGGGGTCTTCCTGGACCAGGGATGGAACCCACGCCACCTGCACTGGCTGCCGGATTCTTTATCACTGAGCCACCAGGGAAGCCCCATTTTTAAAGTGTTTTTTGGTAACAGTATCGCTTCTGTTTTATGTTTTGGTTTTTTGGCTGGGAGGCATGTGGTACCTTAGGTCCCTGACCAGGCATAGAACCTCTGCCCGCCCCTCCCCCCACACCCCCACTGGCAGGTGAAGTTTTAACTGCTGGACCCGATGGGAAAGTCCAAAACATACACATTAAAAAAAAATTTATTCTTTTCCTTTATGGTTTATCCATAAAGCTGTGCTTTTCTGTTTTTTTTTTTTAATTGACGTATAGTTGATCTACAGTGTATTATCCCTCTTATTTTGCGCCCCCCACCCCCACTCCCTGAGTTCCAGAGCCATTCCCATGTAAAGAAGGGGGATCATTGGAGCTGGGAATGGAGATGTGATGGGTCAGGACACCTTCCTCCCTCTTCCCTCTTCCTCAAAGCTGGACCACCATGCCTACCCTTCGGTCGTCGTCCTCCCGGTACCAGAGCTCCTCCTCCCCGAGCAGCGCGTCGTCGCCGCTGCACAGAGCGGTAGCGGCGGGACGGAGGAGCGTGTCTGCTGCTTCTAGTTCTTCTGTGTCTGTCGCTATGCCCTGCGATGACGGGGACTCGAAGCAGACTTCCGAGGGGTGAGTGGAGTTGGTGAGAAACGGTTGCGTCGTCCTCGGGTTTTTCCCATTTTCATTTTCCAAACGAGCCAACTGGCAGCACGTGTGTGACTGTGTAAAGCTGGGAGATGCTGTGCTGGCTCAGAGCAGTGGCCCGCGCCTGCCCCCAGCTCTGCTGGGTGCTTGTCGGCCGCCCGAGGTGTTAGAAGCCTCAAGAGTAATCCATCCTGTTATAAATCCATCATCCATCATGTCTAAGCTTTTCTGGAACACGTTTGTATGTTCAGCAGGGACAGCCTCTGGTAAGGGCCCAGTCATGGGGAAAAGGGAAAAGAGTTCTTTATTTGGTGCCAGAAAACTAGTATATCCTTCTTAGTTGGTGTCCTGTAATTCCTTCATTTAGGGTTATAGAAACAAGTCATCACCTGTTAGCATTTATGAGCTTATTCTGTGACAGTTATAACAGTACATCCTGGGTTTAAAAAATTTTTTTTTACTCTTTGCAGGAAAAAAAAAGTCTCATACAAGGTCTAATTTATTCCCTGGTAAATTTTTTTTGTTGAGATATAGTTGATGCATGATATATAAGTTTCAGATATACAACATAATGATTCACCATTTTTAAAGTTTATATTTCAGTTATAAAAATATCTCCTGGTAGTTTTAATTAGTCTCTTGTAAATCATTGTGCTGTTTAGGACCGGGTTATATATATTTTGTACATTTTAATCAGTAAGAGGTGAATTTAAGGGCTGAAATTTAACACCGGGCACATATTAATCTCCTGTTTGTATATTAGTATTAATCAAACAGGACTTCCTGACCCATGCTAATTTTTCTCTACACAGCAGTGATCCCCCTGACCGCTTACGTGAATGTCTTTATCTTTTTTTTAAATGTGGATATTAGGAAAGAGTTTGGAGAAGGAAATGGCAACCCACTCCAGTGTTCTTGCCTAGAGAATCCTGTGGACAGAGGAGCCTGGTGGGCTGCTGTCCATAGGGTCACACAGAGTCGGACATGACCGAAGCGACTATGCAGCAGCAGGAAAGAGTTGTGCTTCATCTCCCTCGTGCCTCATTCTTCATTTCCAGTGCTTTCTTAAGTGAAAGTTTTCCTTTAAGACATTGTCTCTACTTCCTGGCAACAGTCAGCTCATCTCTCCTTAAAATCTGAATATATTTTTTTCTCATGGAGAGGAGTGTACAATTAGAGAAATTATAATTCATTTACCCTTTTATATATAGGGACTAGAGTGTTGTATCTCATAGGGATAGCGAATCTTTGTCAGCTGGTGAAGGCAGTGATTTCGAAGACAGCTTGAGACGAAATGGGAAGAAGAGAGCAGCAAAACGTCCACTCAAACCAACCCCAGTGAGTCAGTTTTATTTTTGAACCTGGTCTGGGAAGCAGTGAAAGAAAACCTAGAAGAGGCTCAGGTGATATGCTTGATGAAAGGATAGGGCTTAAAGAGTATTAAGGGGCAGAAGTAGAAAGAAGGCAGATTTTGAAGAGCGGAGAATACAGTATTAGAGGAACAGTACAGAGGAACAGGAATGGGGTTAAAAAACTTTTAAAAGGAGATAAGGCTAGAAATAACGAAGTTTACAATATAAAAATCCTTGATTTCTAAGCTGAGTCAGTAACTCAAACTCTGCTGTGGAATTGGCAGCTTAAGCCTAACTGTGATTTTGATGAGAGTAAGTGTTAATGTCACTTTTACTCTCTAAAAACATTCATGATTTCTTTATACTAACTAGACAAAACTTCCAAAGAAGAGGTCCCGAGCAGTACGTGCTCATGGTCAGAAGTCAGAGCCACCAGCCAGTGATCTCTTTGATGCTGTGAAAGGTGCCAAAAATGACATGCAGGTAAAACAGAGCATCTCACCTCTGTTTCTTGATACCATCGCATTCCTTGCTGGGTGGAATGATAAGAACAAATGTCTACAAACTTGATTTAGTGAACATAACTGGTATCAAGAAAGGCAGATTAGGCCACAGGGTGAATCCGTAGAGTGATGTAAGGGAGATCTTGCATGAGGGACAATGTTCCTTTCCTAATACTATCACGGATGAGGGTAGGTCTTGCCTTTATTGATTGATGGAAGGGGCAAGGTAAGGCATTGGATAATTTAGAGAAGCAGCTTGGATTCGGGTGGCAACCTGTTCACCCCTGTCACTTTTAGCTCCACTTTGACAATTATACCTATCCATTCTGCCTGTCTCCTTTAACAAGAGAGATTGATTTATATTTATTGTCAGTACTGAGATATTTCAATTTATTTCTACCATCTTATGTGGTTTCGCTTTATCTTGCCTTTTCTGTTTCTCTTTCCTCTTCTCTTTTTTTCCTTTTGAATGTTTTATCTCATACAGGAACCTAAGCACATTTTAATTCCAGTTAGACCTTACAGTTTACATACTGTTTGGTGTTTTTTTTTGGCAGTGCCAAATGACTTTCGGGATCTTAGTTCCCTGACCAGGGACTGAACCCGGGCTGCGTACAGTGGAAATGCAGAATCCTAACGACTGGACTGCCAGGGAAGCCCCTGTTCATGCTGTTTGTTGTGCAGGGTTTTAGTTCTGTCCTTTCCTTCTCTTTCAAGTAGACATCATTGTTTTAAATAATGTTTGCTTATACTTATCTACATTTTAATCATTTTTTGTTCATCATTTCTTCTTTTAAAAAATACTTATTTGACTGTGCTGTCTTAGTTGCAGCTCTCAGGATCTTCAGTCTTCGTTGCAGTATGCAAACTCTTAGTTGCATCATTTCCTTTCAAATCTGAAATCTTCCACACAGAATCATTCTCTTGCTGTCCAAAGTTTATGTTTTAAAATCTCTTTGAGATAGAGTTTATTAACAAACTCATTGTTTGCTTGTATAAAATATCTTTTACCCTTGTTCTCAAAAGGTTGCTGGGTATCAAATTCTAAGATGATTTTTTTTCCTCTCAGCACATTAAAAAGATTATTCCACTGCCTTCTAACTTCCTGTATTGCTATTGAATGTCAGCAATCAGTCTAAGCACTGTCTAATACAACAATCTCTAATGATGGAGATGTCTGTATCACTGTTGTCTGGTACAGTATTCCACCAGCCACACATGGATTTTTGATATGTGGCTGGTGTGACTGAGGAACTACATTTTTAATGTTTGATTTAACTTAATAACCATATATGGCTGGGACTGTTTTAATGCATGTCTAACTTGTAAACGCTTTTGTTTGTAAATGTTAAATGCATGTCCTTTGTAAGTAATTTTTTTACTTTAACAGTTTTCAAGACTGCTTTGCTTTTGTGTTCTTATGCATTATCAGATGTTCAGAGATCAGTTAGGTTCCAGGCTCTGAGGACTGGTGTCTTTTGACAACTATGCAGAATTCTTTTTCAATGTTGCCTCTTTCCCATTCTGTTAATCCCCTTCTAGAATTCAATTAGACATCATTAGAAATTCTCTCTCTTCTCCATGTCTTAATAACTTTTTTCCTTACTTTTATTTGTCTCTCTGGGCTACATTTTGGATACTTTCTTTGACTTAATCTACTTCTCTCATGTTGTGCTGTATCTAATCTGTTTTTAATCCATTCATTGAAGTTTCAAATTTTATTTATTATATTTTGCACCTCTACACATTTTGTTTGACCCCTTTCCAAAGTTAATTGTTCTTTGCTTGTATTTTCAAGCTTCTCTTTTATTTAATCATGGAAATAATAATTTTATAATCTGTGATAATTCCAGTGTTTGAAGCCTGTGAATGTAATTCTGTGTTTCGGCTAGTTGTTAGTTTTAGTGCCTTGTTTCTTTGTTGGGGTCTTTGTCAGGCTCTTGAGTGCTGGGTCTTTGTTGCTGTGTGCAGGCTTTCTCTAGAGGTGGCAAGCAGGGGCGGCTCTCTAGTTGTGGTGCGCAGGCTTTTCATTGTGGTGCCTTCTCTTGTGGCAGAGCACGGGCTGTAGAGTGCAGGTTTCTGTAGTTGTGGCATGCATAGTTTATTTGCCCCATGGCATGTGGAATATTCCCAGACTAGGGATTGAACCCATGTCCCCTGCATTGGCAGGTGGGTTCTTAACCACTGGACCACCAGGGAAGTCTGAAGAATCACTTTTAATTAAATTCTGATTGAAATTATTTTGATTTTATTGGTAAGGTGGATCTGGACTGCAAATCCAGATATGGGAACTGGCTTATGGTTATGAATTCTGAAGGAACAGTTCTTTTCTTCTTCTACCCCACACTAAGGTCATATCAAGCTAGCTGTCTTGCTTCCCTTCTCACCTGTAAATCTGTTTCTCATTCTTGCTCTCATGAAGGTATGCCTTTCTGCAGGGGCCTCCTTTTGGACTACTCTTTAGAAGTCCTTTAGCCTTTGTCTCCTGTGCTCTGCATTCTATGCGTCAATCTGGACAGAAAGTTAGGGTTCCTGGGGTTTAGTAGACCCTCAGCAAAAGTCAGCTTGCTTATCTCCCAGAATTGCTACCTTCACTTCCATTTTTGGTTTTATGGAATTCTACCTTTCATTCTCGTTTAATAGTACATCCTTCTAAAAGATGTTTTTAATATTTTAATCAGAAGTTTAGATGCTTCAGTTAGGAAGCTTATATAGAATTTCTAGTCTATCGTATTGCCAGAAATAGAAATCATCCACACTGTTTTCCTAGTCTTTGGTAGATGAGTGGCTGGATAGCTACAAGCAAGACCAGGATGCAGCATTCCTGGAGCTCGTTAACTTTTTCATCCGGTCTTGTGGATGTAAAGGTAAGGAAACTTTACCCTTTTCTAACCCTCAGCCTTTTTCTCTTATAAAACTTTTTCTTTGTGAATATGAGTAGGATTAGGCATTCCTATAAAGAGAGGGTAAAGTGTAAGAAAAGTTTCCCTCATTTAACTAGTATCAACTACACTGTTGATTGGTAAATAGGGAAGTGATCCAGTAATGAAATGTATTGGTTTGGAGACAGAATCCTTTGGAGAAAAATAGACATACTAATGTGATGAAGTTTACAGATTTGGACCATCAGACTTTTCTTTCCTCTAAATAATCTTTTATTTTCTTATCCCTTATTTCTCAGCCATTTCATCTCATATTTCTCTACTGAAACTGTGACCCCAGGTCCCCAAAGGCCATGACCTAATTTACTGGGGCAGATAGTCTTATAAGACTGAAGGTTGTATTATAAGAACCTGGTATAATTTTCTTGCTTTCTTTTTGTTTGGAATATTTTTTTTAACTGTAGTTTTCTGCTGTTTTATTCCCTGGGGTTTTTTAGACAGGTTGCCTTATATCAGATATTCCAGTTAGATGGTAGCATATTTATGACTAGGATTCAGGTCTTCTGATTCCCCACCTGAGCTCTTTTCAATATATTTTAAAGATCATCTTCAAATGTTTATGTAAATGGTCATGGTATCTGTTATTTTCCTTCTAAGTATCTCATCTCCTCCATTCCTCAGGCACTGTGACCCCTGAGATGTTCAAGAAGATGTCTAACTCAGAGATCATCCGGCACCTAACTGAACAGTTTAATGAGGTGGAGGAAGACCATCCAGGATCCTCTAGCCACTGTTATTGCAAAATACAAGGCCCATTACCCTCTTCTTTTCGATTCTGGGAAATAGGATAGCTTTTGGAAGGAGGGGTTTAATCTCTTGGGAGCAAAAGGGACCTACACACATTATCCAGATATGCCTACAGAGTTGAGAATAAGATGTACATTTTACTATATGATTGGGTTTTGACATCCAGTCCCTATGACTCCATGGATCTGGTAGTAACTCTCCCGTCTTTTTCATGAATTCTTCTTTAGGATTCAGGAGACTATCCTCTAACAGCTTCAGGCCCATCCTGGAAGAAGTTCCAGGGCAGCTTCTGTGAATTTGTGAGAACACTGGTCTACCAGTGCCAGTATAGCCTCCTCTACGATGGCTTCCCCATGGACAACCTCATCTCCCTGCTCACTGGCCTCTCAGACTCCCAGGTCCGTGCCTTCCGTCACACTAGCACCCTGGCTGGTAAGCAGTCACTGTTAACTCTGTAAATGTTCTCATGGGGGTTGGTAGAACGTCCCTCTGTTCTCTAGTCCTGGAGCTTCTTTCCTGCCTGCATTCTAGCTGTTTATTTCAAGGTCATGCTTATTTTGTCCTGAACCTTCATCCAGTTTCTCACTAGTAGGATTGTTAAAAGGGGTGGATCATGGTGACAGTTTGCAGCTTTAACATGTTTCTCAGAGCTCACTGAGAACAGGCTAAGGATTAAAAGAAGCCCATAAGAGGGAGAAAAAAAGCCCACTCCAGAACAGTGAGTCTTAGGATTTTAGGGTCACCCTGCTCTAGCTTTTCTTTCTCACTGCCCCTTTTTCCTTCTATTTTGAACATACCATCCCTCCTCTCACTTAATGATTTTCTTATCTTGTTTTTACCGACTCAAAGCCATGAAGCTGATGACTTCCCTGGTAAGAGTTGCCCTCCAGCTGAGTCTGCACAAGGACAACAATCAGCGTCAGTACGAGGCTGAACGGAATAAGGGTCCGGGACAGAGAGCGCCTGAGCGGCTTGAGAGCCTGCTGGAGAAACGCAGAGAGGTGAGACGTTTCCCTGCCTCCCGCTCTGCTCTCGCTTCCATCACAGCTGCTTATCACACCGCCTTATCAGCCCCCAAGCTTCTCTTTCCCCTGCACAGTGCCCAGGCAAGCTTTCAGACTGTGAATGATGGAGTCTGGCAGTAGTTTAATAGACCCATCCTGTTAGAGGTCATTGTATGTTCAGCTTGTTTCTGGGATGTGGGTTGGAGAGAGCATTTCTAGTTTAGAGTAAATTTTAAAAGTTCTCTGTAATTCCACTTTTGCTCAGTTTCTATTGTCTGCATTCATTATCACAAGTGTTTAAGTGTTGTGCCTGCATCTTGTGCAAGGAATTAAGCATTGACTTTCATCTCAAGTGTATGGTATGCAAGAGTGCTGGGAGGCCAACTGCTGGTGAAGGAGGTCAAGTTTTCAAGGAATGGAAAGGACACAGGCCTATCGTTCACTCCTGGATTTAAATTCTGTTCCAGTTAGCTACTGGCTCCATGGCCTTATGTAACCTCTAAGCTTCAGTGTCCTTTCCTTTCAAAAGGAGGTAATTGTTTTTGTGATGAATAAATGAGACGAGTAAATTGCCTACCTAAGCACACAGTAGGTACTTGCTTTGATTCCTTTTAAACCTGAGGAAGACCACCAGAGGATATAACCCCCCCCTCCCCAAATCTCTTACACTGTGCAAACCTTCAAACAGCTGTGTATGTCATGAAACTTAACACTGATTTTTCCCTTACTTCTCCAGAGTATCTGAGACCTCCCCATCCATGAGGTTGGCAGGACTCACCATGTCTAACTGTGCCAACTGACTGTTTTCCAGCTCTCATCAAAGATCTCTTCCATGCTAAATCATTAGAGGAGGGAACGTTCTACCCCGGATTCTCTTTTGCTGTTTTCACTGTCAGTGTGATCCTAAACAGTATATGTATTAAGTCTGTCTCAAATCTTATATACACGCGTGTGATTATTTTATTTGGACTTCTCTGGCTTTTGCTTCATCAGTTGTAGTTTTACTTTGTCTTTAATTTCTCCTTCCCCACTGGTTTCCTCTCTCCAGTTATAAATGTATATAAGCGTTTGAATCTATCCTTAATCCTTCCCTATAAGTTACTCCATTTCTACCCTTTTAGTATTTCCTTCTTTCCTTAATATCCAACTGAATCCGTTTTGCCACCCAGCTTCTATCCCCATTTTTTTCTTTCCAGTTGTTCTCTCCAAACCAGTAACTTCTTAATCCCTATAGCCAATGGCCTTTTTTCAGTCTCCCTTTTTGACTTACATAAAATTTGGTATTGATAGACCCACCTTTCTTCCTTCCCTCTCTTTCCTTTTCCTTTTATTATGAAAATATGCAGATGTTCAAAAAGATATATTGGTAGAATGAACACAACATATGAACTATCTAGATTTAACAACTATTATTTTGTTCAATCACTCAGTCGTGTATTTCACTATACTTCATCTATTTTTTTTCCCCTTGATATTTTTTTTACTAAATTGTGGATGTGTATGTGTGTGCTCAGTCATGTCTGATTCTCTGTGACCCCATGGACTGTAGCCCTCTAGGCTCCTCTGTCCATGGGATTTTCCAGGCAAGAATACTGGAGCCATTTTCCATTTCTTATATCAGGGCATCTTCCCAACCCAGAGATCGAATCGCATCTCTTGCACCTCTTGAATTGGCAGGCAGATTCTTTACCACTAGTGCCACCTGGGGATATTTTAACCTAAAGATTTGAACATGTCCTCTAAAAAAACATGTTCCTGTATTATCCCAATACTCTTTTCCTATTCAAAAACATTAACAGTGATTCCCTAATATTTTCTAATCTCAACTCATATTTAAAAATTTCCATTTGTCCCCAAAATGCCTTTTCAGTTCAGTCGCTCAGTCATGTCCAACTCTTTGCAACCCTATGGACTGCAGCATTCTAGACTTCTCTGTCCGTCACCAACTCTTGGAGTTTGCTCAGACTCATGACCATCGAGTCAGTGATGCCATCCAACCATCTCATCCTCTGTCATCCCCTTCTCCTCCTTTCTTTAATCTTTCCGAGCATCAGGGTCTTTTCCAGTGAGTCAGTTCTTTGCTTCAGGTGACCAAAGTATTGGAGTTTCAGCTTTAGCATCAGTCCTTCCAATGAACACTCAGAACTGATCTCCTTTAGGATGGACTGGTTAGATCTTGCAGTTCAAGGGACTCTCAGTAGTCTTCTCCAACACCACAGTTAAAAAGCACCAATTTTTCGGCGCTCAGCTTTCTTTATAATCCAACTCTCACATCCATACATGACTACTGGAAAAACCATAGCTTTGACTAGATGGACCTTTGTTGGGAAAGTAACATCTCTGCTTTTCAATATGCTGTCTAGGTTGGTCATAGCTAGTCTTCTAAGGAGCAAGCATCTTTTAATTTCATGGCTGCAGTCACCATCTGCAGTGATTTTGGAGCCCAAGAAGATAAAATCTCTGTTTCCATGCCTTTTATATCTGGCTAATTCCAGCCAGACTGTGGCTTAGTTAAGGACTGTGCATTTCACTTGGTCTTTTGTGTTTCTTAAGTCTCTCTTAATCTTGTACAGAACCTCTGCCCCGGCCTCCACTTTCCCTTCAGGATATTGATTGATTGAGTTGGGTCGGTTGTCTTCAAGAATGTCGCCTGGCAATTCTGCTATCCTGTTACCTGTTAGGGTAACAGTTCAGTTCAGTTCAGTCACTCAGACGTGTCCGACTCTTTGCGACCCTATGAATCGCAGCACGCCAGGCCTCCCTGTCCATCACCATCTCCCGGGGTTCACTCAGACACACGTCCATCGTGTCCGTGATGCCATCCAGCCATCTCGTCCTCTGTCGTCCCCTTCTCCTCCTGCCCCCAATCCCTCCCAACATCAGAGTCTTTTCCAATGAATCAACTCTTCGCATCAGGTGTCCAAAGTACTGGAGTTTCAGCTTTAGCATCATTCCTTCCAAAGAAATCCCAGGATTGATCTCCTTCAGAATGGACTGGTTTGATCTTCTCGCTGTCCAAGGGACTCTCAAGAGTCTTCTCCCACACCACAGTTCAAACGCATCAGTTTTTCAGCGCTCAGCCTTCTTCACAGTCCAACTCTCACATCCATACATGACCACAGGAAAATCCATAGCCTTGACTAGACAGACCTTAGTCAGCAAAGTAATGTCTCTGCTTTTGAATATACTATCCAGGTAACAGATAACGTCTAATCTAGGGTTTCTCAACAGTGCCATTTAGGAGGCTGTCCTGGCATTTTTTCAGCATATGTGCTCCGTTGTGTCCAACTTCTTGCCATACCATGGATTGTAGCCTGCCAGACTCCTCTGTCCATGGGATTTTTCAGGCAAGAATACTGGAGTGGGTTGTGATTTCCTCCCCCAGGGGATCTTCCCATCTCAGGGATCAAACCCACAGCATCCCTGGCCTGTATCCACTAGGTGGTGGTAGTACACAGGTCGTAATAAACAAAACTGTCTTTCTTCAGACTTTGCTAAAGTCCTATGGGAACCCCAAATTGAGAATCACTAATCTAATTGCTTTGGCATAGTCAACAAAGCAGAAATAGATGTTTTTCTGGAATGCTCTTGCTTTTTCCATGATCCAGCGGATGTTGGCAATTTGATCTCTGGTTCCTCTGCCTTTTTTAAAACTAGCTTGAACATCTGGAAGTTCACAGTTCACGTATTGCTGAAGCCTGGCTTGGAGAATTTTGAGCATTACTTTACTAGCATGTGAGATGAGTGCAATTATGTGGTAGTTTGAGCATTCTTTGGCATTGCCTTTCTTTGGCATTGGAATGAAACCTGACCTTTTCCAGTCCTGTGGCCACTGCTGAGTTTTCCAAATTTGCTGGCATATAGAGTGCAGCACTTTCACAGCATCATCTTTCAGGATTTGAAATAGCTCAACTGGAATTCCATCACCTCCACTAGCTTTGTTTGTAGTGATGCTTTCTAAGGTCCACTTGACTTCACATTCCAGGATGTCTGGCTCTAGGTGAGTGATCACACCATCATGATTATCTTGGTCGTGAAGATCTTTTTTGTACAGTTCTTCTGTGTATTCTTGCCACCTCTTCTTAATGTCTTCTGCTTCTGTTAGGTCCATACCATTTCTGTCCTCTATTGAGCCCATCTTTGCATGAAATGTTCCCTTGGTATCTCTGATTTTCTTGAAGAGATCTCTAGTCTTTC
>SJYR01002090.1:97805-125157 GCA_006410655.1 Kobus ellipsiprymnus
TGTTTGACCACTTCCAATTTGCCTTGATTCATGGACCTGACATTCCAGGTTCCTATGCAATATTGCTCTTTACAGCATTGGACCTTGCTTCTATCACCAGTCACATCCACAGCTGGGTATTGTTTTTGCTTTGGCTCCATCCCTTCATTCTTTCTGGAGTTATTTCTCCACTGATCTCCAGTAGCATATTGGGCACCTACTGACCTGGGGAGTTCCTCTTTCAGTATCCTATCATTTTGCCTTTTCATACTGTTCATGGGGTTCTCAAGGCAAGAATACTGAAGTGGTTTTCCATTCCCTTCTCCAGTGGACCACATTCTGTCAGAGGATGAGATAGCTGGATGGCATCACCGACTCGATGGATGTGAGTTTGAGTAAACTCCGGGAGTTGGTGATGGACAGGGAGGCCTGGCGTGCTGCAATTCATGCGGTTGCAAAGAGTCAGACACAACTGAGCAGCTGAACTGAACTGAATCTAATTGCTTCCTTCTCTTTTTTTTGTTCCATTTCTTTTATCAAAAAAATTGCATTTATTAAAAAAATTTCGCCAATTGATGTTTGTAAAAAACTTGTATAACTACCGGCTAAGATCTCTAAATAGCCAAAGATAGTAAAATAACAAGACACAGAAGGGATATTATTTTTTCAAAACAGAAATCTCTCAGGCATTAGTTGACTATACAGCTTCTTCCAGAATTGGAGGGTTTAACCTTTTTCTATTCTGATAACTTATTGGCTACATTTTCTTTTTCTCTGCTTTAGACTGATTAGCTTAATTACTTTCATTTGCCCACTCCAGCTTTCTCATCAGCTTTGTATTTTAGAGGTATCTTACTGCCTAACTTCACTGGGCTATCCACTATCACATGTGGATGAGTGGGTGATATTCTTTTCCAAGGTATCTAATCCATACCCTCAAAGGAAAGAGAGAGAGTGGCTTGTAACTTTCATACCTTATTTATAGATGTGTGCTTTTCATGTGGAGAAAAAAGTGATTTGGGGAGACAGAAGTATTGTAAACATGTGGGAAATAAAGCCACATGACCTGAAAATTAAAAAAAAAGGTTTAAAAGGGAACATAGGATAAAAGAGGTTCAGACTGTGCCCTGTAATTAATAGGAAACAAGTGAATGTCATATTTTTCTAATATTTTTGTGGCCTTATACTGTTGGGGAACATGAGAGATTGACCTGTTCCTCCCCATCCTCCAGCTTCAAGAGCATCAAGAGGAGATTGAGGGGATGATGAATGCCCTTTTCAGGGGTGTCTTTGTACATCGGTACAGGTGAGTTACTGGGCTTCTCTCACTGAAGCAGCTGGGTCCTCAGTTACAGAGTCTGTAGAAATAACAAGGTCCCCTCCTAACCCTGTTATCTGGTTAGTCCCACAGCTCAGAAAAAACTCTATAACAAATGTTCCAAATTAGGTTTAATTTATTCCTGCCTACAAAGGATTGTATAAATTCTCTGGGAGGGAAGATAAGAGCATCGGGCATTGATGAGTATTCTGCTCTAACTTTGCCCAAGACCTCCCCTCCCCCATCTTCCTGGGGCTTGAGCCTACAGGAGGAGAGAGCCAAAAGCAGGGCCTTTCTAAGGGTTTACAGCTCTGCAGGCCTTTTCCCAGCCCACTTCACCCTGCCTTTCACTGTGCTAAAGGCAGGGGAGTTTTATACTGGGTAAACAACTGGTAGAATTAAGGAGTGTCCATGAAGTGCAATCCACACACACACATGGATATGTTGTACAACATAGGGAATATAACCCATCGTCTTAGGATAAATGAAACATAATCTTTAAGAATTAGGAATCACTGTTGTACACCTGAAACTTATGTTGTACGTCAACTGTATCTCAGTTCACCACACACGCAGTTTGGCCGATAGTTAAGATTCCAAAATCAGTTTAAAAGGGGCATGGAGGATAAGTTTTAAAGATTGGTTACAGAGGGAACTGTTCACTTTTTAATGTATTTTATTTACATTGGGAGGAGGAAGTGAAAGAGCTAGTAATTGATGTTTAATCAAGAAGATAGACTCTTCTGTGACAAAGAGATATTTGCTAGGATAGAAAGTCAGTTTGGAGAGAAGGTGAAAAGGGTGGGTTTTCTTTCTGTGCCTAGGGATGTCCTTCCTGAGATCCGTGCTATCTGCATCGAGGAGATTGGGGCTTGGATGCAGAGCTACAGCACCTCTTTCCTCACTGACAGCTACTTAAAGTATATTGGCTGGACCCTGCATGATAAGGTGAGCGTTGAGTCAGTCCTCTTCCCTGCCCCAGGATGCTTCAGCTTTTCCTGATCTTGCCGCTTGGGTGTTTCACTAGTGATCAGTGATGAACTCATCAAGACACTGAGCCTCGAAACTCCCCTAGTACTGGGGAGGGTAAGAGAAGTGAGGGGAAAGAAGGGTATACTTAGGGGAGTAAATGCCATAAAACAGAGTTGAGGGGAGAAAGACTCTCCCTGTGAAAGGGCAAGAAAGTTATTGATAGGGTGGTAATACAAGCGCTGGGGTGGTAGCCAAAAGATCCTCTGAATCCGGATTGCTTAATCCTGCTGGAAAGGAGAGTTTTGGGCTTTAAGTGAGAAGACAGTTGTTCATTCTCTTTGAGACATCTCAGAGTCTTCACTATAGAGGACCCCGGGCCCAGCATGAGCAATCTGAGAGGGAAGTATGGAGATCCAGTAGGGGTAAGTAGAGGAGGAGTCATTCATATTTCCGTTCTCCTCGGTAGCATCGAGATGTGCGTCTGAAGTGCTTGAAGGCTCTCAAGGGGCTGTATGGCAACCAAGACTTGACTGCGCGCCTGGAGCTCTTTACCAGCCGCTTCAAGGTAAAATCAGGACTGTGCTCCTGTGCTTGGCTGTCTCTGGTTCCCGTTTTCTCACCTCATTTTCCCACTTCTATTGCTTTTATGTATCTGTGGCTATCCCACTATCTGCTTCTACACCCTGTCTTTAGGAATCTCTCAAATTCTAAGAGGATGGTGTTTGGGGATGGATACAAGGAGGTACTAAGTGATGTTCTTACAGGACCGGATGGTTTCCATGGTCATGGACCGGGAGTATGACGTGGCAGTGGAGGCCGTTAGGTTGCTGATACTTATCCTCAAGTGAGTCCTGGGAAGTGGAGAGACAGGCATCTCAGGGTTTTTTTCAGTATCAGACAGGCCCTTCCGGAGTCTCTTTCCCTTCACCCATTGTAGGTTGACTCTTGTCTGGGTACAGATTGAAAGACCGAGATCATTCCCAAGTTGCAAGAGCTCGGGGGGAAATTTCCCATCTTCTCTAACTCCATATCCCTCTGTCTCCCATTCTTTTATTTGCAGGTTCTTTGTGAGTTAATCCTTGTTGGCTTTGCCTCGTTTCTAACCTTAGTTGTGCCAGAGGACAACATCCATATCCACCTGCTCGTTCTGCTTTTCTCCCGGCAGGAGCATGGACGGGGTGCTGACAGATGCAGACTGCGAGAGCATCTACCCTGTCGTGTACGCCTCTAACAGAGCCCTGGCCTCTGCTGCAGGGGAGTTTCTGTACTGGAAGTGAGTGGGGCTCCTTTTGTTTGTTTCTTGAACACCATCTTCTCTTGGTTTCTCTCCATCATCTGCTGCTGCTCTAAGCTCCCCTCCCCAACCCCTTAGTCTCCCTTGGTGCCTCCTTCCCGCCTCAATCCCTGGAGACTTCCCTTAGCTCTGCGTGGCTTTCTCTGTTAAGCCTCTCCCTCCGCGGTAACTTGGACTCTTCCTTTCTCCTTTGCTGTGCCTTTTCCCTGTGTCCCTTCCACCAGGCTCTTCTACCCTGAGTGTGAGACAAGAGTGCTGGGCGGGAGGGAGCGACGCCGAAGTCCACGCCCCCGGAGGACTTTCTTCTACCTTCTGCTGTCCTTTTTTGTGGAGAGTGAGGTGACGTATGGAAAGGAACTGTTGTGCTAAGATGTGCAGGTAGAGAAGGATGGGAGCTGGCTCTACACGAAGGGGAGAAATGATTCATCGGGAGCCACTTCTAGCGTGTTAACATATGGCTTCGGAGACTTAACATCTGCCTTCTCCCACAGCTCCATGACCACGCTGCATACTTAGTTGACAGCCTGTGGGACTGTGCGGGGCCTCTGCTGAAGGACTGGGAGAGTCTGACAAGCCTGCTGCTGGAGAAGGACCAGAGTGTGTGCCAGCTGGTAGCCAGGGAAGGGGCCCTCTCTCCTCCTTGTAGGAAACCAGGAAAGATTTCTCTCTTGACTTGTAAAAGGCATAGGTCATGGGTGATGGGGCTGCTGGAGGGGGTTCTTAGGGATCGGGTGTGGCTAATCTATGAATCTGTGTTTTTCATCCGCCTGCCAACCCAGACCTGGGCGATGTACAGGAGAGCACACTGATAGAAATCCTTGTGTCCAGTGTCCGGCAAGCTTCAGAGGGCCACCCACCTGTGGGACGGGTCACAGGGAGGAAGGTACAGCGTGAGGGGTGTGGGGGTGAGGGGTGTTGGCAATATTAAATCCAGGCAGGTACTGTCTGTCCTTACCCTCAAGCCTTAGGTTAGGGTGCTCCTTCCTCTGCCTTTCAAAGAATTCCATTTCTAGCAAAAGAATTCTGAAGGGAGCAGAAAGATAAGATTATCAGGCAGAGGAATACACATACATACACCTTTCCCCCATCTCCAAATGATTAATTTCAGGGCTTAACCCCAAAAGAACGTAAGATCCAAGCCGACGACAAGGTGAAGCTGACTGAGCACCTCATCCCCCTGCTCCCCCAGCTCCTGGCCAAGGTAGACGTGCCTCATTGCTCAGCCTCTGGGAAAGAGTGGGTGGAAGGAAGTGGCCTCCAAATCAGCAGTGTGGCAGGCTGTGAGCAGGCTTCCCTCTGACTCACCACAGTTCTCGGCTGACGCAGAGAAGGTGGCTCCCCTCCTGCAGCTTCTCAACTACTTCGACCTCAACATCTACTGCACCAGGCGCCTGGAGAAAGTGAGGGGAGAGGACGACACATCCCCCTGGCTTGCTGCTTTTGTCCCAGAGCCAGAGATTCCACTGCCAGTACCTGGTTTTTCTTAAGGACATGGATTCTAGAAAAACCAATAAGCCTTCCTTCTCTTAGGCATCTCATCCTTGAAGTTTAATGCTGTCAGTGCTGTTTCCTTTCTCCTGTCTCTAGTCCCCTCAGGAGGAGTTCTCTTCCCCAGCTGCCCCACGACACTCTTCTCCCACCTTCTCTCTCTCAGCACCTGGAGCTGCTCCTGCAGCAGCTCCAGGAGGTGGTGGTGAAGCACGCGGAGCCTGCGGTGCTTGAGGCTGGCGCTCACGCCCTCTACCTGCTGTGTAATCCTGAGTTCACGTTCTTCACCCGGGTGGACTTTGCCCGCAGCCAGCTGGTGGATCTCCTGACCGACCGCTTCCAGCAGGAGCTTGAAGAACTGCTTCAGGTTGGAAGTAGGGCTACGTGACAGGACTCCCCAGACCTGTGTGGGAGAGGCCACGAGATATGGGGGTGTGGATCCACAAGTTCTCGGGGAAATGCCACGTGGACCTCCTTTCTTCCTCAGTCGTCCTTCCTAGATGAAGATGAGGTGTACAGTCTGGCAGCCACTCTGAAGCGCCTCTCTGCCTTCTACAAGTGAGCAGCTCTCCTGCTCCTGCTTCTATTGCTGCCGGTGTCTGTTCCAGTGTAACATGTCCCTCTTCCTGCCTCCCACCCCCCACAAAGTGCCCACGACCTAACCCGCTGGGAGCTTTATGAGCCCTGCTACCAACTCCTCCGAAAGGCTGTGGACACAGGGGAGGTTCCTCACCAGGCAAGTACGCAAGTTGGAATGGGGAAGCAGGTGGGGCTCTCAGGGCCCGTGTCCTAGGTGGGCCACCGTAGGTGGCTCCAGCCCCAGGGATGCGGGGTGGACGAGAGAGCTCCATGTGCGCGTCGTTCCTTCCACCACAAAGTGCCCACGACCTAACCCGCTGGGAGCTTTATGAGCCCTGCTACCAACTCCTCCGAAAGGCTGTGGACACAGGAGAGGTTCCTCACCAGGCAAGTACACAAGTTGGAATGGGGAAGCAGGTGGAGTTCTAAGGGCCCCGTGTCCTAGGTGGGCCACCTTGCAGGTGGTTCCAGCCCCAGGGATGTGGAGTGGACGAGAGAGCTCCATTGTGCATGTCGTTCCTTCTGTCCCACTCTTGGAACGTGAATGTACTTTTCCAGCATCTGAAAACAGTCATTCTCTTTGGCTTCTGGGGAGTCAAGGATAATACTGAGGGATTATAGGAGGCTTTAAATCAGGAAGAGATGGCATAGAAGAAGACTGTCCAGAATCACTTTTTTCCTCTCCAGAAAAGGAAGTAGTTCTCTCCTCATCTCATTCTCTCTCTTCCGGTCTGCCTTTTTCTTCCTTCCTTCCTTCATGTGTATCTACCTGTCTGTGTCTCTCCCCGCCTGCCCGTTACTCTGCTGATCTTTGCTCTTTACCATGTGGTTCTTACAGGTGACCCTGCCAGCCTTGACTCTTGTCTATTTTTCCATTCTTTGGACACTAACCCACATTTCTGGATCAGATGCTTCCCAGGTGAATATGGGTCTGAGGAGGGGGAACAGGAATGGAGTACCAGTGTCTTCATTCCTTCCCCTGAAGTCATTGTCTCCACAGAAGCAGCTGTTGGATTTGAAGGGCAGGATGGTGGCCTTCTGTGAACTCTGCCAGAGCTGCCTCTCAGACGTGGATTCTAAGATCCAGGAGCAGGTGAGCATTCGTCAAGGATGCATGTCGTCTGTAGCCCCACTCCCATGGTCTGAGGAAACCCATTCTGAGGGGAAATTAGCAATATAATTTCTGTCGTGGTCAATTTTCTGTCCTCTTTAAGCACTCTTTTTTTCCCCCCCCAACAGGCTTTTGTCTTGTTAAGTGATCTGCTGCTCATCTTCAGTCCTCAGATGACTGTAGGGGGACGAGAGTTCCTTAGGCCCCTTGTCTTTATTCCTGAAGCCACTCTGCAGTCTGAGCTGGCCAGCTTCCTCATGGACCACGTCTTCATCCAGCCTGGGGAGCTGAGCAGTGGTACCGGGGCTCGGGAAGGGTGCGGGGCTCAGGCCTGCGGCCTTGGCGGGCAGGAGGCCTGAACTGTGACCCTGAGCTTCCACTCTGCACTTGGGGGGCCAGGTCATTCCCAGGAGGATCGCTTATTATTCCTGAAGCCACTCTGCAGTCTGAGCTGGCCAGCTTCCTCATGGACCACGTCTTCATCCAGCCTGGGGAGCTGAGCAGTGGTACCGGGGCTCGGGAAGGGTGCGGGGCTCAGGCCTGCGGCCTTGGCGGGCAGGAGGCCTGAACTGTGACCCTCAGCTTCCACTCTGCACTTGGGGGCCAGGTCATTCCCAGGAGGGTCGCTCACAGATTGAGCAGCTGCACCAGCGGCGCCGCCTCCTGGCTGGGTTCTGCAAGCTGCTGCTCTATGGGGTGCTGGAGATGGACGCAGCCTCGGATGTTTTCAAACACTACAACAAGGTACAGCAGGGCGCCGGGATGAGCACGGCTCTGGCCCATGACCTCAGACGCTGTAGCGCTACGAAAGGGCGGGGAGATGATAGTCCCCAGCTTAAAGGAAAAGTTGGGGGAAGGCCCGTAGTTTAGAATAAAGGGACAAAGAAAAGAGACTTAGTAGTAAATAATTGTGGAGAAAAAGCTGTTAGGAAGAAATTCAGTGCAGGGAAAATACCTTAATCTCCTGTCCAGAAAAATTTTTTTCTTTCTGTGAGCCTAGTCTGTGGAATGGGGTAATGTAAGAAGGGGAATAAAAAGAACAGAAGAGGGTTCAGTCCTTCCAAGGTACCTAGATACCTACCTTGGTCTCCTCAACCCACCATCGTGCTGATTTCTATTTATTGAGTACCTAGTATCCCAGGCACTAAGGGCTCCTCAGTGAACAAAAGTCAACTGTTGCTGCCCCCTGGAGCCTCTGTTCCAGGGGAGACAAACAGCGAAGGTTTCAGTGCGGTGGCAGTGTGTTCTGGCAGGTTCCTACTCTTCTCTGAGAAATGGACTCCAGGCAGGCTTTCTTCCCTTCATTATTTGCCTAAACCGTGATTTCTCTGGGGCTTTGTCCCTACTGGCTGGAGATGTGGTCTAGTATGAGTTGTTTCATGCGTAGATTCATATTCCCTACCTCAGGTCCTTTTGGAAGGAGGTAATAGTTAGGGCTGTGAGGAAAAAATCAAAACAGAAACAGTCCTTTCCTGTGGTCAGCATCATTTTCTCTGCTTCCTTCCCATCAGTTCTACAATGACTATGGTGATATTATCAAGGAAACATTAACTAGAGCAAGGCAGATTGACCGAAGGCACTGTTCCCGAGTCCTGCTGCTCAGCCTCAAGCAGGTACCCCTTCTGCTGGGGGGCCTCAGACCTGTCCCCGCTCTGCAGCCCACCCCTAGCCGTTCAGAACATGAGCTCTTTCAGAGCAGGGTGTTTCTAACTTATTTTGACTTTTATTTCACATGACAGTCTCCTTCATAACTAGCAGATCCATAAAAAGTAGTTTAGTTTAACCGTCGGGGCAGTTTCTACCCCACTCCCACAGAACCCCTATGTGAGTCAGCACATGGGAGCACCAACAATAAAGTGATAGGCAGTTCCTAATTTTCTTCTAGTCTGTTGTCTCTCAGCTCATTCAGTTACTACAGACATTTTAATTTATTGTTACAGAGCATAGTGAAGCCTTCTCTGGTGCAAGGCAGCCAGGAATAGGGTCAGAATCCTCGGAGGAAAGAAAGTAAAAACGGCAGATGGCGTCCTAAGCCCTTTAGAATTTCTGGACAGAGAAAGGAATGCTGTCTTGCCTGTTCTATCTTGTTCCTCCCTTTCCCGTGTGCTGTGTCTCAGTTATACACAGAACTGCTGCAGGAACAAGGGCCCCAGGGCCTGAATGAGCTTCCAGCATTCATCGAGATGAGGGACCTGGCCAGGAGATTCGCCTTGAGCTTTGGACCCCAGCAGCTACAGAGCCGAGACCTCGTGGTCATGCTGCACAAGTAAGGAGTGTGGGTGGAAGGCAGGCACTTGAACCTCCTGGAGCCTGTGTGCAGCACCAGCTGGGAGTGAGGCCTCAGGGAGGGCCATCAGGCCCAGGGGTAGCAGTCACGCGGGCGAGCGGCATCCCCGGGCGATGGCTGGGTCCGGGGGGAGGAAGAAGCACTGGGACAGGATGCTCAGCCCTGGGAGAGAGTTGGGAGGGGCCTGTCTTCCTAAAATGATTCTGCTCAACCAAGGGAAGGCATCCAGTTCTCCTTGTCTGAGCTCCCTCCAGCTGGCTCCTCCAGTCAGCCCCCAAATCTGGCATTCCTGGAGCTCCTTTCGGAGTTCTCCCCCCGACTCTTCCATCAGGACAAGCAGCTGCTGTAAGTGAGGGGTGGGTGGATAAAAATGTGGGTGAGAGAGGAAGGGTGTGGTGAGGGCTGTGACCACTTGCCAGGCTCCATCCCGCCTCTCTCTCAGACTGTCCTACCTGGAAAAGTGTCTGCAGCGTGCCTCCCAGGCACCTGGTCGTCCCTGGGGTCCAGTCACCACTTACTGCCACTCCCTCAGCCCCGGAGAGAACACGGCAGAGGTCAGCCCTCAGCGCTACCCCCGCTCCAAGAAGAGGCGAGTTGAAGGTGAGGCGCTGTGAGTGTGGGCGTCAGGGTGCTCAGCTGCGGCCTTGATCGCCACTGCTGAGTGAAGCAGCATGGGGACTTCTGCCTCTTTCACAGTCTCGCGTTTGGTCAAATATTCATGGAGCCCCTACTATCATTAAGGCTACTCATTTTCTTCAAGGTTTATCTAGCCAAGTAAAAATAGCCAACTTCTATGAAAAATTAAATAGAAACTAATGATAAAACCAAAGATTGAACTAAAAAATCTGTACATTTATGATGCCTCTTGTTGACATATTGTTATTTTGCAATTTTTAAAAATTTTATAGTCTTCATGATTTTTATAGTCTTCAGATCATTACCTGTCATATTTACATAAGTTTGTTCTTTAAAGTGATTTTTTTCAAATATAGTTTCATCTTGTGATAATACCCTAGAAATCACAAATTTGAGGTGTAAGTTAGTTTTCTAGTGTACGTTTTAAAATACTAGTAGTCATATCCCATTCCCCCAGGTCCAGGTAGTACACTTACCTATTTCTTGCCTCTGGGTTTGCTTATTTTGACGTTTTGTGTAACTGGAATCATAGTCTGTGGCCTGTGTCCTCTTTTATGAGCATGTTTTTAGGGTTCATCCATTCTTAGCATTTATCAGTGCCTCATAACTTTTCATGGCTGAATGATATTCCGTTTGTGTGGAAATGTCCTTTTATCCATTCATCAGTTAAGTGACATTTAGATTGTTTCAACTTTCTGACTGGTAACACACGATGCTACTGTGAACGTTCATGTGTAAGTTTTCGCATGGATGTAGGATTTCACTTCTCTTTAGTTATGTGTAGGAATGAAATTGCTGGATGATATGGTAACTCTGTGTGTAACTTTATGAGGAGCTACCAAACTGTCTTCCAGGGTGCCTGCATTGTTTTGCAGTTCCTACAGCAGTTGACAAGGGCCCCAGTTTCTCTGCATGCCAAACTTGTTATTGTCTGTCACCTTATCCATCTCTTAGTGACTGAATTGGTGTCTCATCCATTATAGCTTTAATTTGTATTTCCTTACATACTAATACTGTTGAGCATCTTTTCACATGCTTATTTGCTATTTGTATATCTTCTTTAGAGAAATATCTATTCAGATTCTTTGCTCATTTAAAAATAAGGTTGTCTTTTTATTGTTGTCTCTTACCAGATATACAGAAAAAATTTCTCCCATTTTTTGTTGTCTTTTCATTTTCTTGATGGTGTCCTTGAAATACAAAAGTTCTTAATTTTGATGAAATTCAACTTACCTGTTTTTTTGTTGTTTGTGCTTTTGATGTCATATCTTAAACTTTCCTCATCTAAAGTCACAAACATCTATTCCTGTGTTTTCTTCTGAGGGCTTTCTAATTTTAGCTAATACATTTAGGTCTGTGATCCATTTTGAGTTAATTTTTGTGTGTAGTGTGAAATACAGTGTGAATTCTTTTTAAGGTCTTCTGTATACCACCTAAAATTATCTTTCATACCACTAGGAAACTCTGCTTTTAATCAGTAAAGTAATACTTGTTAAGGACCTACCATGTGCAAGATACTGTATTAGGTGTTTTAGAGGCCATGACGGATTCTCAAGCAGCTTACCATCTAATAGAGAAGAAAGAAAATACATTTATAGAAAATCTGAGCTGTGAAGTCACCAGTAAGTGATAACTTCCCCAGGGTTGGACAGATGACCGCTATAGAATTCAGAGAAGAAAGGTATCATTTTATGTTCAGTTGATCTATGAAGGCTTTATCAAGAAGATGGTATTTAAGCTAGATCTTGAAAAATGGGTAAGATTTATATAAGCTGAACAGAGGAAGAATAAGTACCAGGGACTAGCAGAACAGCACAAGCAAAACAGAGGTCAGTGTTTGCCAAAGCACATGAATATATAGATTGGTTTGCCCAAAACAGAGGGTTTGTAAAGTTAGGATAAAACTGAAAAAATTGGTTCCATTGCTCATTCATCATACTTACTGCGCACCTTGCATTCAGTCGTGCTTGGAATGCAGGAGTGAGCTTTCTTTGGAATAGTGTCAGATAGCGATGTGCTGTGGAAGAGGTGGGGAAAGGCTTACAAAAAGTGAGGTATTCACACAGAGAGTATGAATGCAGGGCAAAAACTGGACAAAGTGAGAGGGAGTGCCTGGTGTCTATCAGAATAGCAGACAAGGACTTAACCTGGCGGTCCAGTGGTTAAGACTCTGTGCTTTCAGTGCAGGGGCTGTGGGTTCAATCCCTGGTCGAAGAACTAAGATCTCACAACACAGCCAAAAAGTTAAAAAGGGGGCAGCTAAGGGAATAGCATACAGGCGGGTGCAAGCGGTCCAGAGGCTGTGGTGGGGTGTCTCTGGCTTGTTCAAGGAATAGCTAAGAAGGCCAGTATTGCTGAGTGGAGACTATGTAGGATACAGGACCAAAGAGGTTGTTGGGGTCCCAAGCATAAGTCAGAATAAAAACTCTGGCTTTTACTCAGAGTGAAGTGGGTAAACATTGAGGGATTTGAGCAGAGGAGTGACAGGATTCGCCTTATATTTTAAGGGGTTCCTGGGTGCTGTGTGGAGAACTGACTGAAGGAGAGTCAGGGCTTGAAGGCAAAGAACTGCTGAGGAGGCCTGCCATAGGGGCCCAGACAGGCGGGAGTGGGTGAACTGGGGAGAGGCAGATGTGAGGAGTGACCAGACTCTGGACATATTTCCAAGCTATCACTAACAGGGCCTCATAAGAAGAGAGAATGTAAAATATGAGAGAAAGGAGTTGCGGATGACTCCAAGGGTTTTGGCCTAACAGTTGAAGACTGGAGTTGATAGCAGCTGAGATGGGGAAGTCTGTAAGAAGTGAGACCAGGACTTTGGTACGTTACAGGTGGAGATGCTGGAGACAGGAGTCTGGAGTGCAGGGCTGGGGTGGGGGCAGAAGCTTGAGATAGATGTAGGAGTTGGTACTTAAAGTCATGAACCTGAAGGGCTAAGAAAGCCACTGAGGATGGAGATGGGGAGAGGTCCTAGGGCTGAATCCTTGGACATTACACCAGTTAAATAGGCTGGGAGATTAGGAGTCACATGGCAGCTCAGGTTTATTCTCGGAAGACAAGCTCACAGGTGTGGCTCTTCCCTGTTTAGGGAATGTTCTGCTTTACACCAGAAGCAGCTCACTCTCCGGTTACTGGTTTCAGAGTGCAAACAAGGCTGTGGGGAGGGAGACAATGGGTGTATGAGTATTTCCAGTTGATAAATACTAATATAAATTTGACTTATGTTTTAAAATAGCATTACCTGGGTTTTCTAAACGTTTTGGCTTCTTTCTCCTAGTCCCTATAAGACACAGTCCTTAATATTTTGAGCCCCAGGTTTTCCTCTTATCCTTCATATTAGAACTATGCTGACATTACGGTCATTTCATTTTTTTTCTGGCTTTTAGAAAATCCAGTCTTTCATTTTTCTGTTTCTCTTTAACTCTCATGCTTCCTGCCTAGTTTCAGGCCATTCTAAACTTTCTCACTACAGAAACCTTGAATGAATGGAATCTCAGATTTCTTCATTGATTAACTGAGACCTCTCAGTCTCAGCGACTCCAGCCTTCTGTCACATTTGTGTTTGTATATTACTGTTTATCTGTGGAATGTATGTCTCTTTCCATCTTGTTTTCTAAGGTATGTATGAATTTCTCCTGGACAAGCCCTTGATACAATTCTATAACCCCTACTTTTTAGTACATAGGGCTGTGCTCAGTTTTAGTCATGTCGTAATGAGACCGTCTAGATTTTCCATTGCCTTATTTAACTTTTTCTTACCAAATCCTGAGCAGATCTTGAAAATCTGAAGTGTCTGGTGGTACCTGGTCTCCAGTAGGCATGTGCCTCTGCTGCTTTTCAGGGCCCTCCAGGCAGCACAGGGAAGACGTCTCTGCATCCCAGGAGGAAAGCCTACAGCCGAACAGCATCCCGGCCACACCTACCCTCACCTCCACCGCTGTGAAGAGTGGGCAGCGCCTTGGGGCGTCGGAGGAGATGGAAGAAGGCGGCAGCTCAGAACTGGCATTTCCCCAAGGGTGTGTCCCCCGGGGAAACCTGGCTCTGATTTCCCAGTCTGGTGTCTCCCCGTTTGTGTTGTGTTGTTGCCTGCCACAGGACCCCCTCATTCTTGGTTCTTCTCAGGTCCTTTACCCGTTTTTCAGCTTTTCATTTTCTCTTTTTCCCTCCACTCTGAACTTTCTGCTGGCTTTAATGTTGGCCACTTTACCTCCTCTTTTTACCCTATATTTTTATCCCTGATCCAACTTCATTCCCAACAGCCTGTACATTTTAGGCAACCCAAGGTCAAGGTCCTTGAGTCCACAGCATTTCCAGACTCCGCTCAACCCTTCAGGTTCTGGTCTGGGCAAGCAGCTGACCCGGTGAGCTTTTCTCATCATCTTCTGTCTTCACTTCAAGTCTGTCCCCCTGTCATGAGGGGATTCTCCCTGATGGGTACTGCTATGCTGGTGCTTTCTGGACTGGCTTCAACCACACAGCACTTCCTTCCAGTGTAATGTGGAGCCCTAATGTAGAAAACGGACAGAAGTAGAGCTGCTCTGATGGGAGCAGGGGTGCGAATCTGGACCCCTGGTCTGCTTACTGCCCTGCCCCCGCTTCCCCATTCCCCTGGGGTGCCGAGCAACTCTTGGGTCCTTGAAAACCTCTACTCTTGGCCACTGCTTCCAGGCTCAGCTTGATGGAAGAGGATGAGGAAGAACTAGAAATTCAGAACGACTCGAGCGAAGATTGGCAAGGTTCAGGCAAGGTAAGTGGACCCAACAGTGCCTTCTCCCTTTAGAACTGGAAGCAGATGCAAGGGAGAGAACCTAGAGTGATTGTCCTTTGTCTTGTGATGCCTTGTCCCTGGAAGCTGCCCCAGACGTTTTGAAAGAGTCATAAAAGTAAGGGTTTGTAAGTTTCTGTTCACTTTGCTTGGACTTTAAGTACCAAAAAGGACTGGAACCACACTCCCATTCTCAATCCATGTAAGTATTTTGTTTCTTAATTGCCCCAGAATTAAAGGAAGCCCTCAAGCTAGAGAGAAATGGGAGGTTACCCAGTGCTTGGAGCCTGGCAGCAAATCTCGTGTCCCAGCACAGGCTCAACCAACCTCCTCTCCTGAGAGGGCTGCCCGAGCCCCTCCTCCACTCACTCCACTGCTCTTGCCTGCCTGCTTCCGCAGGAGGAAATGCTGCCAGTTCAGTAGGAAACACATGGAATTCAAATGAGACGTCTCGTAGGAGTCCTAGGTTCCCCTGCTTTATCAAGTTAACTCCATAACCCCTCTCAGCCTCATCTTTAAAATGGACCTTTTACGTAAGATACAGAGAGGATTGTGTCTCTGCTGCTGTTGGCTCCCTTCTCTGCTCTTTGAGGAGGAACGGGCACAGCAGAGCGAGCGGGGTGGGGGTTGGGGGGTCTTGTGCTTGAAGGCAAAACCAGACAAAATTCTCCACCCAGAGCCCAGACAGCAGGACCTCTGTTAGGTGTTTAGTGCTAAAGTTCCCCAGGAAGACCCGATCTCTGGTTCCAGAGCTGAGCAAATGTAAGGCCTCCGTCGGCAGGCCTGGAGAGGGGGCACTGCCCTGATGACTCTCACTTTGCTCCTCTGCCCTCCCTGGCTGCTTCAGGGACCCGCTTGGCCTCAAATTTGCCACGTGAGAGGTAAAGGACCCTCTGTTGTCTGCAGGTGATGGGAGTGGGGAGGGGCTGTTCTGACATTTGACCCCGTTTCTCTCTAGTCCTCCTCCTCCTCCTCCAGTGAGCACAGGCTGGACCTTTTAGATTCTACAGAGCTGAACATTGAGGTGAGTGTCCCCAGAACAGACCGCAGAAGGCAGGTTAAGAGGCCGCAGCCCTGGGCTGCCGTCTCAGTCGCCTGGGGCTTTAGCGTGTCCTGGGGGAGGGGTGGTACCGGAAGAGGAGAGTTTGTCACCTGGAGGACGTTGCAATCATCTCTTTGACCTCTGGTCCGTTGTTAGGTCTCTATAAATTACTTTCCTCTTTCTCATTACAGGATTTCTGATGTAACCCTAGGTCCTTCCCCATCTCCACGACATGACCACTTAGAAAAGGCCAGCAGAAAAGATGGAATGAAAGGAATCGTTGCTTCCCCACCCCTGGTCTCTGAGGGGAAAGAGGTGGGCTGTGCCTTGCTACCCTGGCCTTCTCTGGCGATGCTAGGCTGGAGCAGTCAGAAGCCCCTGTCCTTCCTGGGGCTCCGTCCCTCTCTTTGAGCAGAGTGCCTATTTTCTGCTGTTTGGAATTGGCGGGGAGCATCACCTCAGTCGTGGAGAGGGCACCGTACACCTGTGTTGAAAATAAGGCGCCCATATTTTTTTCTGTATTGTGGGAAAGTTTCTGAGCTTCTTTTGTGCCCTATTGATTTAGCTCAATAAACATGTATGAGTCAGTTGCAGGATGTGGCTTGAGACTGTTAAACTGATGGGAGGTCAGGTTCTTTGCTGGAGCCTTAAGGAGCTCTGCCCAGCCCTATGGTCCCATGAACCGGCGCTGGTGTTGCCCCCGCCCCCGCCCCCGCCGGTGGTTTGTGCACTGGCGCTCAGGGATGTGTTGCTTAGTCAAGGGAGACTGGCTGCCTCCGAGCAGTTTGTCTGGTGGAACGAGTTTAGGTCGAAGAGGGAAGGTAGGGGAAGCGTCCTGAAGGGCGGACCGTGTGCCTCCACTGAGACCGGGCCAGTTCCCATGTCTTGGCAGCCTTCACCCATGTGCTTCTTTCTACGGATAATTTCACACCCTCATCCCAGAGACAGCTGTTATAACTTGAACTTTATTACAGAACCTCAGTATCTGAGAGTTGGGAAGAAACTCAGAAGATGTTCTGAATGTCCAACCCCAAACCCTCACCACCATCCTCTCCTCGTCCTTTCATTCCCCAGCTAGTTCCTCACCAAGTCCTGGCAAGTCATTCTCCAAAATTTCTCTGATCTCTCTTTCCTGTCAGTGCTGCCGTCATCTCTCACCCAGACTCCATAGAATAGCCTCTGGCTACTGGACTTCTAGAAATTGACTTGTTCTTATTTTGCTTCTTGAAACACTGTTCTCCGTTCCCTCTAACAAGTAATCAAATACCTGAAAACTGTTGTCACTTTTCTGCTGTGACTGCTTCCTTGTGTGGTTTAAGGAACTCTTCAGCCTCTCCTTTTAGATACAGCTTCAGTTCTTCCCTGTCCTGGGCATCTGCTGTAAGCAACCTCAAGTTCTCGCTGTGTGGTGTCCCAGGCTACACAGTCATCCAGCCGGTCTAGCGGTTTCTGCAGAAGGATGCATGGTTTCCTGTGATGAGGTCACTCAACCAAACTCATTTCTTCCTCCTTCTCCCTCCCTCCAGATAAAAGCTAGAAGTTGGGTTGGGAGTCCCCTTTTAGAGAGACAGAGTGCCAGTGCCCCGGGCACCTTTACCTGTATTCAGTAGAGCAGTTCCAGAGAGGAGCCTTTTCTGTGGGGTCTTGGAGCAGAGTGGGAAGACCAAGGTGAAGATACAGAGGTCACTAGGGGTCTAGGAGGAGAAAGAATCCCAAGTTACTTAAATACCAATCACGCTGGTACTTCATGAGATCAAAAGAAAGTCGGAAGCTCTGTAAATGTGGAGATCTTTATGCAGCCAACAGACCAGTGTAGGAGGTTGAGTCCCAATCTTACAATCTATGCATGTTTTATATCATGTTCCCCAAATTCTTTGCCACTCTTCATATATTGAGAGTTTGGGTCTAAGTCCTTTTCCTTTGAACTTAGGCTCTGGGAGTGCTAGGTAAACAGAATATGGTGGAGTGATGCTGGGCCAATTTCTGAGCCCAGACCTTGAATAAACTGGCAGCTTCCACATTCTGTTTCTTGAGATACTCGCTCTTGGTGCTCCAGCAGCCACGTGGAGAGGTCACATGGAGTTGTCCCTCCAGCAGCCCTGAGGTCCTAGCCTGTACTGAGCACCAACTGCCAGACATGGCTCAGATGGGAATCCGGGGATTCTAATGCTCAGCTTTTGAGTCTTCTAGTTAAGGTCCCAGACATCAGGGAACAGAGACAAGCCATCTTCCCAGTACCTTTTCCAGATTCCTGACCCACAGAATCCAAGAGCAGAACTGAACAGTGGTATTCACACCGTTTTGGGGGGTTCATTATGCAGCATTAGTGACTGAAACAGAACCTTAGAGTCATAAGATGCTTTGGACATATTTGTCAGTTTAAAAATTATTTATAAAATAAAAATTTACCACCTCTTTTATTATGCATTCACATGTAATGGATGAATTTATGGAATGTTTTAAAGTATCGGTTAACAGTACAAAAACCCCTTTTTTGCTCTAAAAGAAACATTATACTGAGAGCATTATACAGTGAGAAACATGAGGAAGCATTTTTTTTGTGATTGCACCCCTCCTACCGTCTCCTTGTGGTTACTTGGGCTTTGGATGTAGGATATCTTTGGTAGGTCCCAGCATTTGCCAGTGGCTGTTTAGCAGTTCACTGTGATTTTGGTGTTTTTATAAGAGGAGGTAAGCTCATATCCTTCTCCACCGTCTTATCTCCGCCCCTATTACGAGAAACATTTTTTAAATCATGGCTTCTTTTCTGAAGTTCTAGTTAAAAGTGTGTTGAAAAAAACTATCAAAATAAACTGAACTTCTTAACAAAACAGATGAGTCAAAACCCACTGAGATTCTTCATTTGGAAGACTTGTCAACAGGTGAGAAAGTGATTTCCAAGTTGAAATAACAGCATTCTTAGAGGGAGAAACACATTGTTTGGGACAAAAAAACCCACTACATCCTGTAGCACATTAAGCTGCAGTTGGTCACGCAAGCTGAGTTTACTTCTCTGACCTCATGATACTGACCTCGTTAGCGGTGAACCATGGCGTGTGTACCCAAGTGAGGGCACCAGTGTCGTTTGAAAATACAATGAAGTTAACTTTTTATTCGTTATCTTTAGAAATGTTCATTTTTCCTGCATGACACCAGTGGATACTTTGTACCACCTGAGTTGCAGGCACCCCACCTTGACAGCTGCAGCTCTGGAGGGTTCTGTGCCAGTAGGCCCCATGCTGGCACAGGCAGGGCGGGGGCTTCCTAAGCAGCAGCTCCAGTCAGTCAGGCCCAGGTCAGGACGGAGCCATAGCCGAGGCCAGTCCGGGCAGGAGAGGTGGAGGCCTCTGCACGGCTGAACCTTCCCCTGTTGACAGTGACACGAATGTTTGCAAGGGACTGGCGTTGCTGTGCCTGGCCTGTCTGCTGAATCACTGCTTAAGTCATTTTAAACATTTTTCAGTAAGACTTTTTCTTCCCCTGCAACCATGAACTCTGCCAGAAGGCGAATTATTGAAGAAAAATGTTAGTCATGTCTAGCTCTTTGTGACCCCGTGGACTGTACAGGCTCCTCTGTCCATGGGATGCTCCAGGCAAGAATACTGGAGTGGGTTGCTACGCCCTCCTCCAGGGGATCTTCCCAACCCAAGGATCGAACCCAGGTCTCCTACACCGTGGGCAGATTCTTCACTATCTGAGCCACCAGGGAAGCTCTGGAGGAGTTGGTGTTCTCTCCTGAAGTGAAGAGGGTTTTTCCAGTTTCTTGAGAAAAGCCTTCTGCTAAGAAACATTTAAAAGTTTTCACTTTGTCCTTTGAACTCCAGGCAACACTGACCCTGGGGGTTACAGGATGAAAGAATTTGTGTTTGGATGACGTGAGAGAATGGGGTGGTCTTTTCATAAATACATCTTAAAGCCGCCTCTGTAGTTCCTTCCCAGGGAAAAGGGAGGAACAAAAGAAGCCACAAAGCAGTTCACTCTCTAGCACAGATTCCCTGAAAACCCTGGGTGTTGAGTGGGACTGCTGAGAAACAGGCCCTTAAGAGTGCGCAGGCAGGAGGGGAGACATGGAAAGCCAGCAAACTCACCAAAGATGAACCCAGGAACCTCAGGAAACCAGAGGGCAGGGCTCAGAATGCTGGGAGGCCTAAAGGGCAATCCATTTACTTCAGTAGATTAGACTGGTCGTGGGCTGAGTGGTGTGGTAGAAGCAGAAAAATGGTTGTGTGTTGGCCTCCCGCATCAGGATGGTGAGGGCGCCTGAGGTGGGAACTCGGCACAAGTTCTCTGCTGAGGTGGCAGGTGCTGTGGCTTTCGTAACAAAAACTTTATTATTCCACTTAAATTTCTCACTGGGACAAGCTGCTGAGCGGTTAGTAGAGTGAGTTTGGGAGCTACAACTTTTGTTCACTGTGTACTGCTAGCTTTGTGATGCTGGATAAAGTATTTGCTCTTAAGGTAGTTGTTAGGAGCAATTTTCATATGTTAGTTTCATAGTTAACAAATTTAGCACATAGTAGCAGAGACATTTGCCGGCTAAGGTCTAGTCCAGGCTATGGTTTTTCCTGTCGTCATGTATGGATGTGAGAGTTGGACTGTGAAGAAGGCTGAGCGCCGAAGAATTGATGCGTTTGAACTGTGGTGTTGGAGAAGACTCTTGAGAGTCCCTTGGACTGCAAGGAGATCCAAGCAGTCCATTCTGAAGGAGATCAGCCCTGGGATTTCTTTGAAAGGAATGATGCTAAAGCTGAAACTCCAGTACTTTGGCCACCTCATGAGAAGAGTTGACTCATTGGAAAAGACTCTGATGCTGGGAGGGATTGGGGGCAGGAGGAGAAGGGGACGACCCAGGATGAGATGGCTGGATGGCATCACGGACTCGATGGACCTGAGTCTGAGTGAACCCCGGGAGTTGGTGATGGACAGGAAGGCCTGGTGTGCTGCGATTCCTGGGGTCGCAATGAGTCGGACACGATTGAGCGACTGAACTGAACTGATAAACTCGTATAATCTTTTATATTATTTTGATGCAAGAACTTAAGTGGCCTATTATACACATTTAAAATAGATGTAAAAATGAGTCCATCTCTACAAACTCAAAATGAGGATGGTCCTCATTGTGGATGGTCACCAGGATCCACTGAGAGGGCTGGAGCCGGTCGTGGGCAGAGTGCTGCCCCCGTGCCATTCACCTGGTCCTGCAGTCACACTCAGCTTTCCCACTGCTTTGCCTGATGGTGAAGACCTGGGAAATCCTAGCCCCAGTTCAATCCCTCGAGGTTTCCAGAGACTGACCACAGGCGCTGCTTACTCTGCAGGAGGTCTAGGGCTGTGGCCAGGGGTTTCACCAAGAGATGTCAGAGCCGGAGGTGGCCAGTACCAGACCTGTGTTATCTAACCTGTACCTCCAGGCCAGAGGGCAAAGGCCAGCAGTGGTGAATACAGGGCTCACTGTACTTAAGAGACTGTTCAGGAATAGCCAAGAAAGTTCTGAGAAAGGATAAGCACCTTCACATACATCAGAACAGAAAAGCATTCTACTTAGGACCATGTGATATTGACACTGGAATAATCAAAACAATGGATAGATTAGGAAAGAACCCAGAAGTAGGCCCCTTTGTGAGAATTAATGATTAGGACACCAAGAGACCGAGGGGACTTGGCCAAGATGGAATAGAAAGACCCTCAGTTTACCTCTTCTCATGGGCACACCAAAATTAACCACTATTTACAGAATTAATGAGAAAGACCAGAATCTACCAGAAAAGATCTACAACTAAAGATATAAAGAAGGAACCACAAAATGGATAAGAGGAGCTTTGGGACAGAGGTTCTCCCCACGGAGCGTGGGGTTGCCGGCCCACATCAGGCGCCAAAGCTGTTGGGAAGGTGGGCCTGCAGAACGGCCTTGAAGGCTGGTGGGGCTTGCTTGTGGGGGAGCCAGAGGGCTGTGGGAAATGGACTCCACTCTTAAAGGGCACATACAAACACATGGTGGGGGACTCCGGGCAGAAGAGCCAGGCAGACACCTCGGAGAGTCTACTAGAGAGGCAGGTGGCGACCGGCGCCCACCTTGGGGACATAAGTGCTGGCAGAAGAGCTTGTTCTACCACAAGGGCACCGGCACTGGCAAGCTCCACGTGGACTCCTCCCCCTGGATCATCAGCCTTGGGACTAGGCCCACCACTGCCCCCACCCCCGACAGCCTGTAGGCACCAGTGCTGGGAGCCTCAGGCCAGGCAACTGCCAGGGCTCATGGCGTCCTGGCATAGCAAGCTGCAGGGGTGTGGTCCTGGAGCTGGTGTCTGCCCACTGGTGGGCTGGATGGGGGTGCGGGGCACCCCACCCAGCAGCTGGCAGGCTGCCTTAAGACCCCCAGAGCCTACAGCCACTGTCCACTGAAGGGCGCAGGACCTGACTTCACCTCACACTCCAACTCTGGGACGTAACTCCACTCATCAGTCAGCAAGTACCAGCCCCAAGACCCCTGGGCCCTGGGCCCAGCTAGTAGCGAGCTGGCAAGCCCTAGCCCCACCTGCCAACAGGTAGATATTAGCCCCAGACCATTGCTGCCCCATAGCCTGCCATAGTGGGACCCAGCCCACCCATCAGCAGGCAGGTAGGCACCAGCCCTGGCATCCACCTGGACGCTGCTCACCAATTCTAGGACACCTTGGGCCCCTTGGCTAGAGAACTTGGGATTTAGCACCACCCAGCAAGCAGGTTGACACCAATGTCAGGATCCACAGGGCCCAGTAACTGGAGACCCTGGGACCCATCTCCGCTCACCAGTAAACCAGCACTGGTCCCAGGACCCCTGGGGTTCTGCAGTCAGCTAGCTGCCTTGTGATCAGGCCCCAACTAGGAGCTGGTAGACTTTGCACAAGACAGGGCCTAGAAGCCAGCCCACCTAGGGGCCAGCTATGCCTACCAGACTGCCCATAGTAATTAGCCTGCCATCATAACCCACACAGGGCCACCTCTAGAGCGTGTATCCCTGGTGACCAGAGGGGAGTGCGCTGCTGGGATACATAGGACGTCTCCTACAGAGGCCACTTCTCCAAGACCAGGAAACGTAACCCATCTACCAGACAGGGTGTTGGTCACTCAAGTCATGTCCAACTCTGCAACTCCACGGGCTGTAGCCCACCGGGTTCCTCTATTCATGGACTTCTCCAGGCAAAAATACTGGAGCGGGTTGCTATTCCCTTCTCCAAGGGATCTTCCCAACTTAGGGATCAAACCCAGGTCTCCTGCAGTGCCGGCATATTCTTTACTGTCTGAGCCGCCAGGGAAGCCCAAGAATTCCAATACATTCATAAAAAAGTCTGGCCCTACATAGAAATAAAAACAGCAAATTAAGCAGAGTAAGGTGACAGACACAGCAACATGCTACAAAAGAAGGAAAAAAAGTTGCAGAAGTACCTGAAGTGGAGACAGTCAATCTACTCAATAAAAAGTTGAAGGTAATGGTCATAAAGATGATCAAAGAACTTCAGAGAAAAATAGAAAAGCAGAGTAAGAAGTTAGAAGTTTTTAAGGAAGAGTTAGAAAATATAAAGAGGAACTGAATAATAAATAAAGAGAAAAATACACAAGAAAAAAACATTAAATGATACAGAGGAATGGACCAGTGAGCTGGAAGACAGCAGTGGAAATTGCTACAGCTGAACAGAAGAAAATAAAAAATGAGGACAGTTTTAAGAGAGCTCCAGGACAACATTGAGCACACTAACATGTACATACAGAGGTCCCAGAGGGGGAGAGAGAGAGAGGGAAAGAGGCAGGAAACATATTTGAAGACGTAAGAGCTGAAAACATCCATAATCTGGGGACAGCAACAGACATTCAGGTCCAAGAAACAGAGTCCCAAACAGGGTCAACCCAAAGAGGATGACACCAGGACACACTGTAATTAAACTGGCAGAATGAGAGTATTAAACGCAGCAAGGGAAAAGGGACCAGACTCATACAAGGGAACTCTCGTAAGGCTATCCGCTGAGCTTTCAGAAATTTTGCAGGCCAGAAGGGAGATGCATGATATGGTGATCAAAGAGAAAAACCTACAACTAAGAATACTTTACCCAGCGAGGCTTTTGTTCAGATTTGATGGAGAGATCAAAAGTTTTATAGACTAGCAAAAGCTGGAAGAGTTCAGCACTACCAAACCAAGAAACCTTAAAGGGACTTACCCAAGTGAGAAAAAGCTAACTACTGGAAACATAAACATTACAAAAGGAAAAACCTCATTGGTAAAGGCAAATATACAGGAAAAGTAGTAAGTTAACCACATACAAAGCTATTAGTAAGATTAAAAGACAAAAGTAGTAAAAATCATCTGTACTCACAATAAGTTAAGAGATGCACAACAAAAAGATATTAAAATGTGTTTGAAATCAAGAGATCAGCAACGCAATCACATATATATAATATAGACTGCTATGTGTAAACCTCATGGTAACAACAAACCAAAAATCTATAACACACACACACAGAAGTTTCAAATACTAAAGACAGTCATCAGTTCACAAGGGAATAAGGCAAAAAAAGAGCAAAAGAACTACAAAAACAAGCAGAAAACAACACTTGGACTGGAGACACATTAACACCACAGGTGTTAGTTTCTGCAAAAATCCCCCAGTCAGTAATGTGTTAATAAAACAGCAATAAGTGCACACCTATCAGTACTTAATGTCAATAGACTAAATGTTTGAATCAAAAGACGTAGAGTGGCTAAATGGATACAAGACCGGTATATGTGCTGCCTGCAAGACTCACTTCTAATCTGAGGAGACAGAGACCAAGAGGGGATGGAAAAGGGTATCCATGCAAATGGATCAAAAACAAAGCTGAGGCACCAATACATAATATCAGACAAAGCCAGCTTCACAACGAAGACCGAATAGGAGGCAAAGGAGGGCATTGTGTCATGATCGAGGGGTCACTCCAAGAGCAATAACTGAAGACACACGCACCCAGCACGGGAGCGAGCGCTGAGACGCGTAAGCTAAGAGCAACCGGCCTAAGCGGGCGGTGACAGCAGCACAACAGATGGGCCTGGAGGGCGCGGATGCTTAGCGAAAGGAGCCAGAGAAAGCACCTACAGTGCCGCTGATGAATGGGGTTTCACAAATGCAGCAGACTAGTGACTATAACAAAAAAGCACTCGCGGAGAAAAAACTAGTGGTCACCAGTGGGGAGAGGGATGGCAGAGGGGTAAGACAGGGGTGGGTGATTAAGGGGTACAATCTACTATGAATTAAATAAGCCAGAATGATATTAGTATGTAATACAGGGAATATAGCCACTATTTTATAATTATAAATGGAATATAACCTTTAAAATTGTGATGCACTGTTGTACACCTGAAACATATAATATTGTACATAAACTCTACCTCAATTAAAAAAATAAAGCCACAAGGTTTGTACAGCACAGGGAATATAGCCAATGTTTTGTAACTTTAAATGGAACATAATCTATAAAAAATTTAAATCACTATGCTGTATGCTTGAAACTAATGTTATAACTCAACTACCAATAATAATTTTAAAAGATGGCAAGTGACTATTCAACAGGGGTTTGGGGACATTGGCTGGCATCCTAAATTGTAAAATAACACCAGCTCAAAGTTAAAATTCTTCATGGATCAAATGTAAACTCTCCTAAGAGTTAAGCATAGAAACAAAACTATGACGTTATAATTTGGCCCTCCTAAGCAATACACAAAATCTAGAAACAATAAAAGATGGACATTCTTAACCTTACCGAAAATTAACATGCAGAGGGAAAAGGGAGTGGGCGGCTGGCGAAGAACAGTAATGTTTTCCACTCTTCAAACAACAAACACCACACTGTGGTGTCCGAATCCCACACGATGAGAACCTGCTGGGGACGACGTGACTTACAAGACTGAAAAAACAGCAAAATGCTGGTGAATGGCTAACCTTGAGCCCGGGCTTTTCATTCATCCGTCACCCAGTACTGAGCTCCCCTATGTACTTGGACCGTGTGGAGGCTCATAAAAGAGCCACCACCCAGGGCCTGCCATCTGGGCGGGAGGCTATCCATGAAGGAAAAGCACTCTCGAGACAGCTTCCTAGAGTGGGGGGCTTCCTAGAGAGGGGGGGTCTGACCTGGGCCTCGCAAAGCGGGGAGAAGAAAAGGGTCCTCCCGGCTAGAGAGGCTGAAGTCCGCCCCGTGCGCCTGGTGCCCGGCACCCGCACTGGGCTGGGCCTCCGTGAAGTGGGCTCTGCACAGGTCTCCCTCACCTCAGGGGAGCAGGAGGGAGAAAGCGGGTGAGAGCAGGCCTGAGTCAGGTCTGGAGACCGGCACCCAGCCTGAGAGAAGGTCGAAGGGTAAGAGAACGCATGCCAGCTGGGCTGGGCACCATGAAGGACTGGCCCGGAGGCCCTGCTCATTCTGGCTCTCCGGTGTGGACGGTTCACTTGAGACTAGCGGGCTGATGGCTGGCACCATGGAATCAAGAGATGCTGAATCAGGGGCATGTGGGCAGGGCAGGCCTCAGCACCACTGCCCTCTGAGTTCTTACCACACCCCGGACAGGAGTCCTCCACACAGACCCGTGGCTCTATCCCTTAAGCTCAACAAGCCACTCTCAGCCCAGATGCAAGTTCAGCAGAAAACAAGACAGGACGCAAAGCATTCTGAGCACCTGTCACTGGGACAGCGGCACTCTCGTCGGTGGTCGGTGTGTGTTCCGTAAAAGCAGGTGCACAGGAGAGCGACGCAGAGTGATCCCGAGGGGAGGGGGGGTGAGGGTGGTTAAGGAGAGGCCAGGTGGTCAGGATGGGAAGCCTTCAGAATTTCCTGATGGGCTGGAGATAAGTGAAGAGTTGCAGACGACTGCGCCTTTGGCCTTAGCAGCTGGAAGCCAGTTGCCCTCAGCTGTGGGGAGGAAGGCGCAGATGGAGCAGGGCTCTGCAGGCAGGTCACAGCCCAGCTGTGCCTGGCGGGCTCCGCTTCCTCTTCCCAAGTTCTGCCACATTCCCTTCAGGGAGGTTGGGGGGGGGTGTGTCTCAGCCTTCTTCCTAAAGACAAACCAGGGGGTCCGTCGCCCTCCAGGGAAGGTCATCTTCTCAGGTCCCCCTGCAGCATATCTCCCCCCAGGGCTGGGAACCGGAGCCACCCTCCCGCTCACACGAGTGCAGCGTGAGAACAGGGAAAACCTTGTCACTGTCACTTTAAATTTCTTGGTGGGGGGCGTTCCTCGACCCCAGATTCAGAGAAGGAAGTGGGGCAGGTTTGCAGAGAGTACCCAGCAGCTGCTCCCAGGGCCGGCTCATCCTCATACGTGAAACTTCCTGCGATGACACCGGAAATACGAGTGCCGTCCCCATGACCACAGCCCCCTGGAGCCCGGGCCGGAGGGGAGCCATGGGCAGGCCCCGGGCCCTGGGCCCGCTCTGGGCGCTGCTGACTCTCTGCCTCACTGCTGGTGAGTGGGGGCCGCCGAGGAGCAGAGGCCCTGGGTGCGGGTGGAGACCCAGGCCCGGACCTCGTCCCCGCACCTTCTCCCGCAGGGACTCCGGAGGTGTGGCTGCAGGTCCAGAGGGAGGCCACCGAGGCCTCCTTCACCGTCCGCTGTGGATTCCTGGGCTCAGGCTCCATCTCCCTGGTGACTGTGAGCTACGGGGGCCCCGACGGCGCTGGGGGGACCACGCTGGCTGTGCTGCACCCCATACTCGGCGCCAAGAACTGGACCGCTGCCTGCCGGGCCCGCTGGGAAACCAGCACCAGCGTCTCCCTCACCTTGGAAAGGGCTCCCACCGCAGAGGCGGGCTCTAGTCCCAACGCCACCTTCTGCTGCAAGTTCACTTCCTTCCCCGAGGGCTCCCAGGAGGCCTGCGGGAGTCTGTCC
>SJYR01002090.1:125244-206775 GCA_006410655.1 Kobus ellipsiprymnus
GGAGCGGCTTGGGGCGCCACTGACGGGTCTGTCTCTGCAGAGCTCCCGGCTCCCAGTCCCGCCCCCGCGCTGCGGGCCGACCTGGCCGGGATCCTGGGGGTCTCGGGGGTCCTCCTCTCTGGCTGCATCTACCTTCTCTACCTGCTGCGTCGGCAGAGGCGCTGGTGAGACGCAGCCCCCGCTGAGCCCAGTCCACCGCCCCGTCTCCCCCCAGCCCAGGCCGGCCGCACGCTTCGCCTCTGACGCTCCTCACTCTCCCCAGGTCGGTCCTGAAGCTTCAGCCGCCGAGACACAGCAGCCCCCAGACAGACGCGAGAGCCATTGTGAGGATGGGGGCTGGTTTCGGAGGGGAACGGAGGGCACTGCAGCTGGGGGCCAGGAGATGGAGCCTCACTCGGGCCTCCGCCCCCATCACCCCTGCAGGCAGCCGGCCAAGCCTCCCTGGCCTCCTTCCACGTCCCCTCCGCCGCCGCCGCCACGACCACCAACTACTTCAGCCCGGCAACACTGCACCCGGTCCCCCGACCCCAGCCTCTGCCCGGGTGGGTGCCGCTCCCCACCCACGCCGCGCGCCGACCCCAGAGCCCCGGCCCCGGGGCGCCCCCGCCGGCCTCCGCGCGCAGCAGCTTCGTCTCCGTCGAGAACCGACTCTACGCTCAGGCGGGAAAGCGGCCGCTCCACGCCCGCGCCGACCGCATCCCGCTCCCGGACCGTCTGGGGCGCAGAGCCGCTTTGGGGCCTTCAGGAGTGCGATGAGAGGGACCCGGGGTCACTCTGCCTTTCTCCTCTCCGGGCCTCTGGGAGCCCCCCTCTGCTGGATGTCTGCGTTCTGGGGGCCACCGTCTTTGCACAACTTGTTTTATCCTTAGGCTTCCAGCGAGCGTCTCCACACAGACCCCGCGGGCTGCGGATGTGGGCAGCACGTGTGCAAGCGTGGGCACGCGGGTGTATGTGTGAGGTGACAAAACCCCATCCCAGGTGGTTTCCTGTTTTCAAGTCCTCAGCTCCCCAGGTGAGGGCGATAACTGTCAACAAAAATGGTTTCTCTGACCTGGGCCTTTTCTTCTTTGTGGGTGCAGGCTGTGGGAGGGGCAGGTTGGTAAGAGCTTAGCGGCGTTTCAACCCCTGTGAGGGGCCAGGTTAGGACCGGAGGGGAGGGGGCGTCAGCACGGGGACCTCTCCTCTGCCCATCCCCGGAGGGGGGAGCGGGTGGGGGTGTCCCGGCCCTGCAGGTCTGGCTGAGGGACGCCAAGGGGAAAGACAGGTTGGGGGTCTGGTGGCCCAACCTCAAATCCCACTATGTTCTGGGACTGCAGCAAAGGCTTCTGGGGCTTCAACCTCAGAAAAGTGCCCGGGTCAGGGGCTCCCCGAGATGGCCTGGAGGTGGGGCCCTGATGCCCTCCCTCCAGAGCTGACATTCAGAGGCAGGGGACCCACCTCAGCTCTGCCCACACCAGCTTCCTCCGGCGCCTCTCTGTTACCTGGGCACCAGGATTGCTCCCCACTGGCCTCCTTGAAGGGTTGGGGGGGGGCAGGCAGAGGCCGCTCAGACACGGCCTGAACCCACGATCTCCCCCAACACCTGGAAGCAGTTTTCCTCCTGTAAACAGGCCCAACGGCCCTCACCTGGGCCTGGGCCTCCTCACACCTTTCCCACAAGAGGCAAGGTGAGAGCCCTGTAACTGCAAGGACTCACGGGCCATGATGGATTCTGGGTGGCGGGGTGGGGGGCCGCAGAATGGGCCTGGAGCCAGGCTCGGACAGCACCCAGCCAGGCGGGGGCACCTGCTGCTTGGCCCCTTCCTGGGTGCTGCCTGTGGGAAACCCCAGGAGTGCCACCTCCATCCCAGGAACCGCCTCCTCTGCCTGGCTCAGGGAGGGTCTGCTCAGAGGCTACGTCCAACCACAGAATCTTCCAGAAACCTCACTTACTCCTGCAGGCATTGTTCAACGAACCCATGGGAGCCCCACCAGCCAGCAGCTCTACACCACACAGGGGAGAGGGTGAGCCAGACAGGGCGAGGGAGTGGTTGAGGGTCATCGGCATCCTGAGGAGCTCGCGGCACTGGCCTGGTCAGCTCAGTGGTCCATGTAGGACTGGGGGCTCATGGGAAAGAGGTGGGGGTGCTGAGGAGGTCCCTGATGGTAAACCAAGGTAGAGAGATGTAAGCAAGGGAGCAGCTTGGGGCCCGGAAGCCTTGGGACCACATTAAGACCAAGGACAGAGGGGTGGGCAGTGGGGCTGAGGGGAGGCCTTGAAGGAAGGCTCACTTGCCTAGAAGAGACTGTTCATGGGAGGAGAGGGCCTCTCTGAGGGCTCCTGGGCCACCAGCCCAGCAGAGTCGGGAGAGTCTGCCAGCTCAGGAGGCGATGAAACCCTCAAGACCCAGGAGGTCTCCGCCGCGGGCCTGTTCCTAGCCGGCCCCAAGTCAGAGCCAGGGGTGGTGAGGGGCCCGGCTGAGAGCCGAGATGTGGCTGCGCACAGCCCCCTCAAAACCCAGCCTTCGTTCAACATGTGGGGTCCCTGAGGTCCAAAGGGGCGAGGACTGGCACCAGGGGACAGGACTTAGCCAGCCCCAGCACTTCCCCTGGGCATCAGGGACATGCCCTCAGCCGATCAAGAGTAAGGCTTGGGTTCTGACCCCAGGCGCCGCGCCGCCTGGGAGACCCAGGGGGGCTCACTTCACCTCTAAGAGGCTCACTTTGCGCCTCCCGGGAGGTAAGGCCCGAGGGGCACGAGCAGATGGTGAACCAGGCCCAGGTACTAAGCAGCTCCGCCCAGAGCACCCTATTTACTACTTTGAAAACACCTGCCACTGAGGTGTTTAACAGCCCACTTAACAGACGTGCAGCCAGAGCCCCAGGTCCCACAGCTGGGAGGCGAGGCGTTCTTAGCGGGAAGGAGGGCGACGCTCGCCGCTGGGCTCGGGCAGTGGCCGAAGGACCGCGGCGGAGACGCCGGCCGGGCGCGCGGGGCCGCCAGGTGGCGCCACCCACACGGCTGCGGCCGCGCGAGGCGGCCCGAGGCCCCTCCGCAGAAGCCGCCCGCCCCGCCCGCGCGGGCGAAGAGCGGGCTCAAGGCGCGACAGAGCTGTGGGCCCAGCCCCGGCCCGGGACCCCATCCTCTCTACCCAGCCCCGCATGCGCCCCAGAGCCTGCGACGCCAGCCCAGCCCTCAGACAGCGCTCGGGACCCTTCCTCCCNCCTCCCTCCGGGGGGCCCACGCCGACGGCTTTGCTAGGCTGCCGACTCTCGGCTGCAAGTGCCCAGTGCTGCTGCCCGCCCAGACGGCGCGCACCACCACCTGCCGGGTGTGACCTCGGGCTTCCTGTGGGTCCGGGGAGCCTCACACCCTTTCTGGTTCGCTGCAGGGGCTGGGCAACGTCGTGGCCTCGCCCCTAGTCCAGTCCAGGCGCCCACCAGCTGGGGTTGACCTTAACAAAGGAAGGGAGGGGTCTGGGACCTAGGGAGCAGAAATCGGACGTGGTGTCTGAGGGCTTAACCAGCCCCAGCACCTCCAGAGAGAAGGGCTGGCCTGGATGAGCTGGGGGCTGGAAGGGGCAGAGTTGAGGAGTCAGGGGAGCCTCTGGCGTCCCTGCTGGTCTCTGGGCCTCTCCTAGGCCCCCCGGGAGCGACTCTCCAGAGAAAAAGCACAGGCTGTGCCCCATCCCCAACACGGGGATGCCCCAAAGCACAGGACACTATGTCTGCTGGCGTAGCCAGGGGTGGGAAGGCCCTCCAACCTCAGGTTCCACTCAAACCCTGCTGAGGGTGGGCATGACATCTGGAATTTCCATTAGTGACCCCTCAACAGCTTCATTTCAGCATCCATGAAATGGGTCAGAAAGCTATTTGGGTAAAATAAACAGACATTACAAAAGATTGGGATGCTCTGAGGAGGAGGAGGGCTCCTCTGGGATGACTGTTTTTCCCCAATTTTTTTTTCTTGTGGCAAAATACACAAAATTTACCACGAGTCATTTTTAAGGGAAAAGTTGAAATGCAGTTGAGGAACAATATTATGGTAATTCCAGGTATACTAATTGATGCTTTTGAACTGTGGTGTTGGAGAAGACTTTTGAGAGTCCCTTGGACTGCAAGGACATCCAACCAGTGCATCCTAAAGATCAAATTTTTAAGGGAAAAGTTGAAATGCAGTTGAGGAACAATATTATGGTAATTCCAGGTATACTAATTGATGCTTTTGAACTGTGGTGTTGGAGAAGACTTTTGAGAGTCCCTTGGACTGCAAGGACATCCAACCAGTGCATCCTAAAGATCAGTCCTGGGTATTCATTGGAAGGACTGGTGTTGAAGCTGAAACTCCAATACTTTGGCCACCTGATGCGAAGAGCTGACTCATTTGAAAAGACCGTGATGCTGGGAAAGATTGAGGGCATATGGCAACTATATCTTTAATTTTTTGAAGATCCTCCATACTGGTTTGCACAGTGGTTGCACCAATTTACATTCCTACCAACAGTGCCGAAGTGTTCCCTTCTCTCCATATCCTTGCCAACATTTGCTATTTGTTGTCATTTTGGTGACAGTCTGACAGGCATTAAGGTGGTATCTCATAGTCATTTTGATTTGCAAGATGGCATTTAAAATAAAACCTGAGGGACTTCCCTGGTCCCTGGTGGGGACTCCCCGATTCCCAGGAAAAGGGCACAGGTTTGATCCCTGGTTAAGTGTAAGTAAGTGTAGACGCTCAGTCATGTCTGACTCTTTGCGACCCCATGGACTGTAGCCCTCCAGGCTCCTCTGTCCATGGGATTCTCCAGGCAAGAGCTCCTCTGTCCATGGGATTCTCCAGGCAAGAATACTGGAGCGGGTTGCCATTTCCTTCTCCAGGGGATCTTCCCTACCCAGGGATCGAACCTGGGTCTTCCACATCCACAGGCAGATGCTTTAACCTCTGAGCCACCAAGGAAGCCTGATCCCTGGTTAGGAAAATAGAATCCCACATGCCACATGGTGCAGCACCCACCCCCCAAATTAAAACTAAACCTGAACACAAGTGGTAGTTCTCTATGCAAAGATTGTGGTGAGATCATTCTAGGCAGGAAAAAGTACGTACAAAGGCTCCACGGTTAAAAAGAGCTTGGCACTAGCATGGCCCAAGGCAGGTCAGGAAACAGGTGGGAAAGAGAGCAGTAAGCAAAGCCCAGAACAGGGCTTTGGAGTTTACTGTTAGGGCAGGAGTCACTCCTGCTGGGCTCTAAGTAGAACAGTAAGATGATCAGAGTTACATTATACAAATATCATTCTGGTGCTGGGTAGAGAACACTTGCATGAGAGGGAGAATAAAGAACAATTAGGAAGCTACCACATAATCCAGGTAGGAGATGGAGTGTCTGAGTCAAGGATGGTGACAAGTAGATGCAAAGAAGTGGATGGATTAAAAATGTGTTTTGGAGGCAGAGGGTTGTTCCCGGCTGTGGAAAGAAGCGACCAGGATGGTCTTATGGGTAAAGCCCAGTTTTCCAGCTTGAACAGCTAGGTAGGGGGAGATGCCATTCACTGAGATGAAAGATCGACCACAGCACGTCCCAGGGAAAGGGTAATAAGGGGCCAATAAATGCTTAAGTTGAGATAGCTGAGATGCCTGGGCTCAAATTAGGTGCAGGTATGTCAGGGCCTCCTAACAGCCCAGGCAGCATCTTTGGAAGGGACAAGAATTACATGCAAAATATTGGAAAGAAAAGTTCTAAGTAAATGGTAAGATATACCATGTTTATAGATCAGAAGACTCATTATTTAAAGATTATTTCTATCTAATATATCTACCGGAGCAGGAAATGGTGACCCACTCCAGTGTTCTTGCCTGGAGAGTCCTGTGGACAGAGGAGCCTGGTGGGCTGCTGTCCCTGGGGTCGCATAGAGTCGGACATGACTGAAGTGACTTAGCATGCATGCAACGTATCTACAGAATCAAAGCATTCTTAATCGATATTCCAGCAGGCCGCATTGTAGAAACTGCCCAGTCGATTTTAAAACTTAAAATGTATTTGGAAAATATAGAAGTAAAATTCCTATATCATATGGCAATTATATCTTTAACTTATTTGGAAAAAGTAAAACAATTCTGAAAAAAAATGAAGTTGGAGACTCATATTATTGAATTCAAAACTTACGTAAAGCTAAAGTAATCAAGCCAGTGAGGAATATTGGGGGAAGAATAGACGTAGATTAATGGAACAGAATAGCCTTAAATAGACCCCCTCACGTGTATATTTACAGTCAGCCCTCCACATCTGCAGATTCAACTAACTGTGGATCAAAGGTATTTGGAAAAAAATTTTCAGAAATTTCCACAAAGCAACAGTTGAATTAGCCACATGTTCGCAACTCTTTACATAACATTTATATTGTATGAGGTACTATAAGTAATCCAGAGATGATTTAAAGTGTACAGGAGGGAGGTGGCCAAGATACAGTTTATATATATAAAACAGATAACCAACAAGGACCTGCTGTATAACACAGGGAACTATATGAAATATCTTAGAATAACCTATAATGGAAGAGAATGTAAAAGAAGAATATATGTATTTATTTACACATATAATTGAATCACCCACTTTGCTATACATCTGAAACTATCACAATAAAAATTTTTTAAAATAAACTATACAGGAGAGAGGTGACCAAGATGGTGGAGAAGGAAGACCCTGAACTCACCTCCACCCATGAATACACCAAAATTAAAACTACTTACAGAGCCACTATCTATGAGAATGACCTGAAATGAGCAGAAAAGATTCCCCACAACTAAAGACAAAGAAGGAACCACACTGAGCTGGATAGGAGGGGCAGAAACGCAGTCCAGTCAGGACCCACACCGCCAGGCTGACAACCCACCTATGGAAGGAATATCACAATCCTAGAGGTCCTCCCCGAGGAGTAAGAGGTCCAAGGCCCACATCAGGCCCCCCAGTCCCAGAGGTCCTACACGGGAAGACGAGCCCCCCAGAACAGCTGGCTTTGAAAACCAGTAGGACTTATGTTCAGGAGAGCACGAAGGCTATAGGAAACAGACTCCATTCTTAAAGGGCAAGTGCAAAATCTCACACTGAGTCCCAGTAGGGAGGCAGATACACAAAAATCTACAACAGACACACAAAAACTAGAAAGGAATACAGCCATACCACTAAAGAAAATCAGCCAAAGGGGAGGAAACTGAAAGAAGAACAGAAGAACTACAAAAACAGCCAGAAAACAAGGAACAACCAGAAAACAACTGACCCAGCTCGAAAGGAGCTGGGGTCAGTCCCACGCACTGATCTTGGCGAGCCTCCTCGAGAGGCCGAAGGCAACCGGGTGTCCTCCTAAGGAGAGATGCTGGCAGCCGCCTTTTCCAGAGTTCACTCCACCAGGGTAACACTTGCGCTGGCGGGCACCATTTCGGAATCCTCCCTCTAGCCTATGAGCCCCGGGACCGAGGCCCTGTCCACCAACAGGCCAGCAGCGGCCTCAGGCCCTACCCCAGGCCGACAGGCCAACCACAGGATACGTCTCCCCCACCCGCCGGTGGGCCAGTAGCCGCTGGGCGGGGATGCTGCGCCCACCAGCACAGTGGAATAGTGCTTGCCGCAGTGGGAGGGCCCAGGCGTGTACGCAGGGGCCATCCCAGAACACACAGGGCTGGTGACCAGAGGGGAGCATGCTGCTGAGCCCCACTGAACATCTCCTACATACGGGCATTTTTAAAATGTAGATCTTTTAGGATTCATGTGAACTTAAACGACTACCAGTTTAAAACGAGTGAGTCTAGTTACGGGTCAACATATATGAACTCCGTGGTAACCACAAGTCAAAAATCTACAACACATACACAAAAACTAGAGAGAAAGGAATACAACCACACGGCTAAAGAAAATCAGCCAAAGGGGAAGAAACTGAAAGAAGAACAGAAGAATTACAAAAACAACCAGAAAACAAGGAACAAATGGCAGTAAGTATTACGGAGCAATAACCACTTTATGGAGAAGGAAATGGCAACCCACTCCAGTATTCTTGCCTGGAAAAGTCCATGGCCAGAGGAACCTGGTGGGCTGCAGTCCACGGGATTACATGACTGAGCATGCATGAGGGTGGAGGGAGATGGGTTGGTAGCAATAAACTGGTAGAACTAAAAAAAGAAAAAATCACTTTAAATGTCAGTGGACTAAATGCTCCAATCAAAGAGTGGCTGATTGGATTTAAAGACTCATCTATATGCTCTTTATAAGAGATTTGCTTCAGAGCTGAAAACATTCAAATTGAGTGAAAGAATGGAAAAAGATATTTCAAGCAAATGGAAATGACAAAAAAGTAGCAATACTCACATCAGACAAAATAAATTTTAAAACAAAGTCTATAACAAAAGACAAAGAAGGGTATTATGTAATGATAAAGGGATTAATACGAGAAACTATAACATTCATTAACATATATTCATCTAATATAAGAGCACCAGTTATACACAGCAAATATTAAACTGAGTAGAAACTGACAATATAATAACAGTAAGAAACTTTTAACACATCACATCAATGGACATTCTGTTCGAACAGAAAAATAATAAGGAAATAATGGTCTTCAATAACCTCAGATATGCAGATGACACCACCCTTATGGCAGAAAGTGAAGAGGAACTAAAAACTTCTTGATGAAAGTGAAAGAGGAGAGTGAAAAAGTTGGCTTAAAGCTCAACATTCAGAAAACTAAGATCATGGCATCTGGTCCCACCACTTCATGGGAAATAGATGGGGAAACAGTGGAAACAGTGTCAGACTTTATTTTTCTGGGCTCCAAAATCATTGCAGATGGTGACTGCAGCCATGAAATTAAAAGACGCTTACTCCTTGGAAGGCAAGTTATGACCAACCTAGATACCATATTGAAAAGCAGAGACATTACTTTGCCAACAAAGGTCCGTCTAGTCAAGGCTATGGTTTTTCCAGTGGTCATCTATGGATGTGAGAGTTGGACTGTGAAGGCTGAGCGCCAAAGAATTGATGCTTTTGAACTGTGGTGTTGGAGAAGACTGTTGAGAGTCCCTTGGACTGCAAGGAGATCCAACCAGTCCATTCTGAAGATCAGTCCTGGGTGTTCTTTGGAAGGACTGATGCTAAAGCTGAACCTCCAGTCCTTTGGCCACCTCATGCGAAGAGTTGACTCATTGGAGAAGACTGATGCTGGGAGGGATTGGGGGCAGGAGGAGAAGGGGACGACCCAGGATGAGATGGCTGGATGGCATCACCGACTCAATGGACATGAGTCTGAGTGAACTCTGGGAGATGGTGATGGACAGGGAGGCCTGGCGTGCTGCAATTCATGGGGTCACAAAGAGTCGGACACGACTGAGCGACTGAACTGAACTGAATGGTCTTAAATGACAGCTTACACCAGTTAGACTTCATAGATATCTATAGGACATTACATCCAAAAAGAATAGACTACCCAACATTTAAGTGCACATGAAACATTCTCCAAGACAGATCATACACTAGGCCACAAAAGAAGTGTCAACAAATTTAAGAGTAAAGAAATTATATCAAGCATTTTTTCTAACCACAATGGTATGAAACCAGAAAACAATAACAGGAAGAAAAATGGGAATACCACAAACACATGGAGACTAGACAACATGCTACTAAAAAAAGGGGGGGGGGGTTGAAGAAATCAAAAGGGAAATCAGAAAATACCTCCAGATAAATGAAGAGGGAAACAACTTTCCATAATCTATGGGATACAGAAAAGCAATTCTAAGAGGGAAGTTTATAGCTATATAGGCCTACCTCAAGAAACAAGCAAACTCTCAAACAACCTTACTTACCATCTAAAGGAATTATAATAATAACCATAGCCCAAATTTGGCAGAAAGAAAGACCAGAGAGGAAATAAAATAGAGACCAAAAGAAAAAAAAAATCAATGAAACAAAAGACTGTTTTTTTGAAAGATAAAATTGATAAACCTTTACACAGGCTCATCAAGAAAAAGGACCTAATAAAATAAGAAATGAAAGGAGAAATAACAACTAGTATTACAGAGAGACACACATAGATCATAAATGAATACTATGAACAGTTGCTGTTTAGTCTAAGTCGTGTCTATTTTGTGACCCCATGGACCTCTGTGCCCACCAGGCTCCTCGTCCATGGGGTTTCCCAGACAGGAATACTGAAGTGGGTTGTCATTTCCTTCTCCAGAGGAATCTTCCTGACCCAGGGATCAAACCTGCATCTCCCACACTAGCAGGCAGATTCTTTACCACTGAGCCACCTGGAAAGCCCATACACACACATCACAGTGTGTTGCTCAGCAATAAAAAAGAACGGAATTCTGCCATTTGCAACCACATGGATAGAAACAGAGGGTATTATGTTCAGTGAAATAAGCCAGACAGAGAAAGACAAATACTGTGTGTTAACATTTGTATGAGGAATCTAAAAAATAAAATAAATGAATATAACAAAACAGAAGTAGGAAGTAGGTGGGGGGGAATGCAAGACAAGGGTAAGAGATTAAAAGATACAAACTACTGTGCATAAAATAAATGAGCAAAAAGGATATAATATGCGATATAAAAGATCATAGAAGAGATTACTATGAACAACTTATGTCGATAAAATGGACTATCTAGAGGAAACGGACCAATTCCTAGAAACTATAATCTCCCAAGACTGAATCATGAAGAAACAGAAAACATGAACAGATTACCAGTAATGAAATTGAGTTAAGTAATAAAAGCAAAGAAACCCTCCCAACAAACACAAGTTCATAGTCAGATGGCTTCATAGGTGGAGTCTACGAAACATTTAGGAACCTATCTTCCTCAAACTATCCCAAAATATTGAAGAAATGCTTCTGAAATCATTCTAGAAGCCCAGAATCACGCTGATACACAAACCAGACAAATGAACCAAAAAAATAAAATTCCAGGGCAATATCCCTGATGAACATAGGTGCAAAGTCTTCAAAATATTAGCAAACCAAACACAATACATTAAAAGCATCAAACCCAAAAATCAAATGGGATTGATTCCAGGGATGTAAGGATGATTCAATGTGTTACATTACATTAACAAATTGAGTGATAAAAATCAAAGGATAACCTCAATAGATGCAGGAAAATCTTTTGACAAAATCCAACATTCATTTACAATAAAAAGTCTCCACAGAGTTGGTACAGAGGGAACTTACTTCAGTATAATAAAGGCCATATATATAATAAAGGCCATATAAAAGCCAACTTTATACTCAATGGTGAAAGACTAAAAGCACTTCCTCTAAGATCAGAAACAAGACAAGTATGCCCACTCGTACCACTTTTTTTCAACGTAGTATATTATAAATCCTAGCTGCAGAAGTCAGCAAAGAAAACAAAAATCCAGATTGGAAAGGAAATAGTAACTCTGTCACTGTTTTCATATGATATGATACTATATAAAGAAAATCATAAAGATGATAGCAAAAAGATAACTTTACTAGAATAAGTGAATTCAGTGAAGTGCAATATACAAAATAGAACAAAATATGCAGCATTTCTATACACTAAAAATGAACTATGAGAAAAATACATTAAAACAATCCCATTTACAATTGCATTAAAAATAAAGCACTTATGAATAAATCTAACTAGAGTGCTTAAAGACTTGTACTCTGAAAACTGTAAGACACTGATAAAAGACATTTAAGCTGACACAAATGTAAAGATACACTATGCTCACGGAATGAAAGAATTAATATTGTTAAAATGACCAGACTAAATCTACAGATTCAGTGCAATCTCTATCAAAATACCCATGACTTTTTTCACAGAACTAGAACAAATAATTCTAAAATCTGCAGTGAAACACAAAAGACCCCAATAGCCAAAGCAATCCTGAGTAAGAACAAAGTTGAAGGGATCATATGCCCTGATTTCAAACCATACTACAAAGCTGCAGTAACCAAAACAGTATGGCACTGGCATAAAAACAGATACCTAGGTCAACAGAACAGAATGCTGCTCCTGCTGCTGCTAAGTTGCTTCAGTCGTGTCCGACTCTGTGCGACCCCACAGACGGCAGCCCACCAGGCTCCCCCGTCCCTGGGATTCTCCAGGCAAGAACACTGGAGTGGGTTGCCATTTCCTTCTCCAATGCATGAAAGTGAAAAGTGAAAGTGGAAGTTGCTCAGTCATGTCCGGAACAGAATAGAGACCAGAAAATGAACTCACATTTATATGGGCAATAAATATATCAAAAAGGAGGCAAGACTATACAACAGGGAAAAAGTCAGAATCTTTAATAAATGGCATTGGGGAAACTCAGCAGCAAGGTAACATGCTAAGGAAACAAACTGGATTAGTTTCTCACACCATGTACGAAAATAAACACAGAGTGGATTAGAGACTTAAATGCAAGACCTGAAACCATGAAACTTCTAGTAGAAAATACAGTCAGTAGACTCTGACATCAGTCTTGGCAATTATTTTTTTTTTTTTGGATCTGTCTCCTCAGGCAAAGGAAACAAAAGCAAAAGTAAACAAATGGGGCTACCCTGAATTGAAAAGCTATTTTACAGAGAAGGAAACTATCAACAAAACATAAAGATATCCTACTGAATCAGGAAACGATCATTGCAAATGGTACATCTGATAAGGGGTTAATATCCAAATACACAAAGAGCTCACACAACTCAACATCAAAAATCAAACAATCCAATTGAAAAAATTTTAGTGGGCAGATCTGAATAGACATTTTTCCAAAAAAGACCTACAGATGGCCTCCAGACACATGGGAAAAAGCTCAATATGACTAATAAGAGAAACGCAAATCAAAACCACAATGAAATGACAGAAAACCTGCACATCTGCCACAATGGCCATCATCAAGAATATAAAAATGAAGTGTTGGTGAAAATGTGAAGAAAAGGAAACTTTTGTGCACTGCTGGTGAGAATGTAAGAGTGTAACCACTGTAAATAGGGTGGAGGTTCCTCAAAATACTAAAAAACAGAACTGCATATGATACAGCAATTTCACTTCTGGGTATTCATCTGAATGGAAACACTAATTGGAAACAGCATTTGCATGCCTGTGTTCACTGCAGCACTACAGTAGCCGAGATACGGAAGCAGCCTCAGTGTCCATCAATAGATGAATCAAGATGTGGTATATTTAAACAATGGAGTATTACCCAGCCGTAACAAAATGACATCTTGCCATCTGCAGCAACATGGATGCATGGAGAGGGCATGACGCTCAGTGAAACAAATCCGAGAAAGACTAATAGCGCATGACCTCTCTTATACATGGAGTCTAAAAACAAGACAAAATGAAAGACAAATTGAATCAAACAACATATTGATGGTTACCAGAGAAGAGAAGGCTGAGGGTGGGGACAAAATGGGGGAAGGAGATTAAGAGGCACACACTTTCAGCTATAAATCATGGCCATGCTTCTCTGATGACTCAGACAGTAAAGAATCTGCCTGCAATGTAGGAGGCCTAGGTTCCATGCCTGGGTCAGGAAGATCCCCTGGAGAAGGGAATGGCTACCCACACTCCAGTATTATTGCCTGGAGAATTCCATGGAAAGGGGAGTCTGGCAGGCTACAGTCCATAGCATTGCAAAGAACTGGATGTGACTAAATGGCTAACTTCACTTTCAATAATATTGTAAAACTTTTGTATGGAGACAGATGGTATTAGACTTAAGGTTATTATTTCATAATGTATGCAAATGTCAAATCATTATGTATACCTGAAACAAATTGTATGTCAGTTGTATTTAAGTATAAAATAATTAAGATTAAGATGTATGAGAAGACTGTGTAGGTTATATGCAAATACTATGTCATTTTATATAAGGGACTTGAACATCCTGAGATTTTTGTATTCACAGGGTGGGTCCTGGAACCAATCACCTCCACAGATAGGCAGAGAGTCGAGTCTGACTCCTTGCAACCCCATGGGCTATGCAGTCCATGGAATTCTCCAGGCCAGAATACTGGAGTGGGTTAGCCTTTCCCTTCTCCAGGGGATCTTCCCAACCCAAGGATTGAACCCAGGTCTCTTGCATTGCAGGCAGATTCATTACCAGCTGAGCCACAAAGGAAGTCCAAGAATACTGGAGTGGGTAGCCTATTCCTTCTCCGGCGGATCTTCCCGACCCAGGAATCCAACCAGGGTCTCCTGCATTGCAGGCAGATTCTTTACCAACTGAATTATTAGAAAAGCCCACAGATACCAAAGGACAGTATCTTCAATTGATTTTCAGCAAAGGTGCCAAGGTAATTAAATAAGTTAAGAATAGTGTTTTTAACAAGTGGTGCTGAAACAACTGGATGTCCAGGTGCAAAGAAATAAAACTGAACCTTGACCCATGCTTTCCATTTTATATTAAAAAAAATTTAAGATAGATTACAGACAATATAAGAACAGACTATAGACAATGTAAAAACGTAAGACTTTTAGAGGGAAAAATAGAAAATCTTTGTGACCTTGAATTGAAGTGAAGTGAAGTCACTCAGTCGTGTCCGACTCTTTGCGACCCCATGGACTGTAACCTATCAGGCTCCTCTGTCCATGGAATTTTCCAGGCAATAGTACGGGAGTGGATTGCCATTTCCTTCTCCAGCGGATCTTCCCAACCCAGGGATCGAACCCAGGTCTCCCACGTTGTAGACAGACGCTTTACCGTCTGAGCCACCAGGGAAGTCGACCTTGAATTAGGCAAAGATTTATTAGATTCAATACCAAAACCACCGTCCATAAAAGAAAAACATTGATAAACTGAACTTTTTCAAAAGTAATAACTTCTACTTTTCAAAAGATGCTATTAAGAAAATAAAAAAACCACCTACAAACTAGAGAAAATACTTATAAAACACACATCTGATAAAGAACTTGTAACACAACATATAGACTTCAGTACTCAACAACAAAAATCCCCAGTTTTAAAAACTGGAAAAATACTTGAACAGCTGTTTTATCCAAGAAGAGATACAGATGACAATCACATAAAAGGAAGCTCAAAATTATAAGTCATTAGGAAATTGCAGGATAAAACCACAATGAGACAAGACTATAGTACCAAGAATTGGTGAGAATGCAAAGCAACTAGAATTCTCACTTTACTGATAGGATGGAAAATGGCACAACCAGTTTGAAAACCATTTTGACAGTTTCTTATAAATGTAAATACATGTTATGATATGACCCAACAACCACACTGCCAGGTATTTACCCCAGGAAATGAAAACATGTTCTCGTGCAAATCTGTCCACCAATATTCATAGCAACTTTACTCATAATTATTCACCATGAAGGGAAGATTGTCTCTCAACTGATCAGCTGGCGAGTTGTAAGTCATGGCACATCCACACAGTGAATACAAGTCAGAAGTAAAAAGACAGCTGCCAATACGCAAAGATGTGGGCAAATCTCAGAAGTATTTTGCTAAGTGAAAAAAAGCCAAACTCAAGGGGCTACATACTGCATGATTCCATTTATGTGACATTCTGGAAAAGACAAAAGTACAGACACAGAATTCAGAGCAGTGATTGCCACCAGCTAGAAACGGGAGAAGAGTGCTGACTACACAGGGGCACGAAGGACCTCGGGGTAGTGGGGTTCTCCATGTCTTGACTGTGATGGTGGCTACAAAGCCTTATACCTTTTAAAAGTTCAATGAATTGTAACACCTAAAAAAGATACATTTTACTCTATGTAAATTATATGACAGACCTGAATTAATAAAGATACAATTGTCTTAAAAAATGCTAAAAGGAATAAAATGAATAAATCAAAAGATATGTAAGACCTTTTTGAAAAATGTATGAAACTATTGAAGTTTAATTTTACACCATGGTCATGGATAGAGACAATATCATAAATACGTCAGTTCTTCTCAAATTAGTCCATGCATGCACGCTGTTCCAATAAAAATTCCAACAGGTCTTGTCATGGAAATCAACAAGCAGATTCTGAAATGCAAATAGAAGAACAAAACACCTAGACTAAATGAGATTTTGAAGAACCAAAATTAGATGAGTGTCTCAAATACCAGGTCTCACATACTGATATTACTTAAAGTTACTGAAATTAAGACAATGTGGCTTTGGCACAAATAGAGCAATGAGAAGAGAGCCCAGAAATGGAAACTTCATGTGTTAGAGAGATGGCATTATAATTCAACGGGGAAAATAGCCAGGACAATTGGCTAGCCATCTGGAAAAAGTTAAATTCCGACTTCACACCATACACAAGAACCAAGTTAACTGGATGAAAAAACTTAAACATGAAAAGCAAACCTTTCATCTTTAACACAAAATACAGGAGGTTGTGTTTATGACCTTAAGAGCAGTCGAAATTTCTTACAAAGACACACAAAGAGAGACAGATGAATCTGAGATCCGATTTAAATTTCTATAGTTCAAAAGTAAGGTGAAGGGCTTTACTCGTGGTCCAGGGGTTAAGAGTCTGTCCGCCAGTGCAGGCAGGAGACACGGGTTCAATCCCTGGTCTGGGAAGATCCCATATGCCTCGAGGCAACGAGGCTCACGGGCCACAGTCGCTGCCCTGGAGCCTGTGCTCTGCAACAAAGAAGCCGCCACGATGAGAAGCTAGCCCACCCAACCAGAGAGTAGCCTCGGCCCCCAACTAGAGAAAGCCCGTGCACAGTGATGACGCAGCCAGCCAAACAAAAACGTCAAGTGAAGTAACAAGCCACCGGCCGAAGAGGGTATTTGTAACATTTAAGATTAACAAATCATTAAAATTCCAAATATCTAGTGAACGGCAAACCCAATTTAGAAATAGGGAAATATGTTACTGAACCTGGTTTGTTTGCTGGACAGGTAACTGGCAGAAGAATGAGACTCCGAGGTTTGTGTATTCATGAGGCAGCCACGCCAGCAGAAGGGAAAACATCCCAAATCTGCCTCCAGAAAGGGAAGCAGAGCGACTCAGGAGTCTGATGCAACCAAGCCGTGGCTGGGGGAGCACGCGGAAGGTGACTGGAGAGCAATGGGTAAGGCAATCGTCCCGCGCAGGCGCAGTCAAGCCAAAGCTGCTTCACTGGAGGCACCTGCAGAGAATGATGGCGTTAGCAGGCGGGGGCAGGGGGCGTGCTTGGGTCCTCTCGTGGCTGAAGGTCCCTGAGTGAACACTCGCTGGACATGCCCAGCTGGAAGGTCAGTGGTCTTAATAACCTGCTCAAGCTTGAAATGGACACAGCTAACTCCAGGTTACTAAAAGACCAACTTAGGCAAACACCTTTATTTAGGCTACAGGGAAGCTTGGAAGACGTGCAAACCTTCTGCAGCGACAATTAAAGGAGCTTGAGCGGTGAGGGCAGGTTACAGGTGTAGTGAATCTAACGATCACCCTCAGTTTCTAGTATAAACAAGATAAATACAAAGAGTTCACAGAAAACTAAAACGGGGGGAAACGTGAGACATGTTCTTCTCTCTAGCCATCAAGGACATACCAGTAAAAACAAAGTAAGTCAGAGAGAGGAGGACGTGCAAACCTTCTGCAGCGACAATTAAAGGAGCTTGAGCGGTGAGGGCAGGTTACAGGTGTAGTGAATCTAACTAACGATCACCCTCAGTTTCTAGTATAAACAAGATAAATACAAAGAGTTCACAGAAAACTAAAATGGGGGGAAACTTGAGACATGTTCTTCTCTCTAGCCATCAAGGACATACCAGTAAAAACAAAGTAAGTCAGAGAGGAATACTGTAGGATATCATTAATATGTGGCATCTCAAAAAATGATACAAATGAAAATTTACAAAGCAAAAACAGGCTTGCAGACAGAGAGAACAGACTTGTGGTTGCCAAGAGGGTTGAAGGGGTGGGGGAGGGAAGGATTGGGAGTTTGGGATGGTGCATGCATGCTAAGCCTCTTCAGTCCTGTCCGACTCTTTGCAACCCTGTGGGCCATAGCCTGCCAGGCTTCTTTATCCATGGGATTCTCCAGGCAAGAAGACTGGAGTGGGTTGCCATGCTCTCCTCCAGAGGCTCTTCCCAACCCAGGGATTTAACCCACATTGCTTATGTCTTCTACACTGGCAGGCGGGTTCTTTACCACTAGGGCCACCTGGGAAGCCCTCTTGGATTAACACATGCAAACTATTATATGAAGACTGGATAAACAACAGGGCCTGTTGTATAGCAGAGACTTATATTCAATATCCTGTGGTAAACCACAATAGAAAAGAATATGAAAAAGAATATACATACTGAATATTCATTGGAAGGATTGAAGCTGATGCCCCAATGCTTTGGCCACCTGATGGGGAAAACTGACTCACTGGTAAAGACCCTGATTTCGGGAAAGATTGAGGGCAGGAGGAGAAGGGGGGCGACAGAGGATGAGATGATTGGATGGCATTACCAACTCAATGGACATAAGTTTAAACTCCAGGAGACGGTGAAGGACAGGGAAGCCCGGCGTGCTGTAGTCCACGGGGTGGCAGAGGGCCAGACGTGGCTTAGTGACTGAACAGCTGAATCACTGTGCTGCACAGAAGAGATTAACACAGCATTGTAGATCAATTGTATTTCAATCAATTTTAAAAATAATTTTTAAAAAAGACAAAATGTGGCTTTGCACAGAGACAGACACACCAAGCAATGGGAAAAGAGAACCTGGAAACAGATCCCGGTGCTTTTGGAAACTTTGAGATGGCATTACAATTCTATGGGGAGGGATGACCAGGACAACTGGCTATTCATCTGGAAAAGAAAAAAAGTTACTACTTCATACCTTACACAAAAACCAGTTCTAACTAGATGAAAAACTTAAATATGAAAAGCAAACTTTCAGTCTTTAATGCAAAATACAGGAGACTGTCTTTATGACCTTAAGAGTTGGACAGGATTTCTTACAAAGACACATAAAGGGAGATGGATGAACCTGAGATCAGGTTTAAATTTCTATAGCTCAAAAGTCAGATAAGTGAAATGGACAGAAAGAGGACATTTGTAACACATATGACTGACAATTAAAATTCCAAATATCTAATGATTGGCAAACCAATTTTAAAATAGGAAAACGGGCTTCCTTAGTGGCTCAGTGGTAAAATCCCCCTGCCAGTGCAAGAGAAATGGGTTCAATCCCTGATCCGCGAAGATCCCACAGGTCATAGGAGCAACTAAGCCTGTGCGCCACAGCTGCTGAGCCTGCGTGTCGCAAATGCTGAAGGCCCTCGTGCCTAGAGCCCGTGCTCTGCAATGAGAAGCCCCGAGCATCGCAGCGAAGAACAGACCCTGCTTGCTACCGCTAGCGAAAAGCCTGACCAGCAGCGAAGACCCAGCGCAGCCAAAAATAAATTAACTTTAAAAAAAATAGAAAGACACAGTACCGAACCTGGTTTGTTCACCCAACAGGCAGCAAACCAAACACTGAGACTCCGAGGTTTAGAGCTGAGAAAAAGCATCTTCATGCGGCAGCCAAGCCAGCAGAGCGGAGAACACCCCAAATCCGCCTCCGGGAATGGGAGGGGCTCAGGAGACTGCTGGGGTAAGGCTGAGCACTGGGGAACACGGGGAACGTGATTGGAGAGAAAGGGGTGAGGCAGTCGTCCTTCTGCGCAGGCATAGCTAAGCCAAGGCTGCTTCGCGCGGCACACGTGCAAAAAATGATTGTGCTACCTTGCTGGGGTAGCGGGAGGCGGTGCGGTTTTGGCCCTGCGTCATCTCAAGTTCCCTGAGTGGTCACTCGCTGAACATGCCCAGTTAGAGGGTCAGTGGTCTTAACAGTCGTAACCGGTTCAAGCTCAAACTGGACACAGCTGACTCCAAGCTACTAAAGAACTAACTTGGGCAAATATCTTTATTCTATCGGCGACATGAAGCTTGGAGGACATGCAAACCTTCTGTAGCAACAAAATGAGCTTGCTCAGTGAGGGCAGGTGTGACGGATCTAACTAATGATCACCCTGGGTTTCCAGCATACACAGTACAAAGAGGCAGTCCACAGAAGAGAAGGCTAAGTGGTGAAAACATGAGGCATGCTCTTCTTTCTAGCAATCAAAGACATGTCAATGGCCATTTTGACACACATCAGCTTGGTTAAACATTTAAATGTGACTAATGGACTGTTGGAGGCAATGTGAACAGTGGTGGAAGACTGTCTTGCTACTGTATGGAGAGCAATTAAATATAATCTCAAAAAGTTCAAGTGCACAAACTCTGCAAACCAGAAATTCCACTTTTAGGCATATACACTGGAGAAACGCTTGCACATACCGAAAGAAACATGTAAACAATGTTTACTGCAGCGTTATTTACCAAAGCCAAAGCCTGAAAATAACTCAAGTGTCCATCAACGGGAGAATGAAGAATGCATAAGCAGATCACCGTAACTATTCGCACTGAAATATGTGTGCTTTTTACGGCTGCGCTGGCTTCAGCCCGCGCGCAGGCGTCCTCTAATGGGGCGAGCAGCGGCTCCTCGGCCTTGTGGTGTGTGCGCTTCTCCTTGCAGTGGCTCCTGTTGCGGAGCATGGTCTCTAGGTTTGTGTTCTTCCATAGTTGCGACTCACGGGCTTAGTTGCTCCGAAGCATGTGGGATCTTCCCAGATGAGCGATCGAACCCGAGTCCCGTACATTGGCAGGCGGAGTCTTTACCGTTGAGCCAACAGGGAGGTCCTCATTACATACGTGTGATTGAGTAAGTTATTGGTTATTGGTGATTAATTCAAACGTCAGCCTCTATGCCCACCACAGAAATCAAGTGATGTGGTCATGGTTGGTTCCCTTGACAACCAGCCCTCATCCTCACGTGCTTTCTAAAAGGCATCTCATCAACACAAACCCAGTTATGGTGAAAAGGGGCTTGTTGTGAATAACAAGATGCCCATTTCACCTTTATGGCTCTGAAACAATAAGAACTGAGGATAAGAGACCAAATTTTATAACAAAAAATCCTCCTATTGCTCTTTGGCTCAGGAAATTCCAAGGGTTTGGGGAGCTCTGTAAACAAAGGGTTTGCTACTGCTACTGCTAAGTCACTTCAGTCGTGTCCAACTCTGTGTGACCCCGTAGATGGCAGCCTTCCAGGCTTCCCCGTCCCTGGGATTCTCCAGGCAAGAACACTGGAGTGGGTTGCCATTTCCTTCTCCAATACATGAAAGTGAAAAGTGAAAGGGAAGTCGCTCAGTCATGTCCAACTCTTCGCAACACCAGGGACTGCAGCCTACCAGGCTCCTCCGTCCATGGGATTTGCCAGGCAAGAGTACTGGAGTGGGCTGCCATCGCCTTCTCCAAACAAAGGGTTTGGGGAACTGTAAATGAAAACCAAATAAATATGAGAAATATGTTCTGGTCATCTGAATGACTAAATATATATTTCTTATCAATCACAATATTGCAAGAGCAAAAGGCAAATTGCAAATGAATATATTCTGGAAGATACCATCCATCATCCAATCCCCAGGGGCCTAAAGATCTTTAAAGCCTGGGCTTTAACCAATTTCCCAATCCCTGCTGAGAAGAGACAAAGCCTGGGCCAGAGCAGGGTGGGAATCAGACGAGACCTCTGCATAAAGCTGGGACCCCTAAATCACTGACCCTCAGACAGTGAGGGAGCAGAAAAAGAACTGCCTGAAAGGGGAGGAAGTAGAGATGGATTCTTCAGCAACAGCTTTAGAGAAATGAATGAAAAAGTCTTCCAGAGTATCCCTAATCCTCACCCACACTCCAGAAGGTTTAGGCCAGAATCCACAATACCTATGAGACTTGAAAAGTACAAAGCCAAATGTTTCACTTAAAGTGACTCTGGAGGACTTCCCTGGTGGTCCAGTGGTTAAGAATCTACCTGCCAATAGAGGGGACACGTGTTTGATCCCGGGTCTGGGGAGGTTCCACGTGCTGTGGAGCAGCTAAGCCCATGCACCTGCATACCCCAGAGCCGGTGCTCCATTGCAAGTGAAGCCACTGCAACGAGGAGCTCTCGCACTGCAGCTAAAGCAAGCCCACATGCAGCAGTGGAGACCCAGCACAACCGAAGATAATAAACACATTAAGTAAATTAATAAAAATAAATGAAGTGACCCCAAATGGGTGCACACCTATGCCCAACAGATGTAAACACAGATCGCCTTTGGACGAAGGCACTCACCCCAAGGCCTCAAAGAATTCCCACGAACTAAGTTCCAAGTAAGATGTAATATCAAGGTAAAAACCATCAAAAACAAAACAAGAGATCATGAGCAGAAAAAAAAACACTGCAGAAACAGCTGTAAAGTTAGGCCTTCAAAGTCTGCTGATATTAGTGTTATCTGACCCTGTTCATAAATCAAATAGGTGTAAAGAAATAAAAAAGTATTAGAAATATGATGAAAGAAGACAATGTAAAACTGACCAGGCAGATTTGAGGGGGATGGGGGCAAACACAAATAGAAACTCTACAAATGTGAAATATGAAAATTGAAATAAAAGAGTAAATGGATAAGTTAAACAGCAAATTAAATACAGCCAGAGATAAAAAATCAGTGGGTTGGTTTAAGAGAAGTCCAAAGACATTGTCAGAATGCAGCCTGGATGCACAGACACAGAGAAGATGGAAGAAAAAAGTCAAACATAAAAGAGTAAACAGGTCTGACGTGTCTGCCTACTGTACAGGGCAGGGAACTCTACGCAATAGTCTGCAATGGCCTACATATGGGAAAAGAATCTAAAAAAGAGTGGATATATGTTTATGTATAACTGATTCACTTTGCTGTATACGAGAAATGAACACAATATTGTAAATCAACTATACGCCAATAAAAAAATTTTTTAATCTGATGTGTCTAATAATATGCCTTCAGAAAGAGAATATAGAGAAAGTAGGAAATAAATAGTATTTGATGAGACAATGAATTTTCAGTAAGGCCAATAACTTCCAAGCATAATAAATGAATTCCACAACCAGAAACATTCTAGTCTAACTGTAAAATACTAAAGACAAAGGAGATGTTAATAGCAGGCAAAATGAAAAATCAATATGTACAGAATGAACCAGCTGCCTATGAAACCCAAAAGACAGTGCAATGTCATCTCTGAGGTGTTAGGAAAAAAACAATGTCCATCTAGAATCATGTACCCGGATAAGTTGTTTTCAAGAACACTAGCAAAATAAAGCCATTTCCAGACCAAAAAAAAATAACAGTAAGAAGTAAGGTCTGAGGGAATGTGGAATTCTGGAAGCAGAGGAGAAAGGGATCGATGCAGAAGAAAACATTTGAATAACCAATGGCTGCAAACTTCTCAAATGCTTGAAAGAGATCAATTTAAAGATGTAAGAAGCTCGGTGAACGCCAGACAGGACAAACTCAAAGAAAACCATGTCCAGACACATCATAATCAAACCAGAGAAAACTAAAGATAGAGAAATCTTACAAGTTGCCAGAGAATCACAAAGCTCTACACACAGGGGACAGTGATTCAAGTGACCGCAGATTTCTCATCAGAGCCGTGGAGGACAGAAGACAGCAGTTCAAAGTGCGAATGAAAAGCGCTGTCAACCCAGATTCCACCTCCAGCAAAAGCATCCTTAAGTACTGAAGATGAAATAGGTGCTCTCAAATAGAGGAAAACTGAATGGACTCATGGCCAGCAAACCTGCCCTAAAAGAGATGCTAAAGGAAGTTCTTCACCAGGAAGGGAAACGAAACCCCAGGGAAACTTGGTGCTTCAGGGTTGCAGGTCGGGCGACAGAAATGGTAATTATCCAGGTGAATAGAAGAGGTGGTTTTCTCTTAAGTACACATACTATCATCCTAGAGCAACCACTAAAAATACGACACAAGTTTTCTTTAATAAATGGTGCTGGGAGAACTGGATATCTACATGCAAAAGAAGGAAGTTTCTGTCGGGGGTAATGGAAAACTTGTAAGGAGGAAATGGGGATGGTTGTACAACATTGTGAGTGTAAGAATGCCACTGAGTTGTACACTAAAAAAGGGTTAAAATGTAAAATCTTTATATTGTGTATATTTTACCACAAGTATTAAAACTAAATAATGTAGTATACCAACACCACAGAGCCATACCCTGTACATGAGGCTGATTTTTTTTCAATGGGACCAAAAACTCTTAACTACATATCCTGGAAATGAAGAGTTGTCTAGTCACCAAGTCATGTCTGACTCTTTTGCTACTCCATGGACTGTAGCCCGCCAGGCTCCTCTGTCCATGGGATTTTCCCGGCAAGAATACTGGAGTGGGTTGCCATGCCCTCCTCCAGGAGATCTTCCCGACTCAGGGATCAAACCTGCTTCTCTTGTATCTCCCGCCTTGGCAGGTGGATTCTCTACTGCTGAGCCACCAGGGAAGCTGGGAAATGAAGTGATGCACTCTTAAATAACTCTTGGATTAAAAAGAAAAAAAAAAGGGAAATAACAAACCTCTTAGGAAGCAATAAGAAGGACAACATGTCACCAAAACCTTGCACACAATGAGTGTGTATGCAGAGGAAAGTGGCCTGAGTTAAAGGCATTTGTGATCAAACAAGAAAGCTGAGGAATTTCCCTGACAGTCCAGTGGTTAAGACTTTGTGCTTCCAATGCATAGGGTTTGATCCCTGGACAGGGAACTAAGATCCCACATGCTGTTTGTCAAGGCTAGAAAATAAAAAAGGAGAAAGATGAAATAGGTAAAGGATGAGAACACAGCATGGGGTTTGGTGGAGACTCTCACATGTTCCTTAAGGTCTAGCTCCCTTTCCTACCAGACACACAGGAGTGTGGGCCTTGAGGCACACGCTTTCATGTGCTGGAAGGCCATCATCTATATTTAATGGATAACTTTTAACAGAATACCAAAGAGTTGGAAAAATATTGAAAAATTGAAAAGGTCTATTAAAACTCACAACACTATTTTAAGTTTAAAAATTCTATTTATACCAAAACCAGAATTTATTATAATTCGACTTCCTGGCTTTAATGGAAGCAAGCATCAGTAAGACACTCAAAGCCAACTGAGTTCTTTGGCATCCCCTGAAATCCTCAGTCTGGGGTGAGCACTCCGCCTGCATCACCCTAATCCTGTTCCCACATCTAAACACATTTCCCAGCCTCCCTGCACACAGATTGGGGTCAGGCAACTGATCCCTGGCTGATGCAGTGTGGAAGGAAGTGGTGTCAGACCCCCTCAAGCAGCCCTCCAAGCTCTGTCTCCCATTTGCCAGGTGAACAGAGAGGACACGAAGGAACCAGAGAAGGTGAGACCGGAGGAGCCTGGCTCCCTGAATCACCGATGGGAGCAGAGATGCCCTGCACGCCTGTGACCAGGAGCGTCCACACTGGAGCGTTACAGGACCCAGGGAGCACCCGCTGTGCTCCGCCACCGGCATCCTGGCCTGTGTCACGCAGTCGGACGGGTTTGCCGTACCCCGTGCACTCCGGTCTGAGAAGGAAGAAGTACAGCCGCCAATTCTTTAGTAGGCTCCAGAGCCCTTTCCTTCCTGCCTACTTTCCAGTCTACATTGCGCTCTCGTGCAGCGGGGGTTTTCAGCAACAAATAAGACAAAAATCGGAGCACCTCTCTATCTACCACTCACTGGCCAACGGTGAATTCAGACTCTGTCATGAAGTTGGGGGGCGGGGCGGTCCTGGCTGGAACCAGGTGGCTCTTTCAGATGAAGGCAGTTGAAGAGAGCTGAAGAAAGGGATGCTTAGAGAAGGGGTGGGCAGGGTGCTATTGTTTAGTTGTTAAGTTGTGTCTGACTCTTCTGCGACCCCATGGATGGTAGCCCGCCAGGCTCCTCTGTCCGTGGGATTTCCCAGGCAAGAATACTGCAGCGCGATGCTATTTCCTTCTCCTGGGGATCTTCCTGACTCAGGGATCGAACTTGCGACTCCTGCATAGGCAGGCGGCTTCTTTACCACTGAGCCAGCAGCGAACGCTGGAGACAGGGTGGTGGAACTGCAGATGGTGATTGCAGCCATGAAATTAAGAGATGTTTACTCCTTGGAAGAAAAGTTATGACCAAGCTAGATAGCATATTCAAAAGCAGGTACATTACTTTACAAAGATCCATCTAGTCAAGGCTATGGTTTTTCCAGTGGTCATGTATAGATGTGAAATTTGGACTGTGAAGAAAGCTGAGTGCCAAAGATTTGATGCTTTTGAACTGTGGTGTTGGAGAAGACTCTTGAGAGTCCCTTGGACTGCAAGGAGATCCAACCAGTCCATCCTAAGGGAGATCAGTCTTGGTTGTTCATTGGAAGGACTGATGTTGAAGCTGAAACTCCAATACTTTGGCCATCTGATGTGAAGGGCTGACTCATTGGAAAAGACCCTGATGCTGGGAAAAACTGAGGGCAGGAGGAGAAGGGGATGACAGAGGATGAGATGGTTGGACGGCATCATCGACTCAATGGACATGGGTTTGGATGGACTCTGGGAGTTGGTGATGGGCAGGGAGACCTGATGTGCTGCGGTTCATGGTTTTGCAAAGAGTCGGATACGACTGAGTGACTGAACTGAACTTAGTGTTAACTGGAGTCATCATGTTTTACATTGTATCTCTGGTATGTACTAATTCTATAACTGGAAGTTCCCATCTTTGACCACCTTCATCCAATTCCCCCATCCCCCATCCGCACTCTGGTAACCACGAATCTAATCTCTTAAAACAAACAAAAATAATTCTTGATTCTTATAAACATGCTATGGTTTTCTACACATTATTTGTAATAGAACTACTTTTTACCACAATTAAAATAAAGACATTTTTAACATAAGAAATCTTACCTAAGATAAGGCTCATTTATCTAAAGCAATCTACAAAGGTAAGGTACACAGTTGGATGAAATAAGCAATAAAAATGGTCATCTCTCCATCTCTCCATCTTGCAACATATCATTGTTTGTTCAGTTACCCTAATTGGTCCAACTGAATAACTAGTCAAATGATATCTCAATGTTTCCCTCAGTCATCTTTACCTAGACTGAGCTGGCTTTATAGCATATATATATAAAAAAGGGCAGTTGTGCATATCACACACAAACACACATGCAATCTAGATGTTTATCTCTTTAATCCTTGTCATTGTCTTATGAGAGTTAATCTTTTCTCATTCTCCTGGAGAAGGAAATGGCAACCCACTCCAGTATTCTTGCCTGGAAAATCTCATGGACAGAGGAGCCTGGTGGGCTATGGTCCATGGAGTCGCAAAGAGTCGGGTATAATTGAGAGACTAACGCTTAATCTTTTCTCATTCTCCAGAACTGCTGGAGCTGGACCAAGGTAAATGTCTGTGTTCATACACAAGTCTTGCAGCTCAGTGTGTATAGGTACATATGGGCTATTTTAGAAAAATCTCGTTAATCAGCCTCGAAGGAATTATTTCCAGGATTCATTGCTTGATAAAAAAGAGTCATTTGAAGGATCTCTTCTAGAAGATTGACATTTATTTTTCTATCATTTTATTTCAGAGGTATCCAAGAGCCAAGAGAGAAAGAAAACATAATAACCCTTTTGTAGACATCTTAGTTATTTGAATAGGAATGTCCAGGTTGTCTATCTCCCCTTACTGAAATAATTTCTTAGAATCAGTCTTATACTCTCCTCCTTTTGTTTGCTGTATTTTTTACATATGGCAATGAATGTGGGTAGAGTTCACATAAGGGCACTATTAACCTAAAGATCTCCCCTTTCCCTTTCCTATTTTATCGTCACAGCAAGTCCATGGGGTCGCAAAGAGTCAGGTATAATTGAGAGACTAACACTTAATCTTTTCTCATTCTCCAGAACTGCTGGAGCTGGACCAAGGTAAATGTCTGTGTTCATACACAAGTCTTGCAGCTCAGTGTGTATAGGTACATATGGGCTATTTTAGAAAAATCTCGTTAATCAGCCTCGAAGGAATTATTTCCAGGATTCATTGCTTGATAAAAAAGAGTCATTTGAAGGATCTCTTCTAGAAGATTGACATTTATTTTTCTATCATTTTATTTCAGAGGTATCCAAGAGCCAAGAGAGAAAGAAAACATAATAACCCTTTTGTAGACATCTTAGTTATTTGAATAGGAATGTCCAGGTTGTCTATCTCCCCTTACTGAAATAATTTCTTAGAATCAGTCTTATACTCTCCTCCTTTTGTTTGCTGTATTTTTTACATATGGCAATGAATGTGGGTAGAGTTCACATAAGGGCACTATTAACCTAAAGATCTCCCCTTTCCCTTTCCTATTTTATCGTCACAGCATATGAGTATCTAAAATTAAAATGTAAAAGTTATTTATTTATAATACCCTTGAAACGTATTAGTATGGTTATGACAAGAAAATTAACAGTACTTTTACCTATTTATATTTGAAGGTGGCATAGCTCTTTTAAAGGTCAATTAAAAATTTGTTAGCATAGATCCTGTGACTATTTCTAAAGAGAAAAGCTCAAAAATGGAAGCCATAAAATAGTGAGGTTATATTTTAAGAGTTGAAAGATTAAATGGAAAGGGTCTTCTCTAAAAGGTTCCATTTAAAATTGTGTCAGGTTTCCAGCCAAATGATAGAGGAGATACTTATCAGATCCAAATGGAGACACAAACCTTTAAAAACCACTGGGCAAAAGCTAACCAGTTTTTGACTTAGGTTGTTTGAGCAATTCATTAAAATTTCAGCTTCTGGACTCATTAATGGCATAATGTACCTTCAAAAGCACCCCACACTTGTCAGGCAGCCAAGGGTTATCTTTGTCACACAGGATTGAGAAGTTTGGGCAAGGCTTTAATTTGTTTTGTTTTTTAAAATGAAAGTAAAGGCCATATAGTAGGAGTGCATGTAGATTTAATCTTTCTGGAATGCAATTTAACAGTACCTATTTTTAAACATAAAACTTTTTAAATGAGCAATCACTTGGTTTTTATTTGAAGTTTTCTAAAAGCAGAATACTTCGGGGCTTCCCTTGTAGCTCAGTCAGTAAAGAATCTGCCTGCAGTGCAGGAGACCCAGGTTCGATCCCTGGGTTGGGAAGATCCACTGGAAAAAGAAATGGCAACCCACTCCAGTACCCTTGCCTGGAAGATCTCATGGACAGAGGAGCCTGGTGGGCTGCAATGCATGGGTTCCAAAGAGTCGGGCACAACTGAGTGACTAACACTAACACTAACACTAAAAGCAGAAAGAGAAAGAAGACAACAACCAACCAAAACAAAAACAAAACAAACCAGAAGTAAAGTTTTAGACACAAATTGGTATGTGATTTCAAGAGAAGCAGGACAGGGAAACAGGGGAAGCCAATGAAGTGTGAGCTGATAAGCAGTTTACCTCTGTGGGCAACTTGGCCCCAAATACACTGGGCACCGTTTGAGAGACTATGAGACAGGTTTCATGACTGTACCACTGAGAACTGATGAAGCTGGAAGATTTACCCACCAACTCTCACCTTTTATTGATAGAAGGTCACTTCATGGGCATGAACTTCCTTGTTCATCTGGCCTTATGTTGCCGAGTAGGCTAACTATAGCATTCAGAGAATACTTTGAGGTGGAAGAACTCAGGAAACCATCAAGCTATATGGGAACTGTTTGCAGATGACTTCCTGGGTAGGCAAAGAGATTGAGAGGTGGGCCACTAACGCCCTCTGCTATGCCCTTTGACCTAGGGAATCACACATAGAAACATATTCTCTCATATTGTATTCATCATACAGTGAATTGAGGAGTGCTAACAGTAAAATTTCTAAAAGATTTTGTTATATGCACATAATTATGGACAAAACCAGTGGATTTTTGGTTAGTGTTAGAATCTATAAAAAATTCATCTTTTCCAGTAATCAAATTTCCACTGAAACTATAACCTATTAGAGATGTTTTGTGAATATAGAGCTATAGTCACAAAACACCCTGCTATTGTGAGGTGCCTGGTAATATGATCGAATGAATATTATTAGGAGGCTGAAGAGATCCTCCACAGGGTTACCAGATTTGGCAAATAAAAATGCTGGACATGCAGTGTATTCATTTTCTCAAGAGTCATAACAAAGTGCTGCAAACTGGGCACCTTCAAACAACAAAAATTTATTGTTTCCCAGTTAGGAGACTAGAAGTTTATAATCACCATGTCATCAGGGCCAGGCTCTCTCTGCAGGCTCTGCAGGGGAAGGATCCTTTCTTGATTATTCAGCTTCTAGTGGTTGCCAGTACTCTTCATGTTACTTAGCTTGTAGAAGTATCATCATTCCCATCTCTGTCTCCATCTACACTTGGCCTTCTTCCCTCTGTGTCTGTGTGTCTGTGTTTCCTTACAAAAACATTTGTGACTCAATTTAAGGTCCACCATCATCCAATAGAACTTCATCTTAACTTGATTACAAAGCAAAGAGCCTGTTTCCAAACAAGATCACACTCACAGGTTCCAGGTGGCACACATTTTGGGGACTCACAATTCAACTCAGTGCATGTGAGTTAAGTAACTTCAGTCATGTCCAACTCTGCAACCCAATGGACTGTAGCCTGCCAGGCTGCTCTGTCCATGGGCTTCTTCAGGCATGAATACTGGTGTGGGCTGCCATGTCCTCTTCCAAGGGACCATCCCAGTTGAGGGATCATCCCAATTCAGGGGTCAAACACATACATCTTACATCTCCTGCATTGGCAGGTGGGTTCTTTACCACTAGCACCACTTGGGAAGGCCCAGTTAAATTTGACTTTCAGATGAACAATGAGTACTGTCCCAAAATATTACAAGGAGAATACTCATACTAAAAATCACCTGCCTACTTGAAATTAACATTTAATTGGATGCTCTAATTTTTATCTGGAAAAATTATTCCTAGAGGCTACTAAGGATCTTCATTATCACCTCATTTCCACAGTTTTTTTCAAAAAAATTCAGTTTTACTTTAATTGTAATCCACTTTACCTAAATAATTGCATAAGTAACCTTCTTCCTCTTTTGCCCCAATTTCTCCTGAAGTCTGAAGTACTGATGAATTTGTCTTAATGAATATTTATTGAATTATTCACAATATATAAGGATAACATGAAAAATGAGTATGGACCCTCAGTCAGATGCTAGAAGAAGAGAAGTAAGATGTGCTCCCTGCCCAAGAGAACCTGCATTAGTTAGAGTGAGGAGAAAGACACCTCTTCTGTAACTGCTGCAAGAGAGAATATGTACCGCCAAAGACGTATGGACAAAGTGGAAGGAACATGAACTCATTGGTATCCTCCCATTCTAGAAGGTTCCGGTCTGGTTTCATGGAAAAGTGGCTTTTGAACTGGGCCTTAGAAGATGGAAAGGAAAAAAAAAAAGAATAAAATGGAAAGGATAGTATGTTCTAGGTAGAAAGAAGAACTTGACCAAAGGAAGGCATTATTAGCCCATTTAAGGATGAGTCACCTAATTCAGTGGTTTCTAACTTTATTGTCTATCAGAAGTCCCATGTTCTGAATGTCTATCAGTTCAGTTCAGTCATTCAGTCGTGTCTGATTCTTTGCAACCCCATGAATCGCAGCATGCCAGGCATCCCTGTCCATCACCAACTTCCGCATATCACTCAGACTCACGTCCATCAAGTCAGTGATACCTTCCAGCCATCTCATCCTCTGTTTCCCCCTTTTCCTCCTGCCCCTAATCCTTCCCAGCATCAGAGTCTTTTCCAATGAGTCAACTCTTCGCGTGAAGTGGCCAAAGTACTAGAGTTTCAGCTTTAGCATCATTCCTTCCAAAGAACACCCAAGACTGATCTCCTTTAGAATGGACTGGTTGGATCTCCTTGAGTCCAAGGGACTCTCAAGAATCTTCTCCAACACCACAGTTCAAAAGCATCAATTCTTTGGCGCTCAGCTTTCTTCACAGTCCAGCTCTCACATCCATACATGACTACTGGAAAAACCATAGCCTTGACTAAATGGACCTTTGTTGGCAAAGTAATGTCTCTGCTTTTCAATATGCTATCTAGGTTGGTCATAACTTTCCTTCCAAGGAGTAAGTGTCTTTTAATTTCATGGCTGCAGTCACCATCTGCAGTGATTTTGGAGCCCAGAAAAATAAAGTCTGACACTGTTTCCACTGTTTCCCCATCTATTTCCCATGGAGTGATAGGACCGGATGCCATGATCTTCGTTTTCTGAATGTTGAGCTTTAAGCCAGCTTTTTCACTCTCCTCTTTCACTTTCATCAAGAGGCTCTTTAGTTCTTCTTTGCTTTCTGCCATAAGGGTGGTGTCATCTGTGTATCTGAGGTTACTGATATTTCTCCCGGCAATCTTGATTCCAGCTTGTGCTTCTTCCAGCCCAGCGTTTCTCATGATGTACTCTGCATATAATTTAAATAAGCAGGGTGACAATATACAGCCTTGACGTACTCCTTATAACATGACATTTTGTGGGCTGAGATGAACTGTATCTGGGGTTCAGGACCTTGACTGAGATCCATTTGCCAATTCAGTCCTTATAAGCAACTCTCACTCAGCTGTTCAGAATGAGAATTTACTAAAAAGATATTATAAGGAAAGAAGGAGAGGGTGGGAGAGACGGAGGAAGAAAGGGGGAAGAGAAAGAAAAAGGATTTTTATGTCAATCATAATTCATCATAAATTTGAATTCTTTGAAATGCACATAAATAAGGTCATTTCATGGCCTTTTATGCTAAATTTGCTGACCAACCTGAAGATTGGTGGGGAGACCACATAGACAAGGATATGCTGGAGCTGATTGTTAAATTTGGGGGAATGTTGCAAGCCAGTTGTTAAACACAGCCTTATTAAAAATTAAATAGTACCTGTACAACAGTAGCTTAATGCCACTTGGTGAAAATGGTACGTTTTATGTTAGGTATATTTTACATATCAGAAATCTTAATTAAGAAAAACATATGAACTTAAATGTGTGCACGTGCTAAGTCACTTCAGTCATGTCTTACTCTGTGTGACCCCATGGATTGTAGCCCACTGGGCTCCTCTGTCCATGAGATTCTCCAGGCAAGAATACTGGAGTGGGTTGCCATGCCCTCCTCCAGGAGATCCTCCCGACCCAGGGATCAAACCCACGTCTCTTAAGTCTCCTGCCNGGCTCCTCTGTCCATGAGATTCTCCAGGCAAGAATACTGGAGTGGGTTGCCATGCCCTCCTCCAGGAGATCCTCCCGACCCAGGGATCAAACCCACATCTCTTAAGTCTCCTGCCTTGGCAGGCGGGTTCTTTACCACTAGTGCCACCTGGGAAGCCGTACAATTAAACAAATCATGTTAAAAACGAGGGGCGCTCATCCCTGCCTACTTGCTCCGTCACATTCCTCTACTTTCCATGCTCTCGAGGCTGCTGCGCTACTTACTGCACCTGCATGGTGGGAAGGCTGCACGTGGCGCATACCGCATGTTGCTTCCCGACTCACGTTCAGTGACTTCCCGTTGGTGGCTGTATTACCTGCTTAGGCTGCCAGGGCAAAATGCCAGACAGGGTGGCTAAAAACGAGACACTGATTTCCACAGTTCTGGAGAGTGGGAAGCCCAAGACTCTGGTGCTCACAAGGCAGGTCTCACTCTGAGGCCTCTTCCCCTTGATGTGTAGGCAGCCACCCTCTTGCCACGTGTTCCCATGGCCTCTGAGTGTAGGGGCTGCTCTGGGCTCACTTCTGATGAGGACACTGATCCTATTGGACCGGGGCCCCCTCCTCATGACCTTATTCAACCTCCAGTATTTCTTTAGGGCCCTCCTTTCCAAATACACATGGCGGGGTTAGGGGTTCAACATATGAATTTGGGGTGGGGGGGACACAGTCAGTCCACACAATAGTTAACGACTTTGTGGGAGTATTTACACATGGAAACTGTAAAAACCTACAAATCAGGACACCTTTTCCGAAAACTGATGAACACTCACCAGCACACTGCTCTGAGGGGAAGTGCAGACATCAATCCCCTGGTCCCACTCTTGCGATTGTCCTTCACTTCTCCCAGCCCGGAAGCTCAGCAAGGTCAGGGGTCAGCCTTTTCTCCCCAGTTCTTCGCCCTCTGTTCTCATCTCCTGGAAGCCCAAGCAGCATTTGTCAGGTGGATCAGGAGCTGAAACGCATCCTAGAGACGTGAGGACACCTAGGCACACAAAGATGAAGCTTGTGAACGTGGCAGAGGTAGGCTCTGGAGCCAGCCGCGGGGCAGAGGACTTCCCTCCTCTGAGCTCCTGGTTTCTCATCTCCAAAGTGGGGGTAGTAACAGGACCTCCCTTGGCGGGGCCCAGTGAGGACAGGATAACACAGAGGGCTCTGCACACGGCCTGGATAGCTGCATGGATCATCACACCGATACCCGTCCTTTAAAGATCTCTCCTTCTTTCCATAAACTTCAGGTCAGCGCCAGCTACCCCACACCCTGCGCTGGGCGACAAGGGCCCAAAGCCCCCTGAGCCACTGTCCCATTAGATGCTCAAGCATCTCCATGTGTAGCAGGAAGACAATACAGAAAAGGGAAGCGTGGGTTGTTAATGTAGCCAGAGGGCTGCTGATCTTTGTCACTGCATGGGGAAGTGGTCGGGAGCATGGGCTCTGGGTTCAGACCCAATGCCACCACTGAGATTCACATGCAGTGTGACTTTGGTTGAATCTCATAGTCTCACCTGGGGCCCAAGTTCCTTCCCACACAAAATGAGGACCAAAATAGACCCTGCCTACCTCCTGGGGTTGGTGGGAGAGTTAAAAAAAGTTGTTCATTTTGATGAACTCTAATTCTTAAATATTTTCTTTTACGGATCATACTTTTGGCACTGAATATAAGAAATCTTTGCTTAACCCAAGGTCACAAAGATTTTCTCCTGGTTTTTTTTCTTCAGTTGTATAATTTTAGGATTTACATTGATATGAAAATCCTAATATAAAATATTTTTATATTTTAAAATAAAATCTGGATCTGTTTTAATCAGGTATGGTAAGACAAGCACAAAAATAATTGTTATGAAGAAAGCAGTTTATATTCACAACTCCTTAAAACTGAGATGCCCATCACTCGATGCATGGAAGCACCAGGACCAGACAGAAAGCAGAGAGAGGAAGGGGGAATCATGGGCAGGAGCCTTTGCTGTAGGTTCTTTGAGAAAGACAGGCAAGGGAGAGCAGGGGGATTTAGGATAGGCTGGTTTGAACAACGTCTGCATGCTCTGGGGATTAGGGACTCTCACTGGTAACCCGGTACCTGGCTCTGGAGTGAATAAGACAGAAGAATATGGGCCTTGCGGAGCATAAGAGCCAAATGGAGGAAGTGGTGGGAAGCATGGGCTCTGGACTGGTTGGTTTGTATTTGACAGGTGAGCTCCTGGGCACGTCCATTGCTCTTCTAAGAACTGGCAGCCCTGGCAGGGACAGTCTCTCCCTGGTCGCTGAGCCCCAGATGTCAGAGCATCAGGAACACAGTGAATAAGAAAACACAGTCAATGTGAGCGCAAGGCACCCAGCACACAGTAAGTGGGAGATGCCATTCCTGCCTGCTTCAACAGTGACTCTGTGGGGCCTGGGTCTCCCTCTGCTTGTTTCATGCTGTGGGTCTTCCCTCCCCAGCTGGACTCTAGGTCCTGGAGGGCTCACTGCGTGCCTGCACCCAACCAAGGCAGGACAAGCCTTCTCTGGGCCCCTTCCCCAGGGAAAACAAGAGGAAATAAAGGGTGCTGATGTCAGCAGAGGCCTGCAGAGAGAGTACAAGGATCCCTCATCATCTTTCTGTGCCTCGTGCGTCCTGCGTTGCCTCTGGGGTCACGCTCACATCCCTCCTGCCTTTGTTTCCCCAGACCCTGAGAAGTGGCCAGCTGAATGGAGTACAATGAATGACCCCCTCTAGTCTGGGCTGTGGGAGGAAGGGGAAGTAAGGGAGGTTAACCAGGGTGGTTGGTGGAGGAGGGGCAATCTGGGTAAGAGCCAAGTTCACAAAGCAGACAGACCTGAGTGTGGTCCAAGTCCAGTCCTGGAGGGAATGAGAGCCTGTGAGGTGACCCCTCTGAGCCTCAGTCTGTTCCTCTGTCAGATGGGAATCAAATTCCTTTATCTCACAGGATTGCTGTGTAAAGTGAAGGTAACACACAAGGCAAGTTCCCAGTGTCCTTGCCCCAGAGCAGTGGTTCTCAAACTTCAGCAGGTCAGGCTGCGGCCTGAAAATTGGCATTTCCCACCGGGTTGATACTGCTGGTCAACACTGTGATACCTGTGAGGGGTATGTCTAGGTCATACGGTAGGTGTTTCTTCAACTTTTTAAGGCATGGCCAAAGTAGTCAAACCATTTCACATTCCCACCAGCCGTTATGGATGTGCTGGTTGCTCCATGTCCTTGCCAACAGTTACTATGGTTGGTCTATTAATGTTAGCCATTTAATAGATGTATGTTGATATCTCACTGTGGTTTTCACTTGCACTTCCTTAGTGACAAATGACGTTATACATCCTCTCATTTGCTTATTTGTTACCTACATATATTCTTTAATGAAGTATCTATTCACATCCTTAGCTCATGTTTTTAATTGGAATTTTGTTTTCCTGTTAAATTTTGAGAGTTCATTGTACATTCTGTATACAAGTCCATTGTCATTTAGATGACCTGCAAGTATTTCTTGTCTGTATCTTATCCTTCATTTCCTTGATAGTATCTTTTGAAGAACAGAAGTTGTTAATTTTTATGAACTCCAATTTTTAAATATCTTCTTTTATGTTTCATGCTTTTGGTGTTGAATCTAAGAAATCTTTGCCTAATCCAAGATCACAAAGCTTTTCTGTTTTTCCTTGAGTTATATAATTTTAGGACTCATTTAGGCCTATGATTCATTTTTTTATATAGTGCAAGGTATGGATTAAAGGGTTTTTTAAATATATTAATAAAAGTCAAATTGTTCCAGTACCATTTGTTTAAAAGATCACCTTTTCTTCACTGAATTGCTGTTTCATCTTTGTTGAAAATTAATTGACTATAAATTGCTAGTCTCTTTCTTTCCTCTCTGTTCTGTTCCGTGGATTTATTTGAATTCCTTGATGTGAAAATGACTTGATTATAATAACTTTATAAGAAGTCTGAAAGTCAGGGTAAATCCGCCAACATTTTTCAATTGCAGAGTATTTTGTAGCTTTTTTAGGTACTTTGAATTTCGATAGGAATTTAAGAAATGACTTGTCAATTTCTACAAAAAAAAAAAACCCTACTGGGATTTTGATTGAAATTGTGTTAAATCTACTTATTATTGGGAGGAGAACTGCCATCTTAATAGTACTGAGTCTTCACAAGTAAGAAATATCCACCTATTCATCTTTTTCGGCAATATTTTATAGTTTTCAATCTTACACATTTTCTGTCATATTTATTCCTACATATTTTATACCACTGATATTATAGATGGCATTGTTCTTATTTCAGTTTCTAATTCTTTGTTGTTAATATATACAAACACATCTGATTCCTCTGTATTGATCTTGTATCTGCAACCTGCTTAATTCACCAATGGCTCTGGTAGCTTTTTTGTGGGTCCCCCCGAATCTTCTACATAAACAACTAAGTCATCTGTGAATAAAGACAGTTTTTACTTCTTCCCTTCCAATCTGTGTTGTCTCAATTATTGAACCCGCAGGGCTTTAATTTACAGAGAGGACTGAGTGATGATTCACAGAGGTTAATGCTACTGAAAGAAGATTTTCATTATTTACATTTCCCAAAGAGGGTATTACCTATAAGGTACACCACCCATTATAGGTGGGGAAGCACCATAGTCATTCAAGAGGCAGAAACAAGAATGAAGATAAAGAAAACACAGTCTTTATTATGCTTTCTGTGGGAAAAGCAATGCAGGAGAGATAAACAGTTTGGGATCGGGTAGTTGGAATGATTCTGGTTGTCTTTGGGTTATAGGTGCCTGGTACCTGGCCATGAATTGATTTAAGGCAGGGGAAATACTAGGTTGGAGTATGAGAGTTAGATAAGGGAGGTGGTTTAGAGTATGAGCTCTGGAGTGGTTAGTTTGTATAATGAAAAGCACGCTTCCAGGAGTTTCTATGGTATCTCTAAGAATTAGCAGTAATTCCCTGGTCCATGAGGCCCCAGCTGTAAGAGCATCAAAAACACAAAAAATAAAATACAGTTAGCAAAACTGACCTTGTAATAAATGTATGCCAAACAGAAAAATAGAGAATCTAAAAAAATACGGTTAGAACAACTTTGTTCCTTACTTTATTGCATGAACTAGAACCTTCCAGCACAATGAATGGAGGTAGTGAGAACAGATGCCTTTGCCTACTCCCTAACCTTGGGGGGAAACAGGAGGTGCCATGGAGGGGGAAGGGGTGGGGCAGTGATGCACGTGGTCAATGGGGAAAGGAGGACGGAAGCTTGGGAGAAAGTGAGCAAGACCTGAGGCAGTGGGTCTCACGCTGTGGTCCACGGCTCATAGCCTTCACCTGTCCCTGCTGCGATCGCACAGCTTCTGGCCTCTCCCTCAGGGCCACCTGCTGGGCTAAAGGGTTGCATTTAGGTCCTGCTCACGTTTAAATCACACAGCTCCACGCCCATCTCCTCCCACAAGGCCTTTCTCCTCCTCCTCCTCTGGGAGTAGAGCCACAGTGCCAGGCAGAATCCCAGGCCCTGGATTTCCTATGAGGGGAAAGGAGGATGACCACAGGCCATCACCTAGCAGGAACCACACATCCCAAATCCTCAACTCATGGGGGCTCAACTGGGGTCTAAGAGCCCGAACATGATGTAAGATGTTCAACTTGCATCTAGGGAGACTATGCGGAAGCAACAGGGCCTGAGGGCACCTGACAGTCAGTGCTCTGCAAAGTTACCCAGAGCCTCTTTTGTAAAAGTTCTGTGCTGTCGAACAGAGTAGGCAGTGGAGGCCCCTGGTAGGATGCAGCTGCCTCCTCTGAAAGCCAGGCAAGCAAGAGACATTCCAAGTCCAAGCTAGCGGGGTGAGGCCAAAATGGGACCCAGGGATCACCCCCACGCAGGTACTCTCTGAAGGCACTGCCAAGAAGCCAGCAGGCCCCTGTCCTCCTGTGCACACACTTCCAACTGTTACAATTCAGCCCAAGCACCTTTCACAGCCCAAAGGACTCTATGATATGATTTTGTGCCTCAGTTGCCCCTGGGTGAGATGGAGACAAGGACACATCCACCACAGAAGGTTGTAAAGCTGAAAAAGAGAAAACAGATGTAGGGCCTGACTCGGATAAGAGGATTCCATGAAAATGCAGAACCTTTCTTCTCAGGCCTGGGAGGAGGGGTAAGAAAAGCAGACACAGAGGGAGGGCAGGGGCTGCTTGGCTGGCCATGGGAGAAGGACGGGAGAAAACTATTAGGACTGGAGGAAAAACTAAACAGGAGAGAAGAAGTCGTTCTGCTCACTCCCACCTCTAGAACTGAGGCCCCTTCCTGTGATGAAAGGTCCTTCCACCCCCATGGTCCTTTCAGTAAGCCAATGCTGACTCAGCCTGGGGAGGCTCAGACAGCCTCATTCTCAGCCAGGCCTGGGAGTCACCAAAGGTCCCAGCCCCCAGTCTCTCACTGCACCCACCACCAGTCACAGCCTGGCAGTGTCTCCCTCACGGATGATCCCAGGGATTGTCACCAGGATGACCCACGACTGCTCTTTTCTCCCCTTTGTCCAGGAAGGCCCTGGATGAGCCAGGGACTCACAGCTGCAGATAGATTCCCTAGGAGTGTTGTTAACGACAGCCTCCTGGGAGTCACCTCCCAGAGCTCTGCACTCAGAAGGTGAGGCCCAGAGATTTTGAGGTGCAACCTGCAGGAAGCTTCCAGAGGGAGCAGACGGTTCTGTGGGCTCAGCAGAACTGGAGCTCAAGCGCTGGTCCCACTCTCAGAGTCCTGGACGTGGGTCGGGCGGGTCGGGCAGGTCCACTCCCTGTACAGTGAGCGCAGCGGGCCCTGGGGATCCAGCCCTCCATCTGCGGGTGGAGGCGTGGCCTCAGAAGGCCCACCCCCTGGGCAGGTGGGAACTTGAGCCCCCTCACTCCTCCCCTCAGGGGCCAGACGGCACACAGCGAGCACCAGGGTGGGAGGGGCCTGGTGGGCCTTGGTTCTGCCTGAAGACTGAGGGGGAGACACTGCAGGGGAGCCCCTGCCTGGAGGGAGAGGGGCCCAGAGCGGGCTGGCGCCCCCGTGTCTGAGGGGGGCTGAGCTTGACCGCCAGCGGCTCCCCCCTGCTCCTCCCTGAGGGGCTGCGGCTGGGCAGGGACTCGGCCCCCTCCTCTCCCTGAAGGAGCCTCAGCTGGTCCTGCTGCCGCCCCTTCCCCTGGGAGGAGAGACACTCAGAGAAGCAGAGACAAGGAGAGACACAGAGACCGGCTGCCAGGGAGATGTGAGGGCGGGGAGGCAGGAGCTGAGGGGGAGGAGGCCCAGCGGGCGCAGGTCGGGACCAGCCCCTCAGCGTGAAGACGGGGCGGGGAGCCCCAGATCAAGGCTCCCTGTGCACTGACCACAGGGAGGCCCTTTTGCAATAATGGAAAAGAAGAAGCCAGTTGATAAAGGAAGTGCCCGTCACTGTCGGGGTGGGCGGGTTTGGGGAAGGCCCCCACCCTCCTCCGTCCTCTGAAGGAGCCTGGTCCTCACTCCTGGTGCTGAGACTCCCCAGGGGCCCCCAGGCCCCCAAGGCCTCCCGTCTGGCCTTGAGGGCTCTGCCTGTCTTCTCACCCGGGAGGAGGGCAAGGCCATGGGGCTGCCCCTGCTGCTGCTGCTGGCGTCTCTGCAGGCTGGTGAGTGGCCGGAACTGTCCTGCTCTGCCAGGGACCCCAGGGAGGGGCTGTGGCTGGGTGTGTGTAGAAGGGTCCCCTGGGGTAGCCGGCCAGGCCTCCCACCCCCAACAAAGGGTGGGTGCCACAGTGCTGGGTCCCCCAACCCCTCACCCTCCTGCCTGCCCCAAGCCTGGAGAGGGGATCACGCAGGCCAGAGGGCCAGTCCTGCCCCGTCACACGTCCCCCTGCAGGTGAGGGTGCCGATTGTCTGGGGTCACCTTCTGTGTCTCTCCTGGTGGCTTCAGAGTCTCTCCCTCCCTCCTCTAGGTCACCGGGCACAAAGAAATCCAGAGCCTCCCTTTGAGATGAAGCAACCAACGGGTCTCTCAGCCCCTGAGGGTGGCTCCATCCTCATCCCCTTCTCCTTCTCTCACCCCTGGGGATTAGCCAAGGTTCCCAACATGAAAATATACTGGAGATGGAAACACTTCCATGGGGAGTTCATCTACAACACGACCCCTCTGTTCATCCATAAGAATTTTAAGAACCGTCTCTCCCTGAACTGGACAGAGCCGGAGAAGAACGGCTCCCTCCGGATCTCAAACCTGCGGAGGGAGGACCAGTCTGTGTACTTCTGCCGGGTGCAGTTGGAGACACTGAGAAAGCAGGAGGTGTGGCAGTCCATCGAGGGGACCAAACTCACCATCACCCCCCGTGAGTCCAGCTGTCCTGCCTGAGGCTCTTGAAAGCCACTGATGCCTTGGGCCCCAGGCCTGGCTCAGGCATTCTCTTCCTGACTCTCCTCTTCAAACTCTTCTCCCTGCCCACCCCCTACTCCTCCTGAGGGCTCTGCCAACTTTACCCTTTTCACCTTAATCTTCCCCAACCCAGGACCACCTCCCTTGCCCATCCGCCGCCCTGCCGTCCAGATCCAGCCCCTCCCCGACCCCAGGCCCCTGCACCCTTTGTGCTCCCAGCTGTCCTCCCTTCCTGCTCCAAGGTGGGCTCCACCTGGCCCCCTGCCCTCGCCCCACGTCTCCAGGTGACTTGACATCCTCGGGGTGTGGCTCCTCCCCTTTGTCCTGAGTCCTGTGTGGAGCCCAGGACTCTCCACACAGGAATTCTCCAGGCCAGGACTCTCCAGGTCTCCAGCTGCCCCATGTCTGTCCCCCCACAGGCATGAGCTCAGCCCCCACACACAGCAGGTGCCGAGGGGCCCCGTGTCCCCATCACTTGTTTTCCCATCTCCCCTTCCTTCTCTGCTCTGAACCCCAGGACATGAGTTCAACCATCCTTCCCTCGGTTCATCTCTCCTCGCTTTCCATCTCCTTCTCCCTCCTTCCATCCCCTTTACCTCCTTCCCTCTCTCCCCACCAGCATCCCCCCATGTGGTTCCAGTCACCCTGTCCCCGAGTCCCCCCTGACCGTGCCCCTCTGTCCTGGTCATGACGAGGCAGCAGGCCCAGCAGCTCCCCTGACTATGCCCTGCGTCCCGGGGGGCGGGCAGCTTGGCAGCATCGCCCCAGCTGACCTTCCCCACGACCCCTAGTACAGCGGTCCTGCCGCTGTCCTCTGGTCACAGGAAGGGGAACTGAGGCTCGAACAGCAAACACCTGCCCCAAGTCACTCCTGGTGCGGGTGGGGTTTGACCCCAGTTTAACCCCAGAGCCTCCCTTTTTAACCATGAGCTGCTTGGACTCACCTACTGACTTGTCATCTTGTCTTGACTGTTTTTAACCTAATAATGGATGTGTAGCGTCTGTCACTTAGTGGGGCTTCGGAACTTGAACAGTGTATCTGACTCCAGGGTAGGGAGGAGGGGTCCTCTTCTAGGCACAGTCAATAAGGAAGTGTGTCACCAGCAGATAATTTTTTGAAAACTGAAAATTGATTAAGTTTGTTTGCTTTTTGCAGTCACTTGTGCTGGTGATTCTAAGCAGTATGTGACTCAATCTGAATTAAGCAAGATAGCTTTGGATTAATATTTCCTGCACCTCCTCCAAATTCCCTTAAATGGCCTTTTTTGAGGGACTTTGGTCTCCTTAAATCCCTCTTCTTCCTTTCTTAATTCTTCCTTCTTTTTCTCCTTTCTCTGTTTCAGCCACATTTCCTATGAGTTTTTTCATCAGTAAATAATTTTTTTCAGTTAATTCAATCAACTGGATGGTCATGCTCACTTTTACAGGGAAGTAATAGAGATGTTTTTAATCCGAGTGAAGTACCACCATGCAGAAACATCACACCAGAGGACTATCTATAGCAAACATAACTCATAAGTTTGAGGTTGGCTTATTTTTTTTTTTACAAATGGTAATGTTATTTATGTAGCCAAATCTAATTATATTCTCACTTGTAGTTTTTCTTTTATTTCTAAATCCAAAACCCCACATCTCACTCAAGGTGAAAAATAGTTTTCCTAATTTTTGTAAGATTTGATTACTTTTCATACAAAGTGAAAGAGAAAGTCTCTCAGTCGTCTCCAACTCTTTGCGACCCCATAGACTATAGAGTCCATGGAATTCTCCAGGCCAGAACTGGAGTGGGTTGACTTTCCCTTCTCCAGGGGGTCTACCCAAACCAGGGATCAAACCCAGGTGTCCCACATTGCAGGCAGATTCTTTACCAGCTGAGCCACAAGGGAAGCCCAAGAAAACTGGAGTGGGTAGCCTATCCCTTCTCCAGGGGATCTTCCCAACCCAGGAATCAAACCGGTGTCTCCTATATTGCAGGCAGATTCTTTACCAACTGAGCTATCAGGGAATCCCTTTTCATAATAAAGCTCTTCAATATAGTAAGAATTTATCTTGGTAAATGGTGTGAGATAAAGAACTAAGTTGATCCTTATACCAAGAAACAAATCAATTGTCCTCACTTTGTTATGGAATCAGTTCAGTTCAAATCAGTTGCTCAGTTGTGTCCGACTTTTTGCGACCCCATGGACTGCAGCACACCAGGCCTCCCTGTCCATCACCAACTCCTGGAGCTTGCTCAAACTCATGCCCGTTGAGGTGGTGATGCCATCCAACTATCTCATCCTCTGTCGTCCCCTTGTCCTCCTGCCTTCAATCTTTCCCAGCATCAGCGTCTTTTCTAAGGAGTCAGTTCTTCACATCAGGTGGCCAAAGTATTGGAGTTTCAGCTTCAGCATCAGTCCTTCCAATGAATATTCAGGACTGATTTCCTTTAGGAGTGACTGGTTTGGTCTCCTTGCAGCCCAAGGGACTTTCAAGAGTCTTCTCCAACACCACAGTTCAAAAGCATCAGTTCTTTGGTGCTCCGTTTTCTTATTATTGAATATTTTCCCCTTTTTCCATTGATTAATAGGCCTAAGCTTTTAAGTTCTTTTGTAAAGTAGCATCCATTTCTGGTCTGTCTATTCTGTTTCACTAGTCTGTGTTTTCTTGTTTTAGATATTCACTTATTTGGCTGTGCCGGGTCTTAGTTGTGGCATTCAGGATCTTCGTTGTGTGTGGGAGGCAGATGTGGCATGTGGAGTCTAGTTCCCCTGCCAGGGGTGGAACCTGGGCCCCCTGCACTGGGAGCGCAGAGTCCTAGCCATTGGACCACCAAGGAAGTCCCTATATTTTGTTATATTAGTACCACACTGTTTTAGTTACTATAACTTTATCATGTTTCAATGGCTGTTAAGACTTTTCCCATGACAATCACATTACTTCTTCCTCAAAAACTTCATTAGTGTTGCCTGCCTATTCTTCCACACAAATGTTAGAATAAGTTTGCCAAGTTTTTAGAAAAACATTCCTGCTGGTTTTTTAAATCAGAATTACATTAAGTCTATAAAGTAACTGACAGAAATTGAAATCAGTATAAGGCACAATCTTTTTGCTGAGGAACAGGTCCTATTTTATATCCCTAAGTAAACCTTTGTAGTGTTCTTCCAAAGATCATGTGTCTCATAAGACTTTTCATATTCTTTATTTTTATTATTAATGTGCAATATGTAAAAAACTGTGTACTTGGTATAATTTTCACTCTAAAAGTAATGCATAAATTCTGGCCAAGATGCTAGGTTATATGCATATGTTTACCTCCACTCCCCCCCAAAATCTACTAAAATGACAGCAAATGGAATTTTTTTAAGACAAAAACCCAGAGGGACAAAAACATTTGCAAGTTAGGTGGACGAAAACAAAATTTTCAAAGTGGGAAATAGACCAGTGGAATTAAACCCTAAGTCAACAGTGGGGACATCCAGAAGGAAGGCAATTTATACTGCAAAACCCCTTAAAGGGTCAGGAATAGCAACTCTTAGTACCTATGAAACTGGGCGTGGAAGGGGACCTGGAAACTAGAGGACTAACTGAAGTGTATTTAGGAAGCAGAGACCCTCCGCACCCTCACACCTCACCCCAGCAAAAGACTAGATATATGCGTTCTAGAAACAGTAATCCACAGGGAGTCTTGGGGGTACCCCGGAGCATACCTGAGGACAAGGGTTCAGTTCCTAAATTTGGAGATTTGATGAACTGATGAGACCTGAAGTACTTTGACCCTTGCAGAGGCCTAGATTGTCTGGGGTCACCTTCTGTGTCTCTCCTGGTGGCTTCAGAGTCTCTCCCTCCCTCCTCTAGGTCACCGGGCACAAAGAAATCCAGAGCCTCCCTTTGAGATGAAGCAACCAACGGGTCTCTCAGCCCCTGAGGGTGGCTCCATCCTCATCCCCTTCTCCTTCTCTCACCCCTGGGGATTAGCCAAGGTTCCCAACATGAAAATATACTGGAGATGGAAACACTTCCATGGGGAGTTCATCTACAACACGACCCCTCTGTTCATCCATAAGAATTTTAAGAACCGTCTCTCCCTGAACTGGACAGAGCCGGAGAAGAACGGCTCCCTCCGGATCTCAAACCTGCGGAGGGAGGACCAGTCTGTGTACTTCTGCCGGGTGCAGTTGGAGACACTGAGAAAGCAGGAGGTGTGGCAGTCCATCGAGGGGACCAAACTCACCATCACCCCCCGTGAGTCCAGCTGTCCTGCCTGAGGCTCTTGAAAGCCACTGATGCCTTGGGCCCCAGGCCTGGCTCAGGCATTCTCTTCCTGACTCTCCTCTTCAAACTCTTCTCCCTGCCCACCCCCTACTCCTCCTGAGGGCTCTGCCAACTTTACCCTTTTCACCTTAATCTTCCCCAACCCAGGACCACCTCCCTTGCCCATCCGCCGCCCTGCCGTCCAGATCCAGCCCCTCCCCGACCCCAGGCCCCTGCACCCTTTGTGCTCCCAGCTGTCCTCCCTTCCTGCTCCAAGGTGGGCTCCACCTGGCCCCCTGCCCTCGCCCCACGTCTCCAGGTGACTTGACATCCTCGGGGTGTGGCTCCTCCCCTTTGTCCTGAGTCCTGTGTGGAGCCCAGGACTCTCCACACAGGAATTCTCCAGGCCAGGACTCTCCAGGTCTCCAGCTGCCCCATGTCTGTCCCCCCACAGGCATGAGCTCAGCCCCCACACACAGCAGGTGCCGAGGGGCCCCGTGTCCCCATCACTTGTTTTCCCATCTCCCCTTCCTTCTCTGCTCTGAACCCCAGGACATGAGTTCAACCATTCTTCCCTTGGTTCATCTCTCCTCGCTTTCCATCTCCTTCTCCCTCCTTCCATCCCCTTTACCTCCTTCCCTCTCTCCCCACCAGCATCCCCCCATGTGGTTCCAGTCACCCTGTCCCCGAGTCCCCCCTGACCGTGCCCCTCTGTCCTGGTCATGACGAGGCAGCAGGCCCAGCAGCTCCCCTGACTATGCCCTGCGTCCCGGGGGGCGGGCAGCTTGGCAGCATCGCCCCAGCTGACCTTCCCCACGACCCCTAGTACAGCGGTCCTGCCGCTGTCCTCTGGTCACAGGAAGGGGAACTGAGGCTCGAACAGCAAACACCTGCCCCAAGTCACTCCTGGTGCGGGTGGGGTTTGACCCCAGTTTAACCCCAGAGCCTCCCTTTTTAACCATGAGCTGCTTGGACTCACCTACTGACTTGTCATCTTGTCTTGACTGTTTTTAACCTAATAATGGATGTGTAGCGTCTGTCACTTAGTGGGGCTTCGGAACTTGAACAGTGTATCTGACTCCAGGGTAGGGAGGAGGGGTCCTCTTCTAGGCACAGGCAATAAGGAAGTGTGTCACCAGCAGATAATTTTTTGAAAACTGAAAATTGATTAAGTTTGTTTGCTTTTTGCAGTCACTTGTGCTGGTGATTCTAAGCAGTATGTGACTCAATCTGAATTAAGCAAGATAGCTTTGGATTAATATTTCCTGCACCTCCTCCAAATTCCCTTAAATGGCCTTTTTTGAGGGACTTTGGTCTCCTTAAATCCCTCTTCTTCCTTTCTTAATTCTTCCTTCTTTTTCTCCTTTCTCTGTTTCAGCCACATTTCCTATGAGTTTTTTCATCAGTAAATAATTTTTTTCAGTTAATTCAATCAACTGGATGGTCATGCTCACTTTTACAGGGAAGTAATAGAGATGTTTTTAATCCGAGTGAAGTACCACCATGCAGAAACATCACACCAGAGGACTATCTATAGCAAACATAACTCATAAGTTTGAGGTTGGCTTATTTTTTTTTTTACAAATGGTAATGTTATTTATGTAGCCAAATCTAATTATATTCTCACTTGTAGTTTTTCTTTTATTTCTAAATCCAAAACCCCACATCTCACTCAAGGTGAAAAATAGTTTTCCTAATTTTTGTAAGATTTGATTACTTTTCATACAAAGTGAAAGAGAAAGTCTCTCAGTCGTCTCCAACTCTTTGCGACCCCATAGACTATAGAGTCCATGGAATTCTCCAGGCCAGAACTGGAGTGGGTTGACTTTCCCTTCTCCAGGGGGTCTACCCAAACCAGGGATCAAACCCAGGTGTCCCACATTGCAGGCAGATTCTTTACCAGCTGAGCCACAAGGGAAGCCCAAGAAAACTGGAGTGGGTAGCCTATCCCTTCTCCAGGGGATCTTCCCAACCCAGGAATCAAACCGGTGTCTCCTATATTGCAGGCAGATTCTTTACCAACTGAGCTATCAGGGAATCCCTTTTCATAATAAAGCTCTTCAATATAGTGAGAATTTATCTTGGTAAATGGTGTGAGATAAAGAACTAAGTTGATCCTTATACCAAGAAACAAATCAATTGTCCTCACTTTGTTATGGAATCAGTTCAGTTCAAATCAGTTGCTCAGTTGTGTCCGACTTTTTGCGACCCCATGGACTGCAGCACACCAGGCCTCCCTGTCCATCACCAACTCCTGGAGCTTGCTCAAACTCATGCCCGTTGAGGTGGTGATGCCATCCAACTATCTCATCCTCTGTCGTCCCCTTGTCCTCCTGCCTTCAATCTTTCCCAGCATCAGCGTCTTTTCTAAGGAGTCAGTTCTTCACATCAGGTGGCCAAAGTATTGGAGTTTCAGCTTCAGCATCAGTCCTTCCAATGAATATTCAGGACTGATTTCCTTTAGGAGTGACTGGTTTGGTCTCCTTGCAGCCCAAGGGACTCTCAAGAGTCTTCTCCAACACCACAGTTCAAAAGCATCAGTTCTTTGGTGCTCCGTTTTCTTATTATTGAATATTTTCCCCTTTTTCCATTGATTAATAGGCCTAAGCTTTTAAGTTCTTTTGTAAAGTAGCATCCATTTCTGGTCTGTCTATTCTGTTTCACTAGTCTGTGTTTTCTTGTTTTAGATATTCACTTATTTGGCTGTGCCGGGTCTTAGTTGTGGCATTCAGGATCTTCGTTGTGTGTGGGAGGCAGATGTGGCATGTGGAGTCTAGTTCCCCTGCCAGGGGTGGAACCTGGGCCCCCTGCACTGGGAGCGCAGAGTCCTAGCCATTGGACCACCAAGGAAGTCCCTATATTTTGTTATATTAGTACCACACTGTTTTAGTTACTATAACTTTATCATGTTTCAATGGCTGTTAAGACTTTTCCCATGACAATCACATTACTTCTTCCTCAAAAACTTCATTAGTGTTGCCTGCCTATTCTTCCACACAAATGTTAGAATAAGTTTGCCAAGTTTTTAGAAAAACATTCCTGCTGGTTTTTTAAATCAGAATTGCATTAAGTCTATAAAGTAACTGACAGAAATTGAAATCAGTATAAGGCACAATCTTTTTGCTGAGGAACAGGTCCTATTTTATATCCCTAAGTAAACCTTTGTAGTGTTCTTCCAAAGATCATGTGTCTCATAAGACTTTTCATATTCTTTATTTTTATTATTAATGTGCAATATGTAAAAAACTGTGTACTTGGTATAATTTTCACTCTAAAAGTAATGCATAAATTCTGGCCAAGATGCTAGGTTATATGCATATGTTTACCTCCACTCCCCCCCAAAATCTACTAAAATGACAGCAAATGGAATTTTTTTAAGACAAAAACCCAGAGGGACAAAAACATTTGCAAGTTAGGTGGACGAAAACAAAATTTTGAAAGTGGGAAATAGACCAGTGGAATTAAACCCTAAGTCAACAGTGGGGACATCCAGAAGGAAGGCAATTTATACTGCAAAACCCCTTAAAGGGTCAGGAATAGCAACTCTTAGTACCCATGAAACTGGGCGTGGAAGGGGACCTGGAAACTAGAGGACTAACTGAAGTGTATTTAGGAAGCAGAGACCCTCCGCACCCTCACACCTCACCCCAGCAAAAGACTAGATATATGCGTTCTAGAAACAGTAATCCACAGGGAGTCTTGGGGGTACCCCGGAGCATACCTGAGGACAAGGGTTCAGTTCCTAAATTTGGAGATTTGGTGAACTGATGAGACCTGAAGTACTTTGACCCTTGCAGAGGCCTCGCAGGATGCAGGCAGCCAGGCTGGTACTCCCACACCATGCACCCACTAAGGGCAGACAGTCAGGAGACTCTTCTCCGGAATAGCTATCTGATGGGCCTGAAGAGATCTAGAAATCTAACAGATCACTCTCCTCACGTAGAGTGAGTCATACCGTCCTACTCACTGTGAAGTGATCTGACATGCACTTTCTGCTATAACGCACTCACATCTTCCTGCATGTTGGGAGCCAAGGGGACAGGGTGGCTGGGGTCTTGGCCTTGCACCAAATCCCCTGCAGTGAGGACTGTACCCTCACCTCAGCTGTACCCAGGATGCCTGAGGTAGAGAGTCTGTTTTTAAAAGCTTTGAACTAAACATTTAAGGAATGCTTGTCCCATGAGATGTAGAGAGCAGAACAATCAAGGGGGAAGGGAACCTGGAAGAAACCAAAACAATGAAAGGAGACTGAAATTTTCAAAGAACTATCATCCTCATAAAGCTAAAGAATTTCATGTGTATGACACAATAGAATGCTTTGCAAAGGAGTTTTCAGAACAAAAAAAGATCTTAGAAATTAGAAGTATACTAGCAAAGATGGACAGAGAAGGCAATGGCACCCCACTCCAGTACTCTTGCCTGGAATATCCCATGGACGGAGGAGCCTGATAGGCTGCAGTCCATGGGGTCGCTGAGAGTTGGACATGACTCAGTGACTTCACTTTCACTTTTCACTTTCATGCATTGGAGAAGGAAATGGCAACCCATTCCAGTGTTTTTGCTTGGAGAATCCCAGGAACAGCGGAGCCTGGTGGGCTGCCGTCTATGGGGCTGCACAGAGTCGGACACGACTGAAACGACTTAGCAGCAGCAGCAAAGATGGAAAACTCAATATATGATTGAAAGATGAAGTTCATGGAAATATCTTAAAAGGTGGAAGAAAACTGAAAGATTTGGATATTGTAGTTCAAGAAAACTCAAAGATTTGGATATTGTAGTGGTTTGAACAGTGGCCCCCAAACAAGTGAATGATATCTTATATGGCTGCAGATGTGATTCAGTCGAGGAATCTGAGATGAGGAGGTTATCTGGGATTATCTGCGTGGACTCTAGATGCTAATAAACATGTCCTTATAAGAGAGGGGCAGTGGGAGACTGGACTCAGATGGAAGAGTGGGCAGCGTGACCACAGACACAGAGACTGGGGTGAAGCAGCCATTAGAAGCCAAAGAAGCAAGGAACAGACTCCCCCCGCCACAGAGCCTCCTGAGCGATGCAGCCCGGCTGACACCTTGATTCCTGCCTTCTGGCCTCCAGAAGTGTGAGCAAGTAAACTTCTATTGTCTAGAGTCACCCAGTTTGCAGCAATTTATCATAGCAGCCTTAGAAATATAATATAGGAATTATAAGGAAGGATAAGACAAATTGAGACTTGGTCCAAGAGTTCCAATCTCTGAACAACAGTTTTAAAAACAGAGAAAAAAGAAGGCCATGGGGAAGAAAATATCAACAAAACTACTATAGAAATTTTCTAGAATGAAAGAACCCAGCACATGAGTAAAAATAAAAAGACCAACCCTGGGGTACTGCAACATACAAATTTCAAAACAACAAGGATAAGTTCAGTTCAGTCTCTCAGTCGTGTCCGGCTCTGCGACCCCATGGACTGCAGCGCGCCAGGCCTCCCTGTCCATCACCAACTCCCAGAGTTTACTCAAACTCATGTCCACTGAGTCAGTGATGCCATCCATCTCATCCTCTGTCCTCCCCTTCTCCTCCCACCTTCAATCTTTCCTAGCATCAGGGTCTTTTCAAATGAATCAGTTCTTCACATCAGGTGGCCAAAGTATTGGAGTTTCAGCTTCAGCATCAGTCCTTCCAATGAATATTCAGGTCTGATTTCCTTTAGAATGGACTGGTTGGATCTCCTTGCAGTTCAAGGAACTCTCAAGAGTCTTCTCCAACACCACAGTTCAAAAGCATCAATTCTTCAGCGCTCAGCTTTCTTTATAGTCCAACTCTCACATCCATACATGACCACTGGGAAAACCATAGCCTTGACTAGACGGACCTTTGTTGGCAATGGTTTTTGTGGTAATGTCTCTGCTTTTTAATATGCAGTCTAGGTTGGTCATAACTTTTCTTCTAAGGAGTAAGCGTCTTTTAATTTCATGGCTGCAATCACCATCTGTAGTGATTTTGGAGCCCCCCAGAATAAAGTCTGTCACTGTTTCCCCATCTATTTGCCATGAAGTGATGGGACCTGATGCCATGATCTTCGTTTTCTGAATGTTGAGCTTTAAGCCAACTTCTTCACTCTCCTTTTTCACTTTCATCAAGAGGCTCTTTAGTTCTTCTTCGCTATCTGCCATAAGGGTGGTGTCATCTGCATATCTGATAAAGGGAGATCCAATACATTTCCAAGGAGGGAAGAAACTGGCCACATAAAGAGAATCAGGAATTAGAGTGGCTTGGGTGTCTCAATAGCAATAGAGGATACTGAAAGGCAATGGTTGAGTGTTGTGAATTTCCAAGGGAAAATTATTTTGTTTAATCCTTTAACAAATCAAATAGCAAATACTGACTGAGTGCCTGCTATGTGTCAGGTCCTAAGCTGGGCACTGAGGAAAGAGCAGTTAAGACAATACAAAAGAAAACATAAATGTCCTTAACAATGGAACTTAAACTTGAGTGTAACAACTTACACTTGAGTGTAGAAAGAATATCACACACAAAAAACAAACAAACAATTCTGTGTGTCAGGTGGTGGTGAAAAGAGAAAAGCAGGAAAATGAAGCAGAATCAGTGGCTAGAGGTGCTAGGGTGCTGCTTTATTCCGATGGAACAGGAAGGCCCCTGGGACATAAGTCAGAGTCCTGGTAGGAGGCAGCTGCTCCAACAGGGTAACTGAGAGTTTTGATGGGGGGCACAGGGTGCGGAAACCAGTCAGGAACAGTGAGACCCCTGGGACCAGCCACAGGCCTAAGAAGTAGGGGAGGAAGTAGGTTCTGGGACCTAGAAAGGAGCTGTGACCTCTGGGGAGAGAGTGAGTTTGGTGTCCATTTGACTGGCTGAGGGACGGCCAGACAGTTGCTGAGACATTATTTCTGAGTGTCTCTGTGAAAGTGTAGAGAGATTATCCCAGTGTGGAGAGAGGAGGTCCTAGGGTTCAGTCCTAGGACCTCCTCTCTGTATACTCACTTCCCAGATAAGCCTGTGATTTAGAAATGTGAGGTTAATGCCAAAAAACAGCAAGAGGTGCTAAAAACAGTTCCATCTGGGGAGTGGGAAAGGAGTGAGGAGGGGGTGCTATTTTTATAACCTGTGGGGAATTTGTTGATTCTTTAAATTATATGCCTATACAACTTATAAAAAATAGATGTTACATTTAAAAAATAAAAGTACTGGTAATACATGCTTGCACATAGGTTTTAAAACAGTCAAACAGCACAGAAGGGAATCAAATGAAAAACACATTCCTCTCCGCTTTCTCTCTCGGCTACTGCCCCTTTCTGCAGAAATGCTCTCTCCACAGATAAGAGACACAGATACAGATATACAGAGACAGAACACAAGAGGCTCAAGCTGCACACTCTCCCGATCTTCAGCTTGCTGTGTTTACTTCATGGACCTCAAGTATCTTTCCACTTCAGCACATACACATCTACGCCTTTCTTTCTAAATGACTGCATAGTCTCCCACTGTAGCAATGGATTGTAGTTCACTCAATCAGTCTCATATTTAAAGACGTTTAGGTTGCTGCTGCTGCTAAGTCGCTTCAGTCGCATCCGACTCTGTGCAACCCCGTAGATGGCAGCCCACCAGGCTCCCTCATCCCTGGGATTCTCCAGGCAAGAACACTAACCAAATCACAAATAAACCTGCAGAGAACACCCTCAAACACAGGCCTTTGAATACTTGTACCAGCACGTCCATAGGATAATTTCCTAGCACAGAAATCACTGAGTCTAAGGGCACGCTTGGCTATTTTTCAGTTTGATAGATAAACCCAAACCTTTCCTGGAGGTTGTGCCAACCCTACTCCTGTTGTGTCAATACTAGGTATTTTCCCTGACTCAGTTCAGTTTAAAACAAAAATAGCCTTTTATTCTTTTAGTCTACATTTCTAAAAGTTATGAATGAATATTAGCATCAGGATTATGTTATCACTTTATGAAATGAATTAGAATTGCACCGTTTTCCATATTTTTCTGTTCTAGAATCTTCTGAGATAATTTCCTAGCACAGAAATCACTGAGTCTAAGGGCACGCTTGGCTATTTTTCAGTTTGATAGATATACCCAAACCTTTCCTGGAGGTTGTGCCAACCCTACTCCTGTTGTGTCAATACTAGGTATTTTCCCTGACTCAGTTCAGTTTAAAACAAAAATAGCCTTTTATTCTTTTAGTCTACATTTCTAAAAGTTATGAATGAATATTAGCATCAGGATTATGTTATCACTTTATGAAATGAATTAGAATTGCACCGTTTTCCATATTTTTCTGTTCTAGAATCTTCTGAGTTATCTGTTCCTTAAATTTCCACAAGAATTTTTCCACTAAACCTTCTGAACTTGAAATCTTTATGAAAAATAGTTCTTTAATAGTGTTCTAAATTTCTTCTTTGTCTAATCCATTAATGGTTACTATTTCTTAAATGCATTTTTAAAAATTGTCTCAGAAAATAATCCATTTCAGAGGTTTTTAGAATTATCAACCTATAAATTGAGCACACACTCACTCATGATTTCAATACTCTTTGTTGTTGTTCGATTTACAAGAGTCTTGTCTGTTTTCTTGTGTTTGGTTTTTTTTTTCCTCTAACCACTTTCTACATTTATGATTCTTTCTGCTGTCCTGTTTCCTAAAAANAGTAAAGTTCAATATATATTCATTTAACAATAATATATTTGCAATAATACTAGGTGCTTTACAGATGTTTTCTCACTTATTAAGACAATCATACAAACAGACACTGTTTGAATCCACTTCTCTGAGGCACCAAGAGCAATCAAACACTTAGGGTCAGAAAGTAGAACAGTGAATGCCAGGGCCTGGGGGAGGGGATTCAGTATTTAATGGGGACAGAGTTTTAGTTTGGACAGATGAAGAAGTTCAGAAGATGGATGGTGATGAGGGTTGCATGATAATGTGAATCGACTTGATGTCACTTAGATATGGTTAAAACGGTAAATTTGTGTTGCATATATTTTACCACAATAAAAAAATTTGTTTTTGATGCTGTGATTTACTTCTCCCTATATGTAAGAAATGAAATGAGGTTCTGAGGTTCTGAGATCACAGCACTGATCAGTAGTAGAGTCAGGATTCAGAGTGAAGATTGGGAGCTTCCAGAATCTCCCTTTGTTACTCCCCTCTCTGTGGGAGAGCTTCAGAGAGTTGCTGCCCACTCCCCACATTCCCCAAACTAGGGAACAAGATGTGACAGTTTTCACCCAGAGACTTCCAGCCCTTCAGTGAATAATCTGCCTGTTTCTCCCGTCTTCCCAGGCAGCAAGACAACCACCCAGAACCCCACCACCACCGCTGCCACCACTGCTACGGCTGGCCTTGGGAACTCAGAGGGCGGAAAGAGTCCGTGGTCTCGGCTCCAAAGTACGGAAGCTATAGTCGGGTTGGCACTGGCCAGCACTGCGCTTGTAACCACAATTGTGGGGCTGATGGTGTACCTTAGATGCAAGAGAAGCAAAAGTAAGTGATCCAGGACCCTCAACCTCTCCCCAAGATTCCCAGCTAAGTGTTTCTCAGAACCCTCCTGCATCAGAATGCCCAGAGCTGCTCAGCAAAAATGCAAATTCCTTCTGGGCCTGAGGTCTGGGCTTGGGAATCTGCATTTTACCTCCTCAGGTGGTATTTGTGTGTCATCAAGTTTGGGACCCACCGCTCAAGACCAATCCTTGTCTACAAACCTGATAATTTTCCAGTTCTTGTCTCCTGACTTAATCATTTCTCACCAGTCTCCCTTTCAGTTCCTGGGGAGGGAGGGCCTGCCCTGGGAAACACAGAAGAGAGAGAAAGAAGGAGCAGGAAGGTGGCTCCACTCAGCAAGTACTGGTTGGACACCGATTTTCCAGAGCCTGGCTTGTAACTGGAAATGCAAAAGTAAATAAAGCCCAGGCCCTGCTCTTAAGGATCTGGGGGCCGAGAGGATGAGGGGAGCAGTTGCTTCAAGGGCTAACAGCCTCATGTGGAAAGAACTGTGGTAGGTTGGGAGGAAGGAAGGGTAATCAAGGAAGACGTTGAAGAGGAAGTGCAAAACTATCAAAGAATGAAGAAGAATAGCCAGGTGGTGAGGGTGGTATAGAGGTCACTGTCTTTCCAGGGGAAGGAAGGCATTCTAGGGACCGTAGGTAGCTCAGGGCTGTGGAAGACCCAAGAGATGAGAAAAGACGACCTTGGAAATCACACCCCAGAGCCTCTGACCCTAGAAACAATGTGAAGAAGTGGCCACCTCAGCTTGGCCTTGCAGATACACAGTCTGTGGTGGAGGGGCCAGGCTGGGGTCACTCTGAAATCGTTATTTTATTCTGCAGAGCAAAAACCATAGTGGTTGTGTCCTGAGACTAAGGATGAGGGTTTGAGATGAGGAAAAAAATGTGATGTAGTCACTAAGAAAATGCAATATGGTATTTGATGATCAATTGAGATGAGAAGCCATAAATCTGTATAAGCATCATTGTATTTGATTGTGGTTCTTTTCAGCAGTATTCAACTAAAACCTTTAGAAATTACTGATTAAAATCCATGTTCCCTGGTGGTCCAGTGGTTAGAACTCTGTGCTTTCACTGCCTAGGGCCTGGGTTCAATCCCTGGTTGGGGGAGTAAGATCCTGTAAGTTGTGCCATGGCCAAAAAAAAAATAGTTGTGTTCAGCTGCTAGCATCAGAGAACAGAAATAACAGTGGTCAAATAACACAGAGGGGATTTTTTTCCCTCTCATCTAAAAGGATCTGGAGGCAGAAAGCAGAGGATACTAAGACACTGAGTCTACTCACTGTCCTGGTTACTGACTTCTATCCTGAAGGTTGCTTTACGTGCAAGACAGCTGCTGGGGTGCCAGATTTGTGAATCTAAACAGGAAGCAGGACGTAGGAGGAAAAGACAAAAAGACTATGCTCCAGCTGTCTGTCCTCCTTTTAAAGAGTCTTCCTAAAATTCCTGCAGCCATGAAATTAAGACGCTTGCTCCTTGGAAGACGAGCTATGACCAACTTAGACAGCATATTAAAAAGCAGAGACATTGCTTTACCAACAAAGGTCCATCTAGTCAAAGCTATGGTTCTTCCAGTAGTCATGTATGGATATGAGAGTTGGACTATAAAGAAAGCTGAGCACCGAAGAACTGATGCTCTTGAACCTTGGTGTTGGAGAAGACTCTTGAGAGTCCCTTGGACTGCAAGGAGATCCATCCTAAAGGAAATCAGTCCTGAATATTCATTGGAAGGACTGGTGTGCTTCAGTCCATGGGGTTGCAAAGAGTCGGACACGACTGAGCAACTGAACTGAAAAATCCTACCCACAGCTTTCCCTTATATTAATACATCATCAGCTAGGTTTCACCATAGGTCCCACATCTGCCTGTAGCGGGGGGGCGTACCCTGACACTCCAAATAAAATCAACATTCTGTAACTGAATAAGAAGGGAATGGATATGGGGCAAACAAATAGCATCCTCTGCCCCAGGGCACAGCCAGGATTGGAGATGTGTCAGCAAGTGTGGCAGAAGCACAGGGGGACCCAGGGGGTCAGGGAGCCCGTTAGAGGGCACAGGTGGAGAGGAGAGGGCTCAGCAGGCGGCTTGGGTAACCTGAGAGAGTGGATCATCAGGACAAGAGTGCAGCGAGGTCACGCACAGGCACAGAGGGATGATGACTGAAGAGAGCCGGAAGGAATTTTGAAATATAAAAATGATACCATTGTTTACTATGTCAGAGTTCTTAGTCCCAGTGGAAAAAAAAAGTCCAGGATGTGACCGAGTGGACCTGAGGTCACTAGAGTTGGGGGAGGTGGATAAGTCCAACCTGTTCAGAAGGTGACGGGGCTCTGGGTGCGGGAAGGGCTGCTCTCCTGACTGATGGAGAAGACAAGGCAGGACAGGTGCGGGCAGCCTCGGGGTGCCTGCAGGGTGGCGGCTCTGAGTGCCAGGCCCTTCCCAGGGAGGCTGCAGCTGGGACGGGGCGGAGAGGCGGGGAGGAGACAGGCCTCGTGGACGGCACAGAGACTCGCTGTTGTCCTCCTGCAGGTGTGCAGACTGAAGCCGGGACCCCAGCCAGGTGAGCGCCTGTCCTCCAGTATGGGGGTGGGGGCGGTGCTATCTTATGAGCAAGAAGTTTCCTCCCGAGCGCAGCACCAGGGAGCCTTTCAGGGCCTCCCCTCCTGGGCCGCCATCCACATCCTCCCAAGTCCCCACAGGCCAGGCTCTCCACTTCCTGAGGCTCCCATCCTTAAACAGTCAGAGCCGTGGCCCAGCACTTCCTCTGACTCTCTCCCAGAACATCTCCCTTTGTCTGTCTCTGGCACCCGCCTTTCCTCCTTCCACCCCCAGGTCTCAGCCTTTCCCTCTGTTCATCCTGGTTTGTCTCCCCCTTGAACACCGTCCTTCCAGAACACACCGCCTGCTCCACGCTCTGTCCCCTTTCTTGCTCCTCGTCTGTCCAGTCTGTCCTTTGCCCTGTGACTCGGGGCCTCTGGCTGCTCCGCCCTCTCTCCTCAGAGCGGCTTCCCTCACAGCCCCCAGCCTGGCTCCCTCTCCTCTGGCCCCGGCTCCTCTTCCTTTCCTCTCACCCTCCTCACCGCCCGCCCCTTTACTTTCTCATCCTCTACCACATCCAGGCTTTTCCTTCTCATAGCCCCTCCCTCCTTTCTTGCCTTCCTGACTCTTGACAGTGTCCTCCCGGGACCCCTCCCCCGATGGCGTTTCCTCGGGGACCAAGGCCTGAGCCCAGGGGACCAGAGAGAAGCTCCCTGGTTCTCACACTCCGGTTTGGACCCAGGCGCTGCCACAGAGGAGAGGCACCCCCTCCTGCTTCTCCTCCCTGCTCCCCTCAGTAAAGCCGCTTCTCTGCAAGAGTCCACCCCAGTCAGCTCTCAGGGACGGGGCTACACTGCAAATGGCCCCTCATCCCCACCCAGACAGCCTCTGTCTGAGAGCCTCAAACCTCTGCCTTCATCTCCAAGTGTGACCAGGCAGGTCACAGAGCCCCCAGCGAGAGGAGCAGCCCGAGGGAGGTGGTAGCTCTTTTCTGCCCAGACTCTGACACATCACTGCCCTCCTGTTCCCACTCAGGGAGTCCTTCAAAAACACAGAAGAGAATTACGAGAACATCGGGAATAAAGGTAAGTCCTGCTGCCATCACGCCCGCTCTCACCTGGGTCTTCCTTCTCCTCCCCACAGCCTCTCCCCACACAGGTGCCCTCCGCATCCTCCTCTCTCCCCTGCCTCACCCACCCTCCCCTGAGACCCTGGTCCTGACCTAGAGATGAGCTCACTGCTGGAGCCCCTGCCCATTTCTCTACCCTGGCTGCCTGGTCACCTGATCCTGGCACATGTTGGTTTTTTCTAGGACAACATGTAGACCCCAAGCCGGATGCCAAGGTAAGCAGTGCAGATTAGGGCCTGAAAGGATGAGAGGGAAGTCTGGAGAAGCAGGGGGTGGAAGAACAGAGGGACTGCGGTGTAGTCAGGGCATCAGCTGTGGGATCGTGGCTCTGAGATGGGACTCTCCCCCTTCAACTGTCTCACCCCCTCCCCTTTCCCTTCTCCCCCAGGATGATGGTGGTGGCGGCGGCGGAGTCCTCTACGCCTCCCTCACCCTCTCTAGGTTAAACTCACCAGCAATGGCAGCGCCTCCCTTGGACCCTCCCCATGGGGGCCCCCAGGAAGAGACCCTATACTCTGTCTTAAAGACCTAAGCAGTGGGACTGAGTGAGGACCTCCTTCAAGTCAGCTGCGCACAGGGATCTCAGTTCCCCACAATCACCCTGGCCACACACAGATCACTCAGAAACCGGCAGGTGCTGACAGCCACCAAGGACCCGAGAGCCACCGAGCCACCACTCCAATTCCCTCTATAACTTCCCAGCCTTTCACCACAAAAATAAAACTACCTGTACAATTTCCCTCAACACATCTAAGGAGAAAGCTGATGTCACCTTCAACTTGTCTTTCCACAAGTTAAAAAAAAAAATGAACCAAGATAGCTAGCTCACACCCAGATCCATCCCCTAGGACTTCTGTTCAGTGACTGCCTCAGGCCAGAGACAAATAAATCCCCAAACACTGGTAATCAATCTGGAACCCAAGGTCTGTCCCCCTAATCTAACCCTTCTACTTGTAGCCTCAGAATAATAACTAGCATGTGTCGTGTTCATGCTTTACACGCATGGCCGCATTTCAGCATCATCAATCCCCCTATATGGCACTGGATGCACCATCTGAGAGAGGGTAAGAACCGGAATGGCCACAGCGCTTTTCTCAAGGCCATGCTGCTAGTAAGTGGCTGAGGCAGGTTGTGAACCCAGACCTGCCCTCTCGATGTCCTTCTCCAGGACTCAGGCGTCATCACCTTCCCAGATCCGTATACTGACAGGTCTCCCACCAGAAGGCACCATGTGCCCAGTGACATGGAGGAGAAGAGGAAGAAGCCAAAAAAGACCAAGCAGTCAGAGACAAACCAAACCAAGGAAACCAGCAGCCTGGTTTATTAACGTGAACTGCACAACTCTGACTTTAGCCAGGTCACCTCGCAGCCAGTGAGCAACCCCAGCACTTATCAGCTTCTTGGGGATCCTGAGCTCTTCTCACCTGGGAAGGCGTGAGAGCAGGCAGGAGGCGCAAGGCCACCGCTACTCCTCCCAGAAGGCCACAGCGAGCTCCCCCATGTCCACTCTGTGCTCCAGCTCTTCTCCAACATCGTCCATGAGCTGGTCCAGATCCAGGTCACTGGAGGCGCCATCGTCACAAGGGACACTTCCAGCATCCTGGGGTTCAGGCCCTTCTTCCCCCGCAACACAATAGGCCCCATGAGGAGCTGGTGGGGTCAGGACTTCTGGCACTTGTCTAGCTTCTTTTTCTTCAGATAGGCTGCTTAGTGGGGCCTTGCTTTGGGGAGCTTTAAATTTTTTCTTAGGGTCTAAATGAAAAAGTGACAAAACTGAGAGTCTTATCGGGTCATCTGTCCTCACCTTGTATAAGTCCAACTCCTAAACCTCCTATTTCCAAAACAATCTCTGGGAAAAGATGACTTTTCTTTATAGAAAGAAAATGGGGTTTGGAATCAGAAAGACTTGGATCCATGGACCTCGAGAAAACTTTAAACCCTTTGAACCTTAGTCTCCTTATCTTTAAAATGGCAGATATCCAGTGATAGAGACACTGAAAGAACTAAAGGGAACGAGTATAGAAGTATCTAACCAGCCAGCCCACAAAAATATCAATAAATGTTACTTCCCACCTCCTTACCATTCTTGTATCCCTGTATGTCCCTGAATAAAATCAGATAATAACCATAAAATGTTTCTACAGTGTGTGTTGTGTTCTGCAATTTAGATGACACCCTTTTGGCCAAACTTTTGCATGTTTTTTTGTTTTGTTTTTTTCCAAAGTAATGAAAAGCTGTGGAAGTTTTAAGGAATGATCAAAGGAGGAAAGCTGCAGATGTGAGCCTCACTCCCCACAGCCCCCAAGTCTGGGTCTTACCCGGCTGCTCAGGTCCTGAATTTCCATGCCCTTTTTTCCTTCCCATTATGGGCACAGGTGCAGGTGCAGGTCCGTTTAACAGAGATCTCTTTGTTGTTCTCCTTTTCAGGGTCCCATCTCGTTCATCTGCTCCACCAGCATCACTCCCAACCCCCAATCCTGAAGGACATTGGTTTATTTCTGAGTGACAGTGTGGTTAGGGTCCACAAATTCCAAACATTTAGTCTCTGCCCTGGGTCTTCTGCTCATTTTCAATCTAGTGAGTCCTTCTGGTTCCTTTCTTTTCCCCCAAATATTTCTTTTCTTTCTCCCTGGGTCTTCTTCTCTTTATAGTTCACCTCAAAACCTGCCTTCTCCATGAAGTCATCCTTCTTGGCTAAAAATTTAAAATATTCATTCCACCTTTAACCTAAGATTTTGTAATTCAACTCACAGAAGTGAGAAGCTACAGATTGCCTGACCACATTAGCATGAGTCTTGCCCATTTTCTCAGGTTCTGGAGCCGAGAGGTCAGTAAGGCCCAGCCACCTGCAGACCCCTTGCACTTTCTGCTTCTGCCCTCCTTTAACAGGAACACATCTCTCGTTTCCAATTATCCTGCTTACCTCTTGCCTTGGGTTTTTTTGTTTGAATTTTGGCTGGCTTGGGATTAAGCAAAGTTGGATCCTGAGAAAAATAAAATATAAATGAAGTCATATAATTGTGATTTAATAGAGTAGGATGCTACAGAAATGATGGGTGTACTTAAGGAAGTTCCAGATGCTAATTCTTCCCAGTTTGATCTAAAGAATCGATCTAACTTCAGTCAAAATCCCAGCAAGTTATTGTGTACCAGTATATGATACCATAATGATGGATACGTGTCACTACACATTTGTCCGAGTCCACAGAATATACACTACCAGGAGGAAATCCTAATGTAAACGATGGACTGCGTGATTATGATGTGTCAATGTACTGAATAGGTTCATCAACTGCAAACAGATGCACCACTCTGGTGGACGCTGTTGCTAACAGGGGAGGCTATACATGCGTGGGGGCAGGAGGCACATGGAAACTCTCTGCACATTCTTCTCAATTCTCCTGTAAACCGAAGACTGCTTTTAAAAAGTCTTTAAAGATGAAAAATATCTACATTTCATATGCCTGAAAAGAGACTAAGGAAATAAAATAGTGAATGTCCTAGGTGTCCACACAGGGAGGAAAGTGAAGAGAGGCAACCTGCTACTCTGTAAAACTGCTCCAGTAAGAACCGAAGAGCGACAGCAGGAAATGAGATTATCGTCAAAAATAAGTTCCTAGAGATACGAGGTGTTAGAGAGAATACTGAGGACAGAGGAGGCTCTTCTTCCCTGCAGAGTCCTAAGAGAGAAAACCAGCCCGTCAGGGCTACCCTGATGTAAGGACAGGACAGTTCCTTAGAAAATACAAATCCATGCTAACCAGATGCCCTACAGCTATCTCCTCAAAGGAATTCCCAAGATCAATCTTACTGCTTTATCTTGTTCCTCCTCTTCATCCTCCTCCAACTCTGGCTCTTTCTCTTCTTTTTCCAAGCAGGAATCTAAGCTGCTAGTCCCAGAGAGCGGTAGGTCTAAAACAGGAATAGGAAGGAAAGGCTAAATAATTTATCCAACAAAACAGGTGATGAGTTAGTGGAGCTGATCCCAGAAAATCAATCTTCCAACTCTGTCTTTCATATCCAAGTCATATTTTCTCCATAAAATCTGATGTCAGATTATCATGGTTCTACCCTCTTCCAAGTCCTATCACTAGTCGACATGCACCCTCCCTCCCTACTCCCTTTTTTCTCCATTCCTCTCTCTACCCATGTGTCCATCCATCCATCCCAGACATTTGCTCAATGGCATTTATGTAAAGTCTCCTATTATAGAATCCGAACTAGGTTGATGGCACTGGATATAAAATAAAAGCTTCAGTAGCTGCCCTCATGATGGAATCCCTTCCCTCCCTCTCTGGTCCTTAGCCTCCTACTTATCCTACCTTTTTCTTCCCCATTATTGTCAGGTCCACTGTATCGGCTCCAGAAACCAAACAAGTTAACCCGCTCCTGAGGGAACCAAGAAACAAAAGCATCGTCCACTAGTCTCCCAGCGGCCAGTTTTGTCCCCTGTCTTCAAGGTTTCTAGTTATAGAGCTTGTATTCATATTCCACACCATTTTCACTTGAAACTTCGTATTTAGGTTTATATAAATTTTTGGAGAGCTTAACTACCATAGTATGTTATAACATTATACAATATTATTATAACTTCTTTTTACAGTTTGTTTATAATTCAGTTAATAACTGGGAAGAGGAAATTAACTGTTATTCTCCACCCTCTACCCAAAGGCAGGATTTGAGGGTAAAAACTAACTCCACAGAATAAGGTACATACACTTGAGACTTGAAGTTAAATAGGGTGGTGGGATTCCTTCTACCACAAACTGTCTCTGTTTGGACACAGAAAAAATTCCATTTGTCCAAGGGTAGGGAAAAGAATGGATAGTTTAAAGAGTCAAAGGAACTTGGCCTGGGAAGAAAAGACTAGTTCTAGAACTAAGACTGTATAAGAGGGAAGGAGAGCCAATTTTCTCCAGAGGGACTGTATGACTTGTTTTGCATCCCAAGTCCCAAAGAGAAGGAGGGGTGTGATCTAAACTCTCCCACCTGAATACTGGTCTGCTCTGCCTTTTGAGCCATCAGCAGGGCTGCCCCCAGTTTCTGGCTGTAGTCCTTATTCTTGCACTTTCTCTGAAATCAAAGAAGATTAGAGTCAGTGATAAATATTAGGGAAGTGACTCCAACATACTGTTACTCACCAGACATTATCTTTACATTTATTTCTACTTCCTGGTATTGATATGATACTCCTATTCTTAATCTTTTGAGCTCAGAAACACAATCCTCCCTTGTACCCAAACAAACCTTTCATCAATTTCTAGCAATATTTTCAACCAACATTTTGGCATCCTCTCAAAGTATAGCCCATGGAAATTTGTAAAGACAAAACTAAAGGAGTTCAGATGACTGCACTTTTAAGCGTCTCACAAGTTTCTTCATATCCAGCTGCTTGCTTTAACACTCACGGCCTGATGATCTAAGGTCCCTGAGCTCCTAGGCCTCTCTGGTAAGGCCCAAAATGATTATGGCTTCCCTGTAGCTCAGCTGGTAAAGAACCTGCCTCAACGCAGGAGACACTGGTTCAATTCCTGAGTCGGAAAGGCCCCTGGAGAAGGGACAGGCAACACACTCCAGTATTCTTGGGCTTCCCTGGTGGCTCAGATTGTAAAGAATCTGCCTGCAATGCAGGCGGCCTGGATTCAATTCCTGGGCTGGGAAGATCCCCTGGAGAAGGGAATGGCTACACACTCCAGTATTCTTGCCTGGAGAATTCCAGGAGGAAATATCATTTAGTTACTTCAGTGGTCTCAACCAGGGAAGACTTCATTTTCCTCCAAGAAGACATGTGACAATGTCTAGAGACAATTTTTTGGTTGTCACAACTAGGGTGAGGGCTACTACTGGCTAGATGCCATTAGAGCCCATGGATGCTGCTAAATATCCTATAATGCCTAGGACAGCCCCTCATAATAGAAAACTATATGAACCAAAATGTCAATAGTGTTGAGACAGAAACCCTGAGTTAATCTGTGCCTTCATTTCTATCACACTTGCTTTGGCTAACCTGCAGAAAACCATGGTCTTCATGAAGCCCCTCTCTCTGCAGACAGGGAATGAAACTAAGAAAAATCATTTTCCTGCTGCAATCATGGTAGAAAGAAGTGTTCATCATGAATAACTTCACCCTGGCATACTTGGTCAGACATGCGACTTCCTCCTGGCACAGCTTCCTCCAGGAAAAGTCACATTTAATAAAGGGAAGATTTTGTTTCTCAAGTTCCCTATATCACAACTGACCCCTGAAGGTTGCTCACCACTCCACTTAGCTCCAGGGTCAGCTCCTGGAAGTTCTTTAGCATGTTGACTGGGATCCAAGCACGAGAAACTGTTTCTCCAAAAAATGTCACATGGTACTTGGACTGTAATAAAAGATAGCTTTGTTATAGCCTCTCGTCCTTCTTCTTGCTCTGACCCACTAGCCAGGAAAAGGCAGGAGAAGAGCTGAGAATTCATAAGGAAGGAAGTGCTGGGCCTTGTCTGTTCCTTTAAGCCTGACCCACCTATCCCACCTCACTCCATTGTTCTTCCATCCTGACCTCAGATATTCTAACCAACACCTATTTGTCAAAATCATAAATGTCCTAGTAATTAATAAATATTTAATTAGACATTTGTTTGTTTCTATACCCATTTGTCACTCTAGCTAAGAATCTGTTTCTGCTTGTGTCTGCTGGCTATGTCTGTATTTCTATCTCTGTACATCTATTAGGATGGATTTGTTCATTACTTTGCCCTGAGCACCTACCCACCCTGAACCAGGAAAACTCACCGGCAGGGAATCAAGATGAGAAGCAAAAAGAAAATATTCCCCCAGGTCAGGATCAGGTTCTACCATGCCTGGCCACCTGGAGAAGACAGACAGATGTAGGGGATGCAAGAGAAGGGGTTAGAGGAACAGAACACAAACTCATCAATACACATGTACATAAAAGGGCACTGGGCTTCCCTTGTGTCTCAGATGGTAAAGAATCCACCTGCAATGCAGGAGACCTGGGTTTGATCCCTGGGTTGGGAAGATCCCCTGGAGGAGGGCATGGCAACCTACTCCAGTATTCTTGCCTGGAGAATCCCATGTACAGAGGGCTACAGTCCATAGGGTTGCAAAGAGTCGGGACACAACTGAAGTGACTTAGCACACAAAAGGACAGTACGTTTTGTAAATAAAGGATCCCCCAAATAGACCCCTCTGTCATCCTTCCACATTGGTCACTACCAAATGACTGAGGTAACTTCCATCAATGTACAAAGCAGCTCAGAATCTTCCTACTAAAAAATATCTTCTAGGCCTCCTGGCAACCCTTCTGACTTGGGACATCTCCAAAGAAACTCTTCCACCCTTCCCTTTTCTCTTTACTTTGTATATCTCTCCTTTCCTAATGTCTAAAAAAATATCTTAGAGCCACTCATCTCTTTCTACCCATTCAGGGCAGAACTGGCTGACCCTTTTCCCCAGAGAGATACCACGTCCACCGTGAAATCTCTATAAGTCACTCTTTCAAAGCCTCCAAGATTAGTACTTTATATTCTCCCTCATCCATGCTCTTTCTAAGGCAGGTAACATTTCCATTATAAATCCCTTTCATTTTCTTCCCTCTCTGCCTGAAGCTACCACTCTCAAGTTTATGAAGGATGCTCTGACTCTACCATGGCACCCTACCAGGGGTAGCCGTATTGCTTGGCCCAGATGATGGATCCTGGGATGTAGGAGGCATAGGCCACATCACTTTCATGACCAGTCCAGGTCTCCTCAGGGATATCACAGCGATTATACTGCAAGTCTGCCAAAAGAGAGGAGGAGTGCAGGGAAAGAAAGAGCCTCATGAGGTGAAAATCTGCATGAGGGCAGAGGAGAGGTCAAGAAGAAATTGTTATATGCAGCAGGTAGGACCAAAAGGACACCTGGGAGACGGGCCTGGAGAATGAATGAAGGCTCATGAAGGAAACGCAGCTCGAGCTAGGAGAAGCAGGAGTGTTGGCTTGCTATGCTCTGTAGAGAGATCCCAAATTTCCACCTACATCCCACATGTCTGACCCTGCTTCCATCTGGGTAATATCATGAAGATAATTTCTCCAATATTCTGTTTTCTCATCTGTAAAATAGTTGGGCTAGACTAGATCTTCAAAATCTTTTTTAAGTAGTTTCAAACATTCTAGAATTCTAAGCTACTGAATCTCTCTCACTGGCTTTTCCTCATATATCCCATACCAACCCAATACCAAAAGTCTAGTCAGACTAACAGGGTCAAACCAATGCAGAAGAAGATGGAATTTACTCAGAACAATCGTTTAGATTCCAGGACCCTCCCTACTCTTCAGAGTGTCTTCCTCTATCCCTTTATGCCAAATTCATTTTGAAAAGACAGCAAGATCCCCGCCTCTCCCCAAACACTAACTACAAGGACCCCTGGAGTTATAACTATACTTTTGTCATATTTAATCTAATGGTTGAAAGCAGGGAAAGAAAGAAAGGAACATAAAAACTGAAAAGAAATTTCCATTTTACCTGTGTTCTGGTCACAGGACCAATTATCTGGGAGGACTGAGGGGTCAATGTTCCCACGTAGCCGCCTCCATTTCTCACAGTTTGGGGAGGAACACTGGACCCAGACTAAACATTGACCTGTCACAGCAAAGAAACCTGAAATAAGAGACTCAAAAATATGTTCTTCTTTCTTCAACTTAAAATCAATATACTCCCTGCCACCACCACCTCTGCAAGAATCACATAGCCCTGGAGATCAGCTTGTTCAAGCCCTGACTTACAAGCAGTGAAACCCAAAGCTCGGAGGAGACAACTGACTGCTAAAAGGTCAGTCTGAACTGGCGGCAAAGCTGAACGTGGAGCCCAGGCCTCACATCTCAGTCTTTCTCCTGAACCATGCTATCATCTCTTCTCCCCCAAGGCAGAAAGGAGTGTTTCCTGTATTGACATTTCTTTAAAAGGCTGCCTGGCATCTTTTGGGCTACTACCTCATTTCCCGGCTGGCATGTCACTACTAAAAAGTTCTCCTGAAGGACTGTGCTCGCTTCGGCAGCACATAGACTAAAATTGGAGCGATACAGAGAAGATTAGCATGGCCCCTGAGCAAGGATGACACGCAAATTCGTGAAGCGTTCCATATTTTTTAGAAAAATGGTACTGAAGAATTTGATTACAGGGCCACAGTGGAGAAACAGACATAGAGAATAGATTTATGGACATGGGGAGATGGGAGGAGAGGGCGAGATGTATGGAAAGAGTAACATGGAAACTTACATTACCATATATAAAATAGATAGTCAATGGGAATTTGCTGTATGGCTCAGGAAACTCAAACAGGGGCTCTGTATCAACCTAGAGGGGTGGGATGGGGAGGGATATTGGAGAGAGTTTTAAAAGGGTGGGGATATACGTATACCTATGGATGATTCATGTTGAGGTTTGACAGGAAACAGCAAAATTCTGTAAAGCAATTATCCTTCAATAAAAAAATAATTAAAAAACAAAAAAAGTTCTTCTGAAGGACTAAACAGCATCTCTTTTGTGCACAGCATCCAGAGTTCCTATTTGAACTAACCTGTCCCCAAATCACAAGTTGCAGCCTTTGGGACCAAGAGCTCTGAGTTCACCCCTCAACAAAAGACAGGTTTGAGCCTATCGTTTCTCAGTCAACTATTTACTTCAGGCCCTGCTCAAAGGCCAAACATTCTTTTTATCCATTACATTCCAAACTCTCATCCCCACTTTTCTTTACCCCACATCTTCTAGGTTGACCCAAAGCTCCACACAGCCCTTTCTCCCTCCCAAACTCTTCCACTATATTCTTTGGAAATGAAAATGAAATTAATATTCTTTGGAATTTCAGGCAAGAGCAACTAAAATCCACATATCTTCAACCTGTTCTCTGAACCTCTGCCTCCTTTTTGAAATCTGGTGATGCTGAAATCTGGTGATGCTGCCCCAACCCAACCCCACCTGTCCCAGGCAGCCCTCTAAGCAGAGGCTGTCCTTCTCACATCCCCCAGGCCAGAAAGTGGGGTCAGTATCACCCTTTCCACCCACTGACACTTGCAGACCATTACTATCCTCCATTCTATAAAAACACTCCCTCCCTTAAGGTCCAGGCCATGAGAGTACACTGCCCTCTCATCTCCCTTGCAATGACAATGCTGCTATCTGGTTCAGTCTTTTCCTTCTCTCTGCCTCCTGCCCTCGTAGATTACCATATATCCACAAGGGTAATGTACACGCACCCCATACCTTCTCCTCCATGCCACCTCAGTAGCCCCTTCACCTCAGGAACCCACTTCCATCCTGCATGCCCACCCCCGCCCCCGTCATCCGCAGGGACTGCACACTCCCCTGAATCACTTGTCTAAACTCTTCTCTGATAAAAATGCCGCATCCTTCCACCTTGCTCCAAGAACTCATGGCAACTTTCACTTTATCTAGATCTCCAATCCACTGGCCCCACCTTCCTCTCAACTAGTAGCAACCTCTTTTCTTCACTCTGCAGTTACGCACATTTGATTTCCTTAGATTCTCTTGCAGACATCATCAACTCCCTTTCCCTGTCCTTCCCCCCACTCAGCTGGCAAACACAATTCTGAATGAACCCACTCTTTTTCTGTGCCTACACTCGTTCAACTGAGCTTTGCTAGAGAAAATCACTGACCAGGTACACCATGTATTCAGTTAACGACACCAACCGGTATGTTTCTCTAGTAAGTTCACTCTCCCACTGTCAGTTTACCTTAAATGCTGAAACGTAAGGGATGCCCTCCATCCCACCAAAATCATCCCTCAGCAAAGTAGATGACTTACATTTGGGTCCTTTCAAAATATCTCATATTATGGATCACTTTCTCAGTTATTTTGAATAATTAAGTACTGGTTGGGAATGATGTATTAGTTTGAAATGAGAGTTGCCACTGACAGTTGTAGATGTTTACAGAGGTGACCTGGCAAGGCTAGAAAAGAGAGTGGGAGAAAGGGCCAGGAACCATAAAAGAGAACAGAGATCAAGAAAATAAATGGTGGTTGTAAAAATATAAATATTCATGAGGAAATGAGTGGGGGAAAAAATCATCCTAATGCTATAAAACTAGATATTTATGGTTTAGGATGAAATTTCTACGACAGTTTTAAAGACGTACAGTTCCTTAAAGTTTCCTTTCCAACAACTTAGAAAGAAGAGAAGGTACGTTAGGAAACGGTTTGAAGTTCAGGTGTGGCTGTGTTAATGAAGGCTGATGTCGCAGACACACGGGTCAAGCGCATTTCAGTTGGCTGCTAACTTTTGAAACACTAGCTTCCTTGGGTTCTGTGATCCCTCATTCTCACTTTTCCCCCCTCCCCTCTCATTTTTCTGGTAACTCCCTCCTCAGTCTCCAAATTGGGTTCACCTCATTCTCTGTCCAGACTCTAAATTGGAGTCCCAAAGCCTAATCACGGGTCTCTACTCCCATGCTGCACTTTCTCCTGAGGTCAGCTCACCCACATCCTCCATTTGAAACCCGTTTTCATACCTGACAACACAGAGATGTATGCCAGTGGCCTCTGTTCTGAGCTCCCAGTTCCTATAGCCACCTTGCTCTTTGACATCTCTGTTTGGAGGACTCACCACAATCTCAAACCCAATGAGTCCAAACCCAGATTCTTGATCTCATCCTTCAGAACTGATGTTCACCTGCTCCTTTCACACAACTGCTCAAACCCTCTTCTCTCTCACTTTCCAATATTCACCATCAAGTTCTGACAACCTTATCTCCAAAACATATCTTAAAACCATTTGCTTTTCATCATCCTAATCCAAGCCACCAAAATATTTAATCCTATCACTAACTTCTTAACTGGTCTACTCTTGGCTTCTCATACTCCATTCTCCAGTTAATCACCAAAAGTATCTGTTTAAAACATCAATTTGAGGATGTTCACTTCCGTGGTTAAAACCCACCAAGGGCTTCCCACTATACTTAAGATGAAATTCTCACTTTGTAACACGGTCTTTGAGCTAGCCACTGCTACCTCCTTATGAAGGAGGAAACAGACAGAACAGGCTCCATCTTGAAACAGGACTCCATCTTGGGCTGGACTGTGAACTTTTGAGCTATATGCCCAGTATCTACAGAAACGACACACCAACTGGAAAACCAAGCCCCTGGAAGGAAGAGCCCCAGGGCTCATACCTAGACTCTCCTTCCCCTAACTGTGGAACCGAATAGAATCATACATTCTATTATGTTTACTGGGGTATGACCACAGGCCTATTGATAATTGTCCACTGTTAACTACCTAGGCCTAAGGCATATGAATCAGAGTTAACTTTGATTGTATCTTTCTTTTCCTTTGTTCAGACTAGTTTCAGGGAATTTAGGGAGGTGGGTTTGTGCACGTACACTTAGGGTACATAAGGTTTTCACAAAAACTGGTCAGGGTCCTTGGCTAAGGGGAGACTCTGCCTTGGACCTGCTGGTATAATAAACTGCACTCCATTCATTATCTGCACTGTCCTTCTGAGTTTGTTTCCCAGAACGCATGGCTATAACAGTTACATTTATCTAGAGCCACTTTGCAGCCTTGCTTCCCTTGCTCTCTGAATCCCAGTTATACCAGGTTTCTGTTGGTATCCAGAGTAAGCCAAACTTCACCTTATCTAAAACTTTCTCCTACACACTTTAGTTAGCTAACTCTTGCTACAGGTTTCAGCTTAAAAGTTATTTCCTTCCAAATGCATTCTCTGACTGACCCTATCTTAATTAGATCTCCACCATTTCCTCTCAGGACATTGTTTTCCTTCCCTTCACAGAACTTAAAGCAAATTTTATTTACTGGATATTCCATTTCTACTACCTACTCCAGGAGTACCCATCTCTCCTTGGCAACTGTAAAAAAAACAGGAAGAGTGATTCACTGATAGTAAGAGGCCTACACATTCACTACAATCACAATTCAACCCATAAGGACTGCCAAAAAATAAACTTCCTCCAACAGCTATGAATTATGTCACCGAATAACTGAATGAGCACTGCCTCAGCACTATATCCTCCTAACAAGTAGCTGTGTGAGATAAACTATAGTCTGCAGAATTTGCTCTAACATCCTAACTGGTCGTTACCCATCTCTTCCACCTCCAATTTTCAAGTTCAAGTAGGTTTGTCAAACCATGGCTGAACTTACCAAAACCATTTCCTTCTCCTTTTTGTTGGTCCCTGTTCTGGGAATGATCCTGAATAGTTTTCTTATGTTGGTCATCCTGTCTGTGCTCATGTTCACTTTGGTCTTTCTCCATTTTCTCATCTTTTGGGAAGATAAAAGAAAAACATCATAGGGTTAGGAGATGAAGAGAGTATTTGTAGATAGTGAAAGAAGGAAGAAGAATCATAGTTCATTAGTTTTAAGTCTTGGGCTGAAAATTTTCAGTATGCCCATTGTCCCATTCCCTAATTTCATGGAATAAGTACTTGAGATGTCAAAGTATATCGGATTATACTTACGAGCTTCCTTCTTTCTTTTGCTTAAGGAGAGTTTATTGAATTTCTTCTCAGAGGATGCAGAATCTGGCTGGCCTGGCTTAGATATCTTTATCTCAGGGATTATTCCATCTTCCTGAGAGGCTGAAATCTCTAGAATAGGAGGTACCACTACTCTGTCTCTGCAAATAAGATCTTTAATTAAAAGATAGAAAAGGGCAATTTGTAGTACCCCTCTTTTGGAAAAAAACAAGGGTTTGCAAGTTCTCCATGGCCTCCTGGGGTCATTTTATCCATTTACTGGCCTATTTTCCCAGTTCAAGTATCTTTCCTGAGATGAGAGAAATCTACCAAGATGTGAAAAACATCTAGATAGAAAGACAGATAGGTGGATAATCATTTATCAGTATTAAGTCTACCCTGTGATCAATTTGCCGCACTGGGATAAACTTACCCATCAGCATTATTATTATCAGAAGTATTAGAAGAAGCAATTCCTGGTTCCTTGTCTAATTGGGTAGATCTTGTAGGCTGGGTACAGGAAGTCTCTGAAAAATCAAGGCTAGATTCCATCCTCCCAAAACAAAATACTATAAGCAGAGAAGCAACCAAAGAAAATAACTACTCCATTATTTCCAAACTGTAACCTTTCATTAACATATCTCCCATCAGTTGCCTGGAAGAACTTACCTTTAGATTTTTGCCATACCATAGAACTTTCAAGTTTTTTAATTCTCAGGAAAAACCACAAATTTGTATCTTTCTGAAAGCTTTTCCAGATGGATCTGCCTATTCTAGGATAGTCAGGTATCGTTAATTTTGTGTACATAACAGAAATTTTAGGTATCGTCTTTTATATCATTTGTCCCTCAAGCTTTCTCTAGAAGTGGAAGTATACCTAAGAAAAGCTGAAAATGTCAAACCACTGTCCTTAGCCTCAAGACCTTATGGAGAAAGGCTTCAGGGCCTATACTACAGAGTTTGTTATTCTAAAAATCAAATTCCTGAGCAGATGTTAAAACAGTATTGGAAATAGAAATATATAAGAAATGGAAACTAAGGTCTTCAAATCTGGGAAAAATAATTTATCCTTTCTATGAAAATTGTAAACATATAAAAATAAATTTAAATTACATTTTAAAATCTAGATGAGGCTATATTTATATTCTGAAGTCAATGTAATCTAATCTTCTAAAAATCTATACCTTCTGTCTTAAGATGGTTTAGCGATAGTCCTGTTGATAAAAGATGAGTATTTAAAACTATTTCGAAGTCTCGTCTAATATTTCCTTATGTAGAAAGATGGAGAGAAGGAGAGAAGCTATTAACTTACTCCACCCTTTAGATAATTTCTTTGCCTAACTGAAACTCTATCTTTCACTAAAAGCCATACCCATGTACTCCTGGAAGGACTTCCGTAGCACAATCTGGACAATCTCCTCAAATTCTGCACTGGTAAGAGTTGATTTTTCCTGCAGAGACAGGTAGGGGAGAAAAACTGCTCGTCCTTCCCCATTCCTCCTCTCTAGGAAGGAGGAAGCCTCCTTTGGATGAGACAGCAAGTTCACAAAACTGAGAGCATGAAGCCAACCTAAAGATGCCATAAATTCTATCACAGATCGCCTGGGAGTAAGAAGTCAAAGAAAAGGAAAACACTGATAAGTCTCTACTTCTACTCTCACCTACATCCCATCTCAGCCCCTACTTGCCCAGTATTCCCTGCTAAATGCTTTCATTAAAACATTTTTTACCTCTGAGAAGAAAAATAGACACCCCCACACAAGAAAAAAAAAAAACTGAAACTACAGGATGAATCTCCCCTGTGATATCTACTACATTCAAATTTATGTTATAAATATTTAAATGTCTTCTGAAATGGAAATATCCTGTTTGTCCAGGCTGGATGACAGGAGAAACTATCCCACTACAGCCATCCTTTTGATTTTTACCTTTTCTTTCTTTGTGTTCTTGCTGTCTTGAGCCTTTCCTTGTATCTCCTGGCCACTGCCTGGACCATTCTCTGTGGTTGTTTTCTCCTTCTTCTTCTCTAACCCAGCCTTTAGCAGGCTTGGCCTGACCTCTGCCTGTGCGGAACTGATCTCCAGGATCTCCTCCTTTGATGAGTTAAGGTTATAGGGCGTCGGGCTATGCAATTTTTGTGCAGGCGGGGCAAAGGTATTTTTTGGTCCCTTTCCACATTCTGAAAGAAATTTTGTCATCAAATGTAATTTGTGAAACATGGAATCTAACACAGAAATTGCCAAACATTGCCCACTGACTGACAATATCAGAATTATCTGGAGACCTTTTAACAAATTCAGATTCCTAGGCCTCTCCACAGAGAAGGCGATGGCACCCCACTCCAGTACTCTTGCCTGGAAAATCCCATGGACGGAGGAGCCTGGTGGGCTGCAGTCTGTGGGGTCACTAAGAGACACGACTGAGCGACTTCACTTTCACTTTTCACCTTCATGCATTGGAGAAGGAAATGGCAACCCACTCCAGTGTTCTTGCCTGGAGAATCCCAGGGACGGGGGAGCCTGGTGGGCTGCCGTCTATGGGGTCACACAGAGTCGGACATGACTGAAGTGACTTAGCAGCAGCAGCAGCAGGCCTCTCCTTACCAAACTTCCCCAGGCCCCCACCTTCTCACCCCTGCCCTAAGATTCTGATGAAGTAGTCTGAAGTGAGACCAAAGAATCTGTAATTTTTTAAGGCTACCCAGCTAACTCAGATGGACTTCCAGGTTTAGGAACCATTGAGTAATTCAAAAGTGATAAATACAAGTATGTGGAAAATGGAAATATTCAAATATGAAATTTTTTAAATTTGCTTTTTAAAAAACTGCCCAAAGTGTTATGGGAAATTAGAGGAAAATTTTTAAAAATTAGTTAAAATCTACAAAGGATGCAATGAAAATTGTACTGATCCTCCCGGGCATAAGAAATCCCGGACATAAGAAATGTATCTTTCTTCAGAGCTTCCGTAATATTTTGTATCTATCACCACATTCAAAGTTATTTATAAATATTTAAATAGCTCTTCTCTCCCTACAAGTTCATACACTTCTTGAGTAAGACTGTTCTAAGTCAAATATATTTCACTCAAAGTGACTAGAAAAGCAGTAACTTTAACAAAGTGAACATGAAATACGTATGAACTGAGCTTCCCTTTGGTGGGAAAGGCGTCCAGACGACCTAAGACTGAGAAAGAAGAGGAAAATGACTCGACTCACTTTCTTTACTCTCCAAGGTTGGCATCATTCAGCTCAGAAGCTACACTTTCTTTACGCCTCTGCTGAAAAAGAAATTATGCTGATGAACAAAATGTATTTTACTGAAGCATAGTTGATTTATAATGTTAATTTCTGCTACACGGCAAAATGATTCAGTTAAATAAATAAATATATATATACACACACACATGTATACAGTACTGATCAAACATGATTTTAAACTTTCTCCTCTTCTTGCCTTCTTGGGTTCAGGGTCTCTTTGCCTGGGATGCCTAACCTACATTTTCTGCCTTATTGACTACAATCCTGCTCCTGGGCAGTGCCAATTAAATGCTGGAGGATAATGAAAGTTGTTTTAAAGATTAGCAACAATCCTTAGTGTTTTAAGTGTTTAGAACTATGTCCAACATGAGGTAGGCACTTACAAGTAAGTGGAAAAGATAGTGGTAGTGATTTGTTAAAAAAAAAAAAAAAAAAAAACACACACACACACAAAATTCAACTGAGTAAATTTTGAGGATCTTATTGGCTTTATTCAACAACTCATGAATTGGGCAGCATCGAATCTACCAGATGGATAGGAGCTCCAAGGACCTATACAAAATTAAACTTTTACAGGCATAAGAGATAAGGAACACAGATGTAATACTAGGCAAAAAAAGAAAGAAAGAAAAAGAAAAAAGCAAATTGGTTATACAAGGTTACTTTCCTTCAAGGGTCTATCAGGCAGATTACCCAACTAGTGCTGATCAGGCAATTCTTGACTGACTGGTTTAAGATTCCATTTCTGAGAGAGCCAAAACTATAATTAAATTGTCTTGGTTTAGTGATAAGGGGCTTAGCATAAGCAACCCCATTTGGTGCCTCTTATTAAAACAAGATGTGTTTTTAACAGCCAAAAGTAATAGTAGTAGTAGAATAGTGGCATTAGGGTGTAGACAGTCCTGGAGTTAAACAGTGAGATTTTTTTTCAGAGCAATAACCTTTCACAAGGTTCTTCTAAATACTCAAAACAAATACACTGTAGATTCACTTACTTATTTCAGACATCCCTATGCATGGAGAATCCCCTTTTTAACATCACTATAATGTATTATCTTCCTTTTACTTAGATCTTCTAGTCCAATAAATTTCCCAATGTGCTAGATTCTTGTATTAATAATTTTTATTCAGAAAATTATTAATTTTCTGGCCCAGAAATATAATAACCAGCAGATGTTTTTGAACCGTGGTGTTGGAGAAGACTCTTGAGAGTCCCTTGGACAGCAAGGAGACAAACCAGTCAATCCTAAAGGAAATCCACCCTGAATATTCATTGGAAGGACTGATGCTGAAGCACCGAAACTTTGGCCCCTTGATGTGAAGAGCCAACTCACTCACTGGAAAAGACTGATGCTGGGAAAGTTGAAGGCAAAAGGAGAAGAGGTGGCAGAGGATAAGATATTTGGATAGCATCACCGACTCAAAGGACATGAATTTGACCAAACTCATGAGATAGTGAAGGACAGGGAGGCCTGGCATGCTGCAGTCCATGGGGTCACAAAAAGTCAAACACAACTTAGTGACTGAACACAGAGGTCTCCAGAGAAGCTAGTAATAAGAATCTAGCATATTCATTCTATATCCATAGTTTATCTGTAGCTATCTACTCAGATATGTTCTACACAACATCAGTATGTTTCATTACTGCTACAAAAATTGTGACTAATAATAAATACACTTATTGGGCACTGACTATAATCTTTGACTATGTCATCTCATTTAATTCTCCCAATAAATCTATGAGATTAATGCCATTTTACACTTGGGGAAATTGACACTGAGAGGGAGTTAGAGATATTAAGTAGCTGAGAAATGGTAAAATCAGGATTAGAATCTGTCTGACCTATGTTTGCGTCATGAACTGCGCTACAGTACATCCCAGCAATCTAGTTCAGCAGTTCAGTGCTTCATACCCATTTTAACATCACAACACACATCTAAAGCATACATAAAAGTAAACACTGAAACAGACAGAAAATATTGCTAGGTACTCTGCTCACAGCCATAGACAACTGAGGAATGGGAGAGGGGCGCCTCCAGCCACACCAAAGGCTGAAGAGGTTAATATCTCTAGCTGTATGTCATTTGTGACCGAGCACAGTGCCAAGACTCGTGATTTTCCAACAACTTATACATTTTCCAGTCTTCACTTTCCACTACTGATATTATTTCTACCCAGCTGTGGTCTGCCAAAACCTCAGCGTTAATACATGGTAGAGTAAGATGAATCCAGGTCTTTGGCTTCTAAATTCTAATAACATGTCTATTCTTCTCAGTGATCTGATTTCTGGCTTTTGGTTTGGAGTACTTTGAAGGCCTTGGACCTGAAACTCAATCCTTTAACTCTGCTATCTCCCACTATAAAGAGATCCAAGAGGTTTCCCAGGTGGCACAGTGGTAAAGAATCTGCCTGCCAATGCAGGAGAAATCAGTTTAATCCCTTACCTGGGAAGATCCCACATGCCATGGAGCGATTAAGCCCAGGTGCCAGGACTACTGCGCCTGTGCTCCAGAGCAGGGCGCTCCTGCTGCTGAGCCCACGCGCTGCAACTGCTGAAGCTCCCGCACCTTGAGCCTGTGCTCTGCAACAAGAAAAGCCCCTACAATGAGAAGCCTGTGCACCACAACTAGAGAGCAGCCCCCGCTCATCACAACTAGAGAAAAGTCCAAGCAACAACAAAGAAACAAGAAAATGAATAAGTAATAATAAAAAAGAGATCCAAAAGTTGCATAAAATGGATCTTTGGGTTCGTATATTTTTCTCTCTAAAGGGGCTGAAAATTTTATGACCCTCACATGGCCAACTTAAACACTCAGTTGTTCAGGGTGTAGGATTCCACCCTCCAGATTTCAAGATGAATTCAAAAGTTACTGGGGACTTGACTTAGTGTGGCCACAGCATGGCTGAATATAATGTCTTTTTAAAATTTTTTGGTTATTTTGGTATTTTAAGAAAAATACTTTTCTTAATTCCATAAATGCAAATAATTGATATGTGCTGGTTTGCAGTAATTCCTTTTCGTTTATACTCATCTAGTGTGTGTTAGTTGCCCAGCTGTGTCCAACTATTTGTGACCCCATGGACCATAGCCCATCAGGCTCCTCTGTCCATGAAATTCTCCAGACAAGAATCCTGGGGTGGGTTGCCATGTCCTCCTCCAGGGGATCTTCCCAACCCAGGGATCGAACCCAGGTCTCCCGCATTGCAGGCAGATTCTTTACCATTTGAGCCACCAGGAAAACCCAATTTAAGAAGCACATTTTATCACAGTTTCCATCTTAGTGTTTCACCACCAACTCCCAAACTTATTTGACAATGAAAGAAAAAGCAAGCAGGAAATTGGGGGAGAATCACTATAGCAAACTGGTCTCCTTCTTTATGATAACCCTAAATAGAAGCTACAAACTGTATAAAATTAGGCCACAAAGGTAATAATAATAAATGACAAACATATCTTCTCCCAGACTCTAAAATTCCAAAAATGACCGTGAGAAGTCCCTATGAAGATACTCAGAATTACAAAACTATACTGAATGAGGAAAGCAAAATGAAATTAGTGTACTTGAGATGACAAAATTTGATTTTTAAAAAATTTTCATCTATACAATATGTTTGAGTATCCTTTAACTATCTCTGGAAGAATATACAAGAAATTGACAAAAATGTCTCCGTGGAGTGGAAACAGGTAGCTGAGAGTAGAAACGAGCACTCTACTGTAGCCTCTTGTGTAACTCCAGTATTTTATACATAGACTGCCATTTCAAAGTGATTTTTAAATTCTTTTTTTTTAATAAAATTTTAAAAAGAGTATTTTGATCAATCTAAAGAGGCAAAATTTTTCCAAGCGTTAAGTTTAAATCATTATCTAAACCTATACTGACCTCTCTAGGCCAAAGTATGTTACTGAAGCCCCAACCAACTAGATAAAATTGTGGATCATTGTTAAGTTAATAAGATGTAGTAAATGTATAGCAATGGCACCCCACTCCAGTACTCTTGCCTGGAAAATCCCATGGATGGAGAAACCTGATAGGCTGCAGTCCATGGGGTTGCTAAGAGTCGGACAGGACGGGCGACTTCACTTTCACTTTTCACCTTCATGCTTTGGAGAAGGAAATAGCAACCCATTCCAGTGTTCTTGCCTGGGGAATCCCAGGGTCAGGGGAAGTCTGGTGGGCTGCTGTCTATGGGGTCGCACAGAGTTGGACATGACTGAAGCGATTTAGCAGCAGCAGCAGTAAATGTATAAGCTTCCCTTATGGCTCAAACAGTAAAGAATCTGCCTGCAATGCAGGAGACAAAGGAGATGTGGGTTCGATCCCTGTATCAGGAAGATCCCCTGGAGAAGAAAATGGCAACCCACTCTAGTGTTCTTGCCCAGATAATTCCATAGACTGAGAAACCTGCCAGGCTACAGTCCATAGGGTCCCAAAGAGTCAGACACGATTGAGCATGCATGCAGAGTGAGGGTGTGATGAAGAACATTACTTTTAAAGAAAATCTCTATCCTGATCAATAGACAAGAGAAAGTTTGGAAGTCACTGTCTGATAAATTTCTGCTCCTCTGTTTCAGATGAAGTATTTTCTTCCACAGTAATGAATACTGAAATTCACTTCAGAGAGAGAAAAACAATTTTAAAGATAGTTAATAAATATACAAAATACCACCAACTTTTACCTGGTTAGCTACGAAATGACTGGGGGCTCTAAACCCAGGAATAACATTTGAGATTTTGGTTTCTCTTTTCTTACCTTAGATGAAAAATATTGGGGAAAAAAATCCAATAAAGCTTTAAATTTTAAATGTCAAAGTAAAAGAATTTCCATAACCAGATCCTAACTCCTCAACTGACATAAGAAAGAAAGGGGAATAAGAAGGGGGAAATAACTTAGAAGTAATAAAGGGACCCAAGGGAAGGTGATACTTTTCTTTCCTTTAGAACACCAAAAATCATCACAGTGATTAGAAGATGAAATCACCTAGCTCAGCAGATCTCCAACTACTTATCTGTGTTAGATTTTCTCATATTCTTCAACCAAAACAAGGTATCACAACACACTGAATTCAGAAACAGATGAAAATCCAGCTGTTTTCTATTAAGCCAGACATGAGATAGAGATTTGCAGAAATGTAAAATAACACCATTCTTGATATTAAATTTTCTTTCACTTAGGAAACTATATTTTCATTTAAGTGTTATCTACATTGCTGCTACTGCTAAGTCGCTTCAGTTGTGTCTGACTCTGTGCAACCCCACAGATGGCAGCCCACCAGGCTCCCCCATCCCTGGGATTCTTTAGGCAAGAACACTGGAGTGGGTTGCCATTTCCTTCTCCAATGCATGAAAGCGAAAAGTCAAAGTGAAGTCGTTCAGTTGTGTCCAACTCTTAGTGACCCCATGAACTGCAGCCTACCAGGCTCCTCTGTCCATGGGATTTTCCAGGCAAGAGTACTGGAGTGGGGTGCCATTGCCTCCTCCATTAACATTATGTAAATGGTTTACTATCATCATTTTTAAATTAATAAATACATTAATTTTTCTCAGTTTTAATTTCTAATACTTAAGTATCAATGCACAGGTAAAGAAATATAAACCAATCTTTGGAGTCCTTCAAAATTTTTGAGTATAAAAGGATTCTCAGAGGACTTCTCTAGAGGTCCAGTGGTTAAGAATCTGCCTGCCAACCTTCTCCAGGATAGATCACATCCTGGGCCATAAATCCAACCTCGATAAATTAAAAAAAAATCGAAATCATTCCAAGCATCTTTTCTGAGCATAATGCATTAAGATTAGATCTCAATTACAGGAGAAAAACTATTAAAAATTCCAACATATGGAGGCTGAACAACACACTTCTGAATAACCAACAAATCACAGAAGAAATCAAATTATGCATAGAAATGAATGAAAATGAAAACACAACAACCCAAAAGCTGTGGGACACTATAAAAGCAGTGCTAAGAGGAAAGTTCATAGCAATACAGGCATACCTCAAGAAAC
>SJYR01002090.1:210211-220236 GCA_006410655.1 Kobus ellipsiprymnus
AAGTAAGCCAGAAAGAAAAAACTGATACAGTATACTAACACATATATATGGAATTTAGAAAGATGGGGATGATGACCCTGTATGCGAGACAACAAAAGAGACTCAGATCTATAGAGTGAACTTTTGGACTCTGGGGGAGAGAGAGAGGGAGAGGGTGGGATGAGATGGGAGAATGGCATTGAAACATGTATACTATCATGTAAGAAACGAATCGCCAGTCTATGTCCAATGCAGGATGCAGGATGCTTGGGGCTGGTGCATGGAGAGGACCCAGAGAGATGGTATGGGGTGGGAGGTGGGAGGGGATTCATGTTTGGGAACGCATGTACACTCGTGGTGAATTCATGTCAATGTTTGGCAAAACCAATACAGTATTGTAAAGTAAAGTTAAAATTAAAAAAAAAAAAAGAATCTGCCTGCCAATGCAGTGGACACAGGATTGATCCCTGGTCAAGGAAGATGCCACATGCTGTGGGACAACTAAGCCCAAATACCACAGCTATTGAGCACATGCTCTAGAGTCCAAGAGCCACGACTACTGAAGCCCATGTGCCCTAGAGCCCATCTGCAACACAAGAAGCCACTGCAAAGAGAAGCACATGCACGGCAACCGGAGAGTAGCTCCTGCTGCCCCAACTAGAGAAAGCCCACATGCAGAAACAAAGACCCTGTGCAGGCAAACAACAACCAAAAAAAACTTTTAAAACATAACTTAAAAATAAATAAAAAGGATTCCAGGGCTTTCCTGGTGGCTCAGTGGTAAAGAATCTGCCCGCCAATGCAGGAGACTAAGGTTCAATCCTTGATCCTGGAAGATCCCAAATGCTGAAGAGCAACTAAGCATTTGCACCACAACTATCGAGCCTCTGCACCACGAGAAGCCATCGCGGTGAGAAGCCCACACACCCCAACAAGAGAGCAGCCCCTGCTCACCACTACTAGAGAAAAGCCTGTGCAGCAATGAAGATCCAGAACAGACAAAAATAAATAAGTAAATTTAATTCAAAAATAAAGGGATTCCCAGACCAAAATGTTTGAGAACTGACTTAGCTAAATAACTTAATTCAGTCTTGTCAGTATTTTTCAAAAAGCCTTAATCCTCCTCCTCCCACTCGAATGTGTTCACAAATTTCTCCCAAGTATCCAATTACTCCCTCTTTATATTGTCCCTGGAATCCTTGGTCTAAGAGAACAAAAATAAACCCTTTAGAATTGCCCTCTAACACAGACTCTGTGAGCCTCAAAAAATTGTATTTAAAAACTATATTTTGAGCAGAGAAAAAGAAAGATCAAGTTCCTATTCTCAGTGAGCTGACATTCTAGTGGGAGTAGTTAGACAATGATCAAAACAAGTAAATATATATATATTGTAAAATAAATAAAGATTATATCTTCAGAGGAAGCACTTTTCTCAGGGTTACCTGAGATGCTGCCTCCCAGGCTTGAGTTCCTCAGTATGTCCACCAAATAAAATATAACCCTCAAAATAAAAAATAAGATAAAGACTATATTTTAACTCTCCTTTAAGCTGGAGTTTGATTTCTTTTTGTCTTAATGTCTAATGGTATGTAGATTTCTTCTCATTTTCATGTCTCCATCAATAAGTTTGTTCTTTCTTCCTTCCTTCTCTCATTTGCGCTCAGCAAACACGATTGTAAACTTTTAACAAGACAGAAGGAAAAAAACGGATCCCAGCTACGCTTATTACCCATACTAGGCTGCCTAACAAGACATTTGGGGCTTCCCTGGTGGCTCAGTGGTAAAGAACCCACCTGCCAATGCAGGTGAGGTGAGTTGATCCCAGGGTCGGGAAGATCCCCTGGAAATGGAAATTGCAACCCACTCCAGTATCCTTGCCGGGGAAATGCCAGGGGCAGAGGAGCCTGGCAGACTACAGTTCATGGGGTTGCAAAAGAGTCTGACACGACTTATCAATGAAACAAGACATTTACTCTCGTAACTACTTTAAGTAAAACCTTTTACGGAATCTTCAAATTAATGGTGACTAAAGCTTTAAGTTCAGGGAGTGCAAGGAAGTAGAGAGACATGGTCAATTAACACCAAGACAGACTCTTTAGACTCTTGGTTCAGATCCTTTGTATCTAACCGCTGAAAAGCTTCCACAGGTGCCCGGAATAATGCCAACCTCAAACTAGCCATTTTGTGTTGCTTTCCAAGGGGCCATGCCCATGAACTCCCAGACCACTGCACCATTTCCCCTCACTCTGTGAGGGGAAGATTTGGAACAATAAAAGGCCTAATCTCGCTTTTCTCACTTTTAAACCAGAGGGAAGAACTTGGAGATACCCACATTTTTCCTCTTTCCTCACTAATTGTCTCTTAAGAGCACAGCAATTCAGACTGGAGGTACCACAGAGCCAGAAGTCCATGACTCCTCTAAGGGTAAAAGAGTGGCTCTCTAACCTCTCCTCACCATCAACAAACCCCCCATGAGACCACTTCCCCTCAGCTCCCCTCCCCATTCCCACCCTCAACCCACTGACACCAGCATCCTCACTCTCGCTCAGCTCGACATTGCGCACCATAATATTGAGTTAGTTTTGGTTTTCTCTTAGGAGCAAGTCTGCGGTTAGAGATTCTGAGGAGAGGGATATGAGCTAGCCATCACCCTGAGGAGAAAACTTTTCCTCACGCGACAGGTGCCAAGACTGGCCAAGCCTAGAACCTTCAGGTGCAAAAGGAAAAACACCAACTACCTTCTGGTGCGTAGGGGATCTAAGGGTGAGGAGCAGACAGAATTATTGCAGCGATTCCACCAGCCGCGCGAACCTCCAACCAGTTTTCCCGCCAACAAGCTTAGGCGCGAGGCCACTCACAAGCTCCACCTCCTCCGGCGGCGTGCTCACAGGGCTAATGCGCATGCGCAGTCGGAGGCCGTTTCTGCGTTTGCGCAGCAGTTATTGCCGCCATCTTCCAACCGAATACCCTATAAAACTACAAATCCCATCATCCCGGTTGGCCTCGCTGTTTTTTTTAGGTGGCAGCCGTAGCGCCTGCTGTTTCAAGACGCACATCTTCCTTTTACTGACTTCTCTCTCTGCCCCAGACTGCCTTTTCCATCTTCTTTTCGTGCCCTCATTCTTATTCTTCTTAGTATCCTCCATCCCCTTATTTTGATATTTTATTTGAGATCTATCCTTAACCCCATTCTCTCCTCTTCCACCCTTTTCTCAGCCACAAGACCCGCACCCCAAGCGCTGTTGGCAAGGAAATGAAGCCACCAAACACCCAGTGGAAAGGCCGTCCAGTAGCTTCCTCCCCATAGGCTAAGGCAGGGAGCCCCCAAAGCGGACAGAAACCTCTTCCCCGCCCACATTCGTTTTTATATAAGGCGGCTCGGAGCCGCAGCGTGTGCTCGGGAAAGCCTGGGTGCGGAGTTAATATTTGAGATCTATCCTTAACCCCATTCTCGCCTCTTCCACCCTTTTCTCAGCCACAGAACCCGCACCCCAGGCGCTGTTGGCAAGGAGATCAAGCCACCAAACACCCAGTGGAAAGGCCATTCAGTAGCTTCCTCCCCATAGGCTAAGGCAGGGAGCCCCCAAAGCGGACCGAAATCTCTTCCCCGCCCACATTCGTTTTTATATAAGGCGGCTCGGAGCCGCAGCGTGTGCTCGGGAAAGCCTGGGTGCGGAGTTGGGGGCGGGGGGGGGCGGCGGTGCTGGGTGTACTGCTATTGGCAGCTGTAGTGGGCGTCGGAGAGCTGTCCCCGGGCTGGGCGGGCTCGTGCGCAGGCGTCGGGTGGTGGGCGGAGGCGTTGGTGTTCGGGAGGTGGGTGTGGAGGGCGTGGTGTCCCCAGGTGATTGCGATCGGGGAGCGAGAGAACGAGTCGGCCGTTTAGGGGGAAGAGGAAGTTAAGACAACATCGCCTGTTTTAGTGCTTGTTTTTTCTTTTTCCAGTTCAGCAGAGACTATTTTCCGGGGGGGGATGAGTTAAAATGATCTATCGTGTTATACTACGATACTATATACTTCCTACGAACGATAACAGTTCGTAGGAAGACGGTCAGTATGCTCCGCTCCTTCCCCTCCTCTCATTAGGTGCACCCCTCCGCTCCCGCGGAAGCCTTTCTAAATAGGTGGGCACCGGGGGGGCAACTGGGTCATGAATAATTCATAAGGACCGCCCCGCCTATTAGCCACGGCCCTCCGAATCGTGCTGACGCACGTTGCGTGTTCCAAACCCGAGGAAGTAACGTAACAGTCCCCGCCCCTAGCACGGAGGGCGGGGCGTCATCTCCAGCACGTGCTGCATCTACCCGCGCAAGCCCAAAAGGGTGTGCGCAGGCGCTGCTCGCTAGGGGGAGGAAGGAGGCGGGGTGGGGAGGTTGCTGGGTTTAGAGCCGGGCGGAGACCGCTGAGACTCATTCCTCAGGAACAAGGGTCGGGTGTCAAGGAGACCTTTTCACACCAGCTCCCCGTCCCCCGCCTACGGTGGGTGGGATCGCGCGGCAGAGACAAAAGGATATCAGTAGGGACGGACATAGCTGCGAAGGGAAGTAGGGTGTCAGTTTGGGGTGGTGGGCTTCTGGGGGTGGGGGACGGGCTGAGAAGGGCTATATTTAAACTCCCGGAGCCGTTAAGTTGGTTCGTACTCCGATGCGCGCGCAATCAGGGTGGTGGCGGAGTGCGCATGCGTGATTCCAGGGGGCGAGGAACGCGCCCCAGCCGTGCGCGCTCGCGCCGGAGCGGTAGTGGTAGAGGAGAAAGGGGTCGGCGCACGCGCGGTTGAGTCCTCGAGTTGTTCGGGTCTCGCGGGCATCTTGTTTTGGTCTCGCGGGCGAGTGGGGCGAGCTTTCCGGGGAGGCGCTTGGGCGCGAGACCAGGGGAGACGAGCAGCAGTGCGCGCGCACTCGGGGAAGGAGGGGGGAAGGGAGCGTGGTCTAGGAAGAGGGGTTAAGCCCCCGGTGCCCCCCTGGTTGCCCTCGACTGGAACGGAGTAAGGGGAGGAAATGATCGAGATGGCGGCGGAGAAGGAGCCGTTTCTGGTGCCGGCCCCACCGCCGCCGCTCAAAGATGAGTCGGGCGGAGGGGGCGGCCCCACGGTGCAACCGCACCGAGAGGCCGCCTCCGGGGAGCTCCGCGGCGGGACGCAGCGTGCGCCGGGCCCGCGCGCTCACTCGGCGGGATCCCCGGCCTCTGGGGCCGGCAAGGAGAGCCCCGGGGCTGCATCCACCCCTCGAGGCGGTCAGTCGCAGCAGCAGCAACGAGGGGGCGGCCCCCAGGCGCAGTCACACGGGGAGGCCTGCTTGTCGGATCCGCACGGGCGAGCCGCTCCCCCGGACGTGGGGGAGGAGCGACGGGGAGGAGGCGGAACAGAACTGGGCCCCCCTGCTCCTCCTCGACCCCGGAATGGCTATCAGCCCCACCGGCCCCCAGGGGGAGGTGGGGGCAAGAGGAGAAATAGCTGTCATGTAGGGGGAGGTGGTGGAGGCTTCAAACATCCGGCCTTCAAGAGACGCAGGCGGGTTAATTCGGACTGTGACTCTGTTTTACCCTCCAACTTTCTCCTGGGGGGAAATATCTTTGATCCCCTGAACCTGAATAGTCTCCTGGATGAGGAAGTGAGCCGTGCACTCAATGCGGAGACCCCTAAGTCATCCCCGCTTCCGGCCAAGGGGCGAGATCCAGTGGAGATCCTCATCCCCAAAGATATTACAGACCCTCTCAGTCTCAATACTTGCACTGATGAGGCCCAAGTTGTCCTTGCTTCGCCACTCAAGACTGGTCGGAAGCGGCATAGACACCGGGGACAGCACCACCACCAGCAGCAGCAGGCAACGGGAGGGAATGATAGCCACTCCGCGCTGCCCACAGCCCCCCTCACTTCCTCACTCCACGGGGAGGGCACCACGCAGCAGCATGGGGGCCAGAACCGGGACGCCCCCCAACCCTATGAACTCAACACAGCCATCAACTGCAGGGATGAGGTCGTGTCTCCCCTTCCATCTGCCCTCCAGGGCCCCTCAGGCTCCCTTTCAGCCCCTCCAGCTGCCTCAGTTACCTCTGCACCCCCGTCTTCCTCCTCTCGACATCGCAAACGACGCAGGACTTCCAGCAAGTCAGAGGCAGGAGCCCGGGGTGGAGGCCAGGGTTCCAAGGAAAAGGGCAGAGGGAGTGGGGGGGGCCGCCACCACCTCCAGCCACTACCTGCTGCAACCTTCAAAAAGCAACAGTGCAAGTTCCAGTATGGGAATTATTGCAAGTACTATGGGTACCGCAATCCTTCCTGTGAGGATGGGCGCCTTCGGGTATTGAAGCCTGAGTGGTTTCGGGGTCGGGACGTCCTCGATCTGGGCTGCAATGTGGGCCACCTGACCCTGAGCATTGCCTGTAAGTGGGGCCCATCCCGCATGGTGGGCCTGGATATCGATGCCCAGCTCATCCACTCAGCCCGCCAAAACATCCGACACTACCTGTCTGAAGAGCTGCGTCTGCCACCCCCGACTTCTGAGGGGAGCCCAGGAGCAGAGAGTGAGGAAGGGACCACAGCCATCCGAAAAAGGAGCTACTTCCCAGCCTCGCTGACAGCCAGCCGTGGTCCCATCGCTGCACCCCAAGTGCCCTTGGATGGAGCCGACACGGCGGTCTTCCCCAACAACGTTGTCTTCGTCACGGTAAGAGGGTCCCCAGGCTCCTGGGATAGGGGTCAGGCATGAAGATGAGAGTGAATGAGAACGTGGCAGGGAGGGTTATGACCCAGAGGGTTCCTGTGCATGCACCCCTCCCTGGAGAAGCCAGGTGCTCAAGAGAATGGTCCCATTTTGGTGTATCTGCCCTCCTATAACCTGGAAAGGCAGGGGCTGTACCTGGAGTCCTTACTCATGACGAGCCCCAGGATAGGGGCAGATTCCTTTTGCTCTGCTCCTGGGCAGTACTGTAATCTAGAACCATCCACTTTCCTTTGGGGGTGCTGCTCATACTCACTGGGGAATGTGGTCCAGATGAAAACTTGTCCTCCAGCCTTCTGTAGGTGCCTGAAGGGATTCAGTGTCTTGGGATGGGGAGGAGGATTAGGGTAGTGGCTGGCTAATTATGTTCTGTCCTTTGATAGGGACCTCACTTGCGTTACATTGACAATCAACGGCCAGGAACCCAAGCGACTTGGCCTTAGATCATCACCACACTGACCCTAGATGGTGGGATGGGGAACCGTGCAGGAGAGTACCAAGTCTTAAGTATCTTTTCCCTGACTGCACATCAGTCCCCGTAAAATGCTTCAGTTAGTCCACCTACAGAACAGTTGGCAGTGTATTCAGTTACACCCAGAAGAATGGACTTTGCAGAGGGGTGGTAATGAGCTAATCATCTAGAAGGTTTCCTGAGAGATGGAGGTCTTCATTTCTCTGGAAAAAACGAATAGGCCTGAAACTGACAGTCCCACCTAGGGAAGGAACCCACAGGTCTACCTTTCAACCTGAGTTGGGCCCCTTTGCAGAACATTGAATCTCTCAGCTTAAATGCCTGTGGGGAATAAGTACTGGACAGGATCCTCCGAGAACCCCAGCATTCTTTCTCTGCAATTTGAACTTAGCTTTGACTGCCTTGTGGATAATTTGCTCAATTTAAAATTACTCAAGTGAAGTGAAATGAAGTCGCTCAGTCGTGTCCGACTCTTTGCGACCCCATGGGCTGTAGCCTGTCAGGCTCCTCTGTCCATGGGATTTTCCAGGCAAGAGTGCTGGAGTGGATTGCCATTTCCTTCTCCAAAATTACTCAAGCTCCCTCTATGTTTGATTGGCTTACTACCAATACAGAGCAAGAAAATGAGACTCAAAGAGGGCACCATTGGGGAGTTGTTTTGAGGAGTGTCAGAGAACCCTGGCCAAGGATTCAAGTGGGGCTGCACAGTGGATTGAGAAGGGGTGGTGGTTCTTTTTCACCTCTCTTGTCCTCCCCCCAATTCTTGCCCTCAGGGTAACTACGTGCTGGATCGAGACGAGCTGGTGGAGGCCCAGAAACCTGAGTATGACGTGGTGCTCTGCCTCAGCCTCACCAAGTGGGTGCATCTCAACTGGGGAGACGAGGGGCTGAAGCGCATGTTTCGCCGGATTTATCGGCACCTACGTCCTGGGGGCATCCTGGTCCTGGAGCCCCAGCCTTGGTCTTCCTACGGCCGGAGAAAGACTCTCACAGTGAGTGCGGGCTTCTGTGGAAACTGGGGCAGTCTTTCCTTTAGTTGAGGCAAGGAAGGCCTCAAGGAAGCAGAGACTTTCTGAAGAAGGTGAAAAGGGACCCCCGAGTGGGCCTACCTTCACTAGCCAAGAAGTCAGTAAGCTGAAGTGGTCCCTTACCTTTCTCCCTAGGAAAGAATCTACAAGAACTACTTTCGAATTCAGCTGAAGCCAGAGCAGTTCAGTTCCTACCTGACATCCCCAGAGGTGGGCTTCTCCAGCTATGAGCTCGTGGCCACACCCAACAACACCTCCAGAGGTAAGGCTGGCTGCTTTTGTCTGGGGAGGAAGGGAGGCCAGTGCCAGAGCAGGGTGCAGACCGGTGTTGGGGTCTGTAGGCCCTGCCAGCCCCTACTGAGTGCACACTCTTCCCTCAGGTTTCCAGCGTCCTGTGTACCTGTTCCACAAGGCCCAATCCCCCAGCCACTAAGTGGCCCCCTGAACAGAAAGTGTGAAGAAGCTGCCTGCTGCTCCAAAGGACCTATGGGGAGAGGAAAGTATCTCAAGGTCTTTCCTTTCTGGCTCCAAAAATAGTTTCCTCTCCTGGATCTGCAGAGAAAGCTTTTCCTGTGTTGCTGCCCCAGCCTCTTCCCTATACCTCTGGCACCTAAGCAGCAAGCCCAGCTGTGCTGGAACCATCATCTTCCTCTCCCCCAGCCCACTGGGCTGGATGGCATGGACTGTTTGCTGCCCTCTGTTCTCCTAGGGCATGGGAGTTGGGGGGTATCAAGTTCTCTGGCCTCTTCCTCCTGTTCTCCCAAGGAGAGACTCTTTTCTCCTCGGCCCTTGTCCTGAGCTGCGTTTCAACAGACCACGGATAGATGGGCTGAGGATTAAGAGGGGGACGTCGGTGGGGAGGCATGCAGGTACTGTGAAAATCCTTCCCTCTGCTGTCCCCCACTGGGAGAGGTGGTTGGGTTCCGAATGTGAGAACAGCACAATAAACTTGATGTTTAGGGCAGCGGCCCCCACACCTGTGTTTGGCACACTGTAGTTTGAGGGGGCATAGATGGTGGCTCCTGGAAGAACCTGTGCTTCCTCTCTGCCCATGCTATAGTCTTAGGGAAGAGAACACCTTCTTCAGTGGTTGGCAAGATTGTTGAATGCCAGGGAGCCCTCTCTACACGGGTGCTCGGTTGTGTCCTACTCCTGGCTACCCTCCAGACTGCAACCCACCAGGCTCCTCTGTCCTTGAGATTTTTCAGGCAAGGCGACTGGAGTGGGTTGCCATTTACACTTAAGTATAGAGAGAACCCTAAGCCAGGAAAAGGGAGTATAATGTGAATTTTGAAGAACCCATCTACCTTTCCCCAAAAAAGCCCACTGAGAAAATTTGTTTTGTGGAAGCCTTGGGCACAGGCTGACTTTGGAAGAGTTAACCATGGAGTTGAAGTGGAACCAAAGGAAGGCACTTCTAGGACCAGAGTCGGACACGACTTAGCAAGAATCTGCCTGCTCTGCTTCTCATCACTACCAAGTTTCTTTAAAAGGAGGCCAAAACGACTTTCTGACCGCTTCCAACCTGAGTCTTGACCACGTGTTAAGGCTCCCAAAAAGAGTCCCATTTATTAGCAAAACCACTTTATTCTGATAAATAGTTTCAACACCAAAAAATACAAACTACCAATCCAGGGAGCACCCAGGTCTACGCTTCCCATCGCCTCAGTGTCCGATGCATAAGGAAGGTATCTTCTGAAGGGCGGGGCCGGAGTTGAAGCCGGAGTGGGGGCAGACCTTCCAGGGTCAGGTGTGGAGATTCATAAAATAATGTTTCCGGATCACACAATATGGTCATGTCTGGCCCTGGGCCAGGTGGCTCCTGTTGGAGCA
>SJYR01002090.1:225750-243788 GCA_006410655.1 Kobus ellipsiprymnus
TCCCAGAGCCACGCCCCTTTCGGACGGAGCGTCGCCCTCTTAGGCTGACGTCAGAGTTGGGCAGGTGTCCACGTAGGGCACGACCGTCCCTCACTGGACACTCCTCCTTCCCATTCCACAGTGACTTCAGGGTGAAGTCCAGATTCCTCCCTTCTCCAGCTAGAAATCCCCCTTCTCTACCCGTGGGGAGCCCTCAGCTCCGCAGGCTGGAGCCGGCTATGACCCGAAACGCTTTCCGTGATCTTCCCCCAGGGCAGCCTCTGGTGCAAGGTCCCCCATCAAACTCATCTCAGGTTAAAATATAGATTCCCAGGTCCCACCTTAACCCTTGGCTTTGAGGCCAGGAATCTGAACAAGCTTCCTGGTGGTTCTGAAGTCTCCTAGGCTTCAGAATCTGAATGTTGACATTCGTATTCAAAGGGCAGGAGTTCTCAAACTTCAGCAGGCTTGTTAAAACAGGTTGCTCAGCCCCACCCTCAGGGTTTCTGATTTCCAGAGGTCTGGAGTGTGGGGTCTGAGAGTTTGCGTTTCTACCTTTCCCTGGGGATGCTGAGGTTGCTGGTCTAGGACCACACTGGAGTACGAATGATACATTCTGGAGAAGAGTTTCCACCTATTGTTGATTCACTGGGTACCAAGCCCTTGTACAAGGCACTTCACATTCATGCAGCTATGTGAAATAAATGTTTACCATATTCTCAGGATAAGGAAAGTGAGATTCAGACAAGTTAACTCAGTTGCTCAAGGTCACATAGACAGGAAGAGCAGGTTCAGAACCAGGTCTTTCTGAATCCAAAGGCTTAACTGGCCAAGCCTCCTGTGCACTGCTAGTTATCCCTTCCCAGGGGCTTGTTCTGTCTCTAGACCTCAACCAGGCACTCTCTGAAGCCTGAGTTCAGGGTACTGGCTTTTCTGGGGACCAGTACTCTGCTGGGTACCAGCTTTTCTGCCCAGAGAGTTCATGAAGAAAGACTAGAGAAGCCTATTCCTCATGTGGTCCTGACCTCAGACGGTAAAGAATCTGCCTGCAATGCAGGAGACATGGGTTTGATCCCTCAGTTGGGAAGATTTCCTGGAGAAGGGAATGCAACCCACTCCAGTATTCTTGCCTGAGAAATTCATGGACAGAGGAGCCTGGCGGGCTATAGTCCATGGGGTCGAAAAGAGTCAGACATGACTGAGCGACTTTCACTTTCACCTGACCCCTCCTCCCTTCACTGTCCCTCACTTTGGAGTGGAAGTTCCCCTGACTTCTCTCTGATTGGCTCCAGGGTCTCCTGGATGACCCTCGGGGACTAGAAGGAAGGACATTTGGGTGCTGCAGGAAGGGCAGGAGAGAGGCAGGGCCACTGGGTCCGCAGAGGAGAAAGGAGAGGTGGTGCCACACAGGCGCTCGGGCTCCTGGTCAGTGCTGCCTGAAGATTTTGCCCGGGCAAGCCCCTGAGGAAGCCTGTCCTTGGGGGCAAGGACATACAGGTCAAGTCACAGCTGCTGACGGGGTAGAGAGATGAGCAGCACATCTCAGTGGGGCCTCAGGTGAAGGGCCGGGTGGTGAGGAAAATAACGAATCTAGGTGGGCTGTTAGGGATGAGGAGTCCCTTCCAGACTTCCTCCTCCCGTCTACATCAGACCTGGGTTTCTCCCTTGTCACCCCCTAACCCCCACTTCTATGGAGTGGGCCAGAGATCGGGGGTCGGCAGCTCGCTCAGGACACTGCACATTCTCCTCTGTCTCTTCCTCGCAGCCCCCAGCTTTCTGCTTCTCCTCACTGGCTCCTGGGTCATAACCATTTCCTTGGGGAGGGGAGCACAGCCTGGAAAGGGAGTGCAGTTGGGGAGCCAGAGACAGGACCTGGGAGGACTCCCAGTGAGGGAGTCTGAACTCACTGGGTGGGCAGGCTAGGATGCAGTGGGGATGTCCTTCCCGCCTGAGTCTTCCTTCCCTCCCCCAAACACTACCGCCCCAGGCACCCAGATGAGCCCTGGGACTTGGCCCTGAACAAAGCCCAGGGGACGGGGGCGGGGTTTCAGGGAAGGCACCTCTCTCGGAGGTAGACAGTAAATCTGAAGGAGAAATGAGAGCAAGCCAGTGAAGAATGTGGCGGAACCACTTTCAAAGCAGAACAGTCAGCATTTGCAAGAGGAAATGAACTGAGGCTAGCCAAGCACAGCGGAAGTGACCGCAAGGGATACCTGGAGAGTTGAGGCCAGGCAGGAGGGCAGGCTCCTTGGCCAGACGCTGAAGTTTGGATTTCATCCTAAATGCTACAGGATCCCTTGAGAAGATCTTAAATGGAGTGATGATGTGCTCCGAGTTACACTAAAATCTCTATCTAACCCCATAAACTTTAAAAACTATATCTCTGCATCGTTAAAAATAAATAAATAACCTCACCCCTGTTGGAATGGCTATAATCAAAAAGCAAGAAATAACAAGTGTTGCCCATGAAATGACAGCTACAGACTGGGAGATTATATTTGCAAATGACATCTCCAACAAAGTATTACACACATATATTACATACAAAGTATTAAGATATATATATATGTATATATTGCAGGAGATGGCATAGATCACGGAGATCCTAAAGAAAGCAAGGAAATTCCAGAAAAACATATACTTCTGTCTCGTTGACTACACTAAAGCCTTTGACCGTGTGGATCACAACAAACTGTGAAAAATTCTTAAAAAGATGGGACCTGAAAAAAAAGTCAGCAGATTGCATTAACGTCAGTTTCCTGGTGGTGATATTGTACTATAGTCGTGCAAGATGCTACCACTGGGGGGAACTGGATGAAGGGTATACGAGAGTTCTGTTATTTTTGACGATTGCATATCAGTCCAGACTATTTCGAAATAAAAAGTCAAAACAAAAATGGAGGACTGTGTTAAAATACGTGCAACTCATATCATAAAGGGCTGATGTCCCTCACAAATAGTTTCCAGATAAAAAATAGTAAAACCAAACATGTATACAACATATAATATGTAGCAAGTAGTGCTCTGTTTTATTTTTGATGCATTAATTCGTTAAATTCTCACATTAGGGATTTCCCTGGTAGTCCAGTGGCTAAGACTCTGCGCTCCCAAGGCAGGGGGCCCAGGTTTGATTCCTAGTCAGGGTGCTAGATCCTGCTTTCCACAACTAAGAGCTGGCATGCTGCAACTAAAAAAAAAAAAAAAAAAAAATCCCAAGCCTGTGCTCTGGAGCCTGCAAGCCACAACTAATAAGCCCATGTGCCCTAACTATGGCTTTCCTGGTGGCTAAGCGGTAAAGAACCTGCCTACCCATGCAGAAGACATAAGAGACACAGATTCAGTCCCTGGGCCAGGAAGATCTCCTGGAGAAGGAAATGGCAACCCAGTCCAGTATTCTTGCCTGGAGAATGCCATGGACAGAAGAGTCTGGCAGGTTGCAGTCCATAGGGTCACACAGAGTCAGACACAACTGAAATGACTTGGCACACACGCACACCCCAACTACTGAAGCCCGCATACCCTAGAGCCCCTGCTCTGCAACAAGAAAAGCCACCACAATGAGAAGCCAGCCCTCTGCAACTGGAGAGTAGCCCCTGCTGTGCGCAACTAGAGAAAAGTTCCCTCAGCAGCAAAGACCCATCACAGCCAAAAATAAACAAATAAAATTATTAAAAAAGAATTCGGACCAGACCATTACTTATTAAAAAAATCCTCAACAAAATATTAGCAAGTTAAATCCAGCAATAAACATAATGCCCCTCAATCAAGTGGGGTTTATTCTGTGAAAGCAAGAGTGGTTCAAAAATCAATTAATTTGTCACACTAAAAGACCGAAGAAAGAAAATCACTTAATGATATAAATAGATGCAGAAAAACCTTGACAAAACATCTACCATGACAAAACTTCCAGCCACCTAGGAGTAAAAATCAACTCCTTCAAGCTGATCAAAGGCATCTGCAAAAAAGCTGTAGCTAACTGCAGATGGTGACTGCAGCCATGAAATTAAAAGACACTTACTCCTTGGAAGGAAAGTTATAAACAACCTAGACAGCATATTCAAAAGCAGAGACATTATTTTGCCAACAAAGGTCCATCTAGTCAAGGCTATGGTTTTTCCAGCGGTCATGTATGGATGTGAGAGTTGGACTGTGAAGAANTGATTCAATGTTATACCGAAAGTCTTAGCATAAAATGGTAAGTTAAGGAAATAAAAGGCATACAGATCAGAAGAAAACTAAAAGATCCCACATGCTGCAACTAAGACCCAGCATAGCCAAATAAAGAAATAAATATTTTTAAAATTCTCGTTCTAAAAAAAAAAATCCTTCCCATATCATCTTAGTTTTATAGGTGAGGCAACTAAGGCACAGACAGGTTAAGCAGCTTGCCCAAGGCCATAGAGCTAGTAAGTGGCAGAGCCAGAATTCAAAACCCAGCAGTCTGGTTCCAGAATACAAACTCAAACTCTGCAAGTCTCTAGCAAAGATCCACAACCCAGTGGAAGAATTGTCAGCACGTATAAACAGTAAAGGAAAAGCAAGTGGGTCTTCAACTTAGAGGAGAGAAATCAGAGAAGAGAGGTGCAGACCTCCCTGCACCCAGGGAACCAACCTTGCCCAGCTCAGACCACACCTCATTACACAAGGCACAGACTTCTCCCTCAAGACCAAGCCCCTCCTTCTGAAACCTTCCCGTTTATAGCCACCTGTTCCAGGAGGCACTGAGGGAAAGGGAGACGGGCAGAAAGCCAAGCCTGAGCTTTAACAGGGAGATAGACACAGCATCCCAGGTGAGACAGGCGTGGGGTGGGGGGGCTCAGCTTCTGAAACAAAGAAGATGGAGACAGGAAGGGGAGAGCCCCCCGCTTGGAGATCTTCCCAGCCGCCTACCCAGTCCCCCGGACTGACCCAGTAAGCAGAAAGGCAGCTCCAGGAAGGAGTGGACAGCACTGGCAAATTGACTCAGCATGAAGCCATCACCAGAGACACCTGCTCCCAGGCCTGCCGCCCTCCTGGCCCCATGCAAAAGCTCCAGCCCTCTGGGTCCCAGAGGTGACCCCTCCCATCCCCTTCCCCACTCAAGTCCTGGTGGATCACGGGCATAGTTGGGGGGCGGGGGGCGGGCAGACCAAGGAAGCCAGCCCCACGACAGTCCTAGAGACTGACACCTCATTTGACAGGTGACTTCCTCCCTCGGGTAGAGGGTAGACAATGCCAGCCCTGCCATCCCAGTACCTTCTCCTCTAGGGAATCAAAGTCCTGCCGCTCATGAGAGGAAAACAAGAACAAGTTAAAATATAACTACAGAGACTCGCGGTATGCACGGGCACATGCTCGTGTGCACTTAAACAGCTGCACACACACCCTGCCTGCCCGTCTCAGGCCAAGGCCTTCATGCCTGTTCCCAGCCCATGGTGTGGCTCAGGCAGGGCTGCTCTCCTCCCTGCCTTGGGGCTCAAATACACAGATGAACGAGGCTGAAGGGGAGGGAAGGACAGGGATAGAAAGAAGATCTGAGGTCCAGGGCTGAGGCTCTGTCTCTGGGTTCAAAGGCTTAAACCGAGAATCTTTTACCCAGGTCAACTCTCCCCGTTGAACTTTGAACTGTTAGGAAGCAGAGCTGAGGGAGTTGAAGGCACCACATGTCGCCAACTCTGAAGAGTTTGCAGTGAATAAAGGGAGCACAGGACTTGACTGGACCCCCTGGAAGCTGGCAGGGAGCTGAGCAATGATTCAGTTCAACCCATCATTCTATGTCAAGAGCCTGAGGCCCAAGGAAGTAGAGGGACTCAGTAGAGTCTTGTAGCAAAGTGGCAGCAATACTGAGACCAGGACCAAGGTCTCTCTCTTTTTTTCTAAATTAATTTATTTGGCTGCACCAGGTCTTAGGGCAGGAGGAGAATGGGGCAACAGGGGATGAGATGGTTGGAGAGCATCATCAACTCAATGGACATGAGTTTGAGCAGACTCTGGGAGATAGTGAAGCACAGGGAAACCTGGCCTGCTGCAGTCCATGGGGTCCCAAAGAGTCAGACACAGCTGAGCAACTGCACAACAGGGGTCTTAGCTGCGGAAGGCAGGTTCTTCACGGGGGCAAGGGAGCTCTTAGTTGGGGCATGCAGGATCTAGTTCCCTGACCAGGAATAGAACTGGGCCCCCTGCACTGACAGTTGACGTCCTAACTGCCGGACCATCAGGGAGGCCCCAGGACCAATGTCTCTTGACTCTCACTCAAGTGCTCTTCCTGCTACCCACTGCCCAGGGCATTCTTTGTCACTTCCAAAAGTGGTGTTCCCTCCACCAGAGGGCTGTTTGGAAAGTGCTTCCCTCACTCTAGGTGAGGTTTACTTTCTGGTTCACCCAGCCCTGTTTTAGGCCACAGAGATAGTAATCGTAAACTGTAGATCGTAGCCAATCGCATTGTAATAGCAGGTAACATTTATTGAGCCCTTGTGGTGTGCCAGTCATCTGCCTGACCCTCGTGACAGACCTGTGACACCAGCACCACTGCCACGCCCACTTCACAAATGAGGAAAGCAGGGCTCAGAGAAGTTAATCAAGGTTGCACATCCAGGAAGTGTTCGTGTAAACCACTTCCCATGCTCTGAACTACTGCATTCCACCGCTGCCACCCTAGTACACGGGGAAACAAATCAATACGATAATTTCAGATACTGATAAGTACTGTGAAAAAATAAATCATGGTGAGAGAGGCCGACCTTGACAGTGGCTCTCTCCTGATTTCTAGATTGGGTGTGGTCAGAGAAAGAGTCCACGATGATGTAGCCACATTTGTACTGAGTCCAGAGGTCTAAGGAGCCCACCAGGCCAGGACCTGAGAGAAGGGCATTGTAAACAAAGGGGACAGTTTGGGCTTCTTCCCAAGGGTGATGGGAAGCCATTGGAGAATTTAAGTAGGGGAGTGACATGTTTTGCTGCGTAATGAGTAGATTATAGGGGGATCCCAGGGAAGAAAAATCCAACATTTTCAGGAAGTCTGAGGAAGAAGGGAGGAGGGGAGATGGGGCAGAAGTGGGACTAGAGCAGAGACATCTGGGACCAGCACTCTCCTTTGCTCCCCACATTTCCAGGGCGCCCCCTCTCTAATAGGATGGGTTATAGTTCAGTCACTCAGTCGTGGCTGACTGTGACCCCATGGACTGCAGCACGCCAGGCTACCCTGCCCTTCACTGTCTCCCAGAATTTGCTCAAACTCATGTCCATTGAGTCAATGATGCCATCGAATCAATCTCATAGGGTTTTGAAAATAAAGACCCTTGGTCCCCACTAGGACCATCCATAGCCCTACCACTTCTGCCTCCAGAATTTGCTCAAACTCATGTCCATTGAGTCAATGATGCCATCGAATCAATCTCATAGGGTTTTGAAAATAAAGACCCTTGGTCCCCACTAGGACCATCCATAGCCCTACCACTTCTGCCTCACGGAGTCTAGCAGCCTGGGGGAAGGTGAAATGCCTGGGGTCTGATGCAGACAAGAAGGCAAGGTGTCCAAGGTGGGATTTTTCTTTTTTTGGCCATGCCACACAGCGTGCAGGATCTTAGCTCCCGAACCAGGGACTGAAATCACACCCCTTGCAATAGAAGCTCAGAGTCTTAACCACTGGACTACAGGGAAGTCCCTTTTTCTTCTTTCTTTCTTTTCTTTGACCAAGGTGAGATTTTTGCTCAAGACTCTCACCAAGAGGTAGATTTCTCCAGGGGTCACACTGCTACCCACTGTTCTCTACAGGAAAGGGCTGAGTGGGTAAGAATCCCACCCCCACCGCCCACCCCCAACACAAATCTCTACCCCAGGAGATCCTGTATGTCTTCCCTGGAGTTGAGGACTTCTTCCTCACATCCCAACATAGGCCTTCTCCATGGTTCTGGACTGGATTACTTGGGGTGGGGAGGAAGGAGGCTGCCTGAGTGCACTGAGACATCGAGGAAAAGTCAATTCTATGGACTTTCCCCCTCCATCACATCCCCTTCTCTCCCATAAGTCTTCTGCCTCCGCTTGGCCAAGCCCAGACAGGACTCTATCAAGTCTGGAGAGGGAGAGACGGTGGGAGGTGCCAGCCCCTCCCTTGGCTGCTGGCTGAACTCACCTTCTTCCTTCCCTCCCCTCACATTCTAAAGACAGAAGAATGGGAGCAGCATTCCTTCCGACAGCCACAACCACAAGCCCGTTGGCTCCCGGGCCTGTAGGTACTTGCAAGGTTATTTACCAGTGATCCTCAGGGGCAACTGTCCTTCATCCTCCCCTCCCATCCCTGAAACCTTAGATCCCCAATAGGAGGAGGAGCTCATTTCTAGGATTTGGTGGTGGGGGGATGCGGTGGGAAGGCAGATTTTGGACCTTAAGACAGTGAGGAACTACTCCAGAGCCCTGGGACCCATTAAACCTCCAGGCTTCCTGGGACCCAGACCCACCACTGCTTGCTCCACCCCAGAACAGTTCCTGGCACTTGACGGAGGTGTGATGAGAGCCCCAGAACCGAGCCACTATGCCTTAGTGTTTTCAGTCCCTGCCTGGCTTCAGGCTAAACTTAGGACTCATTCCTGGAGAAGTCATGGCATTCACACATGGAACACCTGCTATGTAACGTACCTGTGTGTGACTTGCATGTAACATGTCCTCTGTGAGCTAGACTCATTTGTTCCATGAATGCCAGTGACACGACCTTAAACATGACCTTTCTGTCCCTCAGTTTCCCTCTCTAAAAAATAGAAGTGATAATATGTCATCATAACAGCCATTTGTGAGAATTACTTAGAACAAGACATGAAAATAGTCACAGTGGGTGTTTAATAAGGGGTGGGTGGCATCACCAGGGCTGTAAACGTTGGGGTGTGGTGCACGGCTAATAGGCTCAGGGTAGCAGTGCTGTAGGACACAGGGCAGAGCAGCCCGGGGTTGCTCCCGACTTTTGGGAAAGGCCACCCAGTCCCCCGCCAAGGGGTCCAACTTTGCCAGAGCTGCCGGGGATGGGGAGCGGGCAGGAGGAGTGTGCTGCCTGTTTTAGTGAATTCGGTGCTTCCAGCAGAGGACAACTCTCCGGCTCCCAGCTTTGCTCACGCCCACCGCCTCCTACTCGCAGCTAACCTCTGGCTGAGCGAGCCGCAGCCTCACAGCCGTCCCTCCCCCGCTCCTCGGGCCTCTGCTGCCCCCTAGGCTCGGTCGCGGTCGCCAACCCTTGCTCCTTCCCCGATCTCCAAGGCCTGGGGACTCTGTGCTCGGTCGCGTCCGAATCCCTGTGACCCCATGGAGTGCAGCCCACCAGGCTCCTCTGTCCATGGGGATTCTCCAGGCAAGAGTACTGGAGTGGGTTGCCAGGCCCTCCTCCAGGGGAATCTTCCCAACCCAGGGATCGAACCTGGGTCTCCCGCATTGCAGGCGGATTCTGAGCCACCAAGGAAGCATCCCTGAATTTTGTCGCCTTGCAAAATGCGCTGCTTTAACTTGGGGAGCCACCTCTGCGCCCTCGCGTGGCCGGGCAAGAGGGCAAGCTAAGGAGGGAGAGGGGACTTGCGCCTCCACGGCCTCCCCTCGCTCGCGTGGCCTCCCGCGCCTCAACCTCGCGTCACATCGCCGCGGACTCCTCCCGCCGCTGGTCCCGAGGCGCAGGTGGACATCCAGCTTAGCCCTCCGCCCGCGACCCCGCGGGCCCGGGCCCGGGCCCGGGCCCTCTCCCCGCGGCGGCCCCACCTCGCCCCCGGAACCCTGGGAGATGTAGTTTTCGGCAGCTCTTGGCTGGAGCCGGTGGCGGGGTGGCCGCCGGCCCTGACGCGTGTCCGCGGCTGTCAAGCGCGGGGCCCTGACCCTCGCTGTGGCCCGGCCCGGGAGGGCCGGAGAGGCAGAGCAGTGGGCTGGCTGCGGAGGCGCAGATTCGGCGTCTCGCTCGGCGAGGGGCCTTGGACGAGCCCCGTAGGATCTGCAACAGTCAGTCTTGCAGGATTTGCAGGGAGAGTGTCCTCAATGAACCGGTGCCGATACCTGGTACCGTGACAGGCGGGGCAGAGTCCCCAGAGGCCTTCAGCCCTGAGAAGCCTGTGGACCCGGGGCCAGACGCCCCTCCGCCGCCACACACACCCCCTCCCCGGCAGGTGCAGAGATTACTCCCACATGTGTCCAGGCTGGAGCCTCAGGCCGCCCTCCCATATCCCACCCAGGTTCCCCTCGTGGCCTCTGGCCACCCACAAACACACTCTACGTCTACTCGGAAATATCTGGTATTATTTCCCAACATTTTGATAACTCTTTTTACAAACTGAATAAAAGGAATGAAGGGGAGTGTATATGAGCCCTCCCCGCCCTGGCCAGGCCTCCAGGTCTCCATGAGAGGTGACAGTGTGACAGCTTCTCCTCACCCACAACTCCCGGCCTGCGGCTCTAACTTCTCCCATCAACCTTACCTAAGAGTGAGGTGGGGGCTTTCTGAGGGTGTGGGCTTCCCCCCTAGAGGGGACTCCGGGCATCCTGTCTCAGACCCTGAACTGGGTCGGGCTGGGGCCCCATGTGGGCCCGGAGGTGGCGCCGGCGCCGTCTCTCCTGCCGGCGGGCCAGCTGCCGCAGCTGCTTCCGGACAGCCCAAAGCACCAGGTACACTTCCCTCAACATCGCAGCCTCTCGCGACTCCATGGGGGACCCGGTCTTCATCTGGGAGGCAACTGAGGTAGAACTCACAGATGACTGTGGAGAGAGGTGAGCACAGGTGAGCAGCGGGGTCTAGGGAGAACCTGCTGGTGAAAGCACGGGCAGGCAGACAGCAAGGCCTGCTTAATGCCGCCTCTTCCGGCGGGAGGCAGCTTGGGTACCGCCTCCTCCAGAAAGCCTTCTGGGGCTGTCTCTACTCTCGGGTTTGCCCCGTTACACCACGTTTTATACACGATTTGTTCTGTGGACTCATCTGTTTTCAATACCAGCATGCAAATTCTCGGAAGCCAGGGACCATGTCTGACCTACCTTCAAGTCCCCACTAGAGTTCTACGGAGAAATGAAGGACAGTCTCCAACCCAAAGCCCTCTCCTGACCTCAGGCCTGTATTTCCCACTGCCTCCTAGACATCTCCCTGAAGATGTACTTTGACACCTCAACTTATCCTGTCCCAACGCCCTAAACTCACCTCTTTCTTCCCTAAGTTGGCTCTGCTCCCAGTGAATGGGTCCAGCCTGCCTTGACCTCTGTCTGTCCCTCTCCCCTCACCACCTGGCACAACAATTCTATCTCTTAAATATCCCTCCAACCCATTAATGTGTTCCACCTGCTGCCTCCCTCCCCATCCAGAACATTCTTTCCTGCTGACCTGAACTGCAGCACCTCCTTCCTGCCTCTCTGCTCCTGGCCCCTTCTGACCTCCCTCCACAGGGCACCAGGTGAACTTTTTTATTTTTTGACCACGCTGAGCAGCTTGTGGGATCTTAGTTCCCCGATCAGGGACTGAACCCAGTTTTCAGCAGTGAGAGCTCCAAGTCCTAACCACTGAGCTGCCAGTGAATTCCCAAGGTGAACTTTTAAAAATTATTATTAATGTAGTAATACATTATTCAAAACCAAAATAAACTGACTTGATAGTGAGCTAGACATTTCCCTTTTTAAACTAAAATTTTGACTTTGAGGTAATTGTAGACTCCCATGCACTTGTGAGAAATGAATTCCTTATTCTGTTTACAATAGTAAAATCTTTTGTAAAGATTTTCCCTTTATTTTCCCTCAGTAGTAAAATCTTTCAGATCTCTAGTTCATAGGATATTGACATCAACACAACCCACTGATCTGCATTTTTCTCTTATTTCCCCAGTTCTACTGGCCCTCATCTGTGTGTTGTGTGTTGGATTCTACCCAATTTTATATCCCATGTGCTGGTTCATGTATCCAACGACCATAGTGAAGATACAGGAGATTTCCATCCGCACAAGGATTCCTCATGTTGCCCTTTTATAACCGATCCACCTTCCCCAACTCTCTCTGTAGCACAGCCCCTGGAAACCACTAAACCACTAATCAGATCACCGTTTGTCTAATTCTGTTATTTCGGGAATGGTATATAATGTAAGTGGAATCATATGATATATATATATATATATAAGCTTTTGGGATTTGTTGTTTTCACTCAGCATAATTCCCTTGAGAACCATCCAAGTTGTTGTATGTATCAATATTGTTCCTTTTCATGGCTGAGCAGCATTCCAGAGTATGGATATAGCGAAGTTTAACCACTCATTTTTTGAAGGACATGTGGGTTGTTTGGGGCTATTATGAATCAAGCTGCTATGAACATCATGTACAGATTTTTGTGTGAACATAAATTTTCGTTTATCTGGGATAAATGCCCAAGAGTACAATCACCAGGCAGGCCATACAATAACTGCATGTTTAGTCTGATAAGAAGTGACCGAACTGTTTTTCCGGAGTGGCCACACAATTTTACATTCCCACCAGCATGAATGAGCAAGGGGGATCCCGGAGGGGAGGGAGGGGCTGTTGGGGACAAAGGGGACATAGTGCTGACCTTCCAGCTGCACATCTGCCAGCCAGACTGCAGGGCGGAGGCCATGAGCATGGAGACGGACTTGACGGCCGCCTGGGGCAGCTGCAACAGTGATCTCCGACGGCGACCCGCCTCCACCGCAGCCCCATCCGTGGTGGTCTTGGCTAACTGGCAGGGGTCGACCACCTTGGGGGACACGTCCATCTTGGAGACCTTAGCCTCCTTGGGGGGCTCAACCAACTTGAAAGTCTCAGACACCTTGAAAGCCTTCTCCTCCTTCAACTCATTTTTCTTGGAGTCAGTATGATCCGTGATGACTGACTTAGCTTTGTGTTTCCAGAAGAAAACCTACGGACCGAGACAGGGAGAGGAGGGACAGAAGAGAGTCGGCAGAGCAAGAGAAAACTGTCAGGAGAAGGGAAGGCCCAGAGAAGGGGCAGCGAGTGTCCCGGCCTCCTCCCCAGCTGTCCCACCCCTCACCTCCTCCCTCCCCGGCTTGTCTGGCCACCAGAGGCCAGGAGGGGCACGGGGCCAGGTGAGGGAGTGGGGGATTTCTGTGACCCGGAGGTCACTGACCAGCATCCCCCACCCCAGCATGTCAGGAGAAAGGGGCTCTGAAACTTACCCAGCGGCTAATCTTTTGCCAAATCCATCGGAAGAACTTAATAACCACCGCCATTTCTCCCGATTACAGGAGCCCCAAGAAGGGGACAGAACTAGCATTTAGTTCAGCGGGGACGGGGAAGGGGAGAGGCTGCAGGCCAGTGGCCGCCACCTAAGGGGTCTCTGGGGAACTTCAGGCACAGCAGAGAAGAAAGAAATAGGGAATCCAGGAGGAAGGATCCCCCCAGTGAGTCATCCTAGGCCCTTCCTCCCCTCCCTGAGACAGGGAGAGGAGTCAAAAGTGGGTGAGAACCCAGAGGGAGAGAGAGTTCTAGACCATTGTGAGTCTTCCTGGCCCTGACCCCAACCCCCGAGGCCCTTCCAGGACCTCCAGAGCCAATCCCTGTGCCCTTGACCCTCTTTCCCCCAAATCCAAGGAAGGGAAACTCTTAGTGAACACACCCCTGGTGCTTCTTGGGCATTTCCCATGTGTGAGGCCATGTAACCTCTCCCAGCTGCCCTTCAGGTAGGCATTTTTGTCAGGGTCATTTCACCCAGGAGGAAGCTGAGATTCGGGGAAACCAGGGGAGCCTGCCGAAGTCAGAAACCTAGGGAGCCACAGGGCAGGGAGTCCAGACCCCAGGGTCCCTCCCAGGTGGTGGCTGCTGCTTCCCCGCCTCCCCACTAGATGGGGTCTTTCTCCCCACCTGCCTCTTCCGCCTAGGACAGGAGCTGAGGCTGTCGGGGAGGGGCCTGCTCAGCCGCAGGGCCCCAGCGTCAGCCAGCTGGGGGGGAGGCCAGGGAGGCTGGCCAGGCCTGGCGAGGGCATAGTGTGCCCGGGGAGCCTGGCCCACACCCAGCGTTGAGACAAGGGGCCCATTCAGGGCCCCCTGCCCCGCCCCCAAGCAGCCACCCGGATCCAGCCCACAGAGGGGACACGCTGGGAAGCTGGGGGTGAGGGGGTGGGGAAGGATCCTGCACAATCACCAAAGGCCCCATTGTTCCCCCGTCCCCCCCAGCACGTGGGCCGACGCCCCCCCTTCCCCACTCCCTCTGCCTTGCCTGGCCTGCCCCTTCCCAGGACCCAGGCCGTGGGCTCCCTTTTCCTCCCACATCTCCACGCTGAGCCACCTTTTCCCTCCCCGGCCTGGGCAAGAGCTTCAGAGGAGCCCACAGCCTCAGTTTTCCTCCCACAGTGGAAACTGGTGGTGCCGGTCCCCCATCTGGACGCAAACAAGATGCCAACCTCCAGATTCAAGTTTCTTCGGAGTTTTTAATTATAATTATTATTTCAATAACAACCTGAATCCCAGAACTTCCAGATACACTGTCCGTCCTCCCTCTCCTGGCAGAGGAGCGGGGGGCGCGCTCCAGGGAACAAGGTGGGGACGGCTGCCAGGGAACCTCCAACTCCCCTGAGCCATCTATCGCTGGGGGTCCCGGAACACTGATGGCTGGGAAGGGAGGAGGGGGGCTCTGTTCAACATCCTGTCCCAATGCCCTCCCTCCTCCGTCAATGTGCAGGGATGCCCCAGCCCAGTCCCCAGACATTGCAGGGACATCAAGGAAGGGTGGGGCCAGGCCCCTTCTCAGCCTTCGACTCCCATCCCCAGGGATCAGGGGGCATTAAAGCTGCATAGGAAGAGGGGGCAGGCAGCTGGCACAAGGCCTAGCAGCTGTGGTGGACCCCCAAAGGCACATTGTGAGGGAAGGGAGGCTCAGACTGAGGGCCCATTGGGCGCTGGGGGTCCAAGCCGGGGGACCCCCGAAGAAGGCAGCTGCGCCAGCTGCTCGGGGCTGGCCAGGGCACGCAGCAGTCCGTTCTCCTGCTCCAGCGCTGCGTTCCGCTCTGCCAGGTCCCGGATCTGCTCCTTCAGCACCTCCACCTCCTCCCGGACCGCAAACATGAGGTGAGACTTCACCAAGTCCTGGGGGGTCCAGGGACAGGCAAAGAAGTGTCAGGGGTCCCAGGCCACCACCCCACCTCAGCCCCTGCCCAGTGCCTTGAGGAGGTGGGTGTTAAGAGATGCCCCGGCTCCCAGATGACGGGGGAGTGCTGGGGAAGAAGTCAGCTAGGGAAGGGGCAGGGTGTGGGTTACGGGGGTGGGTAAGGACGCTGGACAGAGGCAAGGTCAGGGCTCAAAGACAGAGATGGAGGCCTGAAGCAGGCTAGGAACCAATCAATGTACGTTGAGGGTTCAGGTGGAGACAAGAGGGGGTGGAGGATCCGAGGGAACCCAGCTGGGAGCAGGTCGAGCAGCTGGGAGTCAGTGTATCCCTAATGACGGAGGGGATGGAGCTTCGGGGCCAGGGCCTGGGCGTCAGCACGCGGACCGGGACCTGCTGGGATCAAGATGGCTTCTCTTACCATGGCTTGTTCGATCTTGTTGTCAATGCCAACCAGGCTTCCGGAGCCACTGGAGAGACACAGGGAGACGAGAGGTGAGGAGAGGGAAGAGGTGCCAGGCCAGGTGTCTGGACAGCCCAGCCCCCTGCCTTCCAGGTGCTTCCTCGGCGCGGGCTCTGGCCTCCTCCACGGGCCCCATTCACCGCAGCCTCCCGCCCAGACCCCTGCCTGTACCTGTGACAGTAGAGAATCAGGGACAGGAGGGTTTTGTCCATCCCCCGGCGGGGTGAGGGCCGCTGCCCAGGCCCCCCTAGGCCCCGGTGGGGTGGGGGTCCAGATGCCCCTCGGATGGGGGACGCTCCCCGAGGCGAGCAAGGAGAAGAGACACAGCCCCTTTTCTGGGGAGGTGCCGGAGCCATCCCCACCACTCGGGTCTCATAGGAGGACACCAGGGACTTGACAGACACCCCTGGCTGGGCCATGCCCGAGGGGAAGGGAGGGTCCTCAGGCCTCCCCAGAGGGAGAGGGCTGCAGCAGAAGGACCGCCTGGGGGGCTCAAAGCCCCCCGGGCAGAGCAGAGTCTGGCTGGTGCCAGGCAGGCAGAAGGGAGACAGTGCCTAGGGGGTGCTGGCGTGAAAGATATACACCACCCCCCAGGGCAAAGCCTGGCTGCTATTGGCTCCTCAGAGACACGGGGACCCCCTCCCACTGGCTCCATGGTGGGCGGGAATTCCCAGACACGGTCAGCGCCAGTGTCCCCTTCTCACCCTGGCACCAATCCCAGCGCGGAGGGGAGGGGGCCGGCTGAGGACAGTCAGCTGGTGGGCCGAGTCGGGGGAGGGGCTGTGGGGCCAGAAGCCTGGGTCAGGGAGGGTTGTGAAGGGTGTGAAGGGGGAGCCTGGCCCTGGGAGGCCTCTTTCCACCTCTGACCCCATCCTGCCCCCTCTGAGTGAACACTGGCCTCCCTCAAGGCCTCAGCTGCTTTCGGCTCGGAGGTGAGAAAGGGAGTGGAGGTGATGGGGTGGGGGGGCGTCTCTGATGTGCATATGGTCTCCCTTGGACTAGAAGCACCTCCCTGAAGCACGAAGGCCACATCAGAGGTGGCCCCTGGGGCCCAGCCAGAGGGTGCCCCACACCTCCTACAGGGAGGGTGAGGAGGGATGGGAAAGGTTACCACGGCAACAGAAAGAGCCTGAAAGACAAGTACCAGCCTATGGACCCGGAACCCGGGTCTGCTATCTGGGATCTCGGAGGGAGCGAGAGCTTAAGAAGAGGTGGGAAGGGGAGGCTGGAGGTGGGATCCTGGGGAAGAGATGCAGGTGCTTTGAAGATTCCTGGGAGCGGATGGCAGGGAGGGGAGAGCAGGTCTGGCTGCAGTTTACTAAGTGGCCACCAGAGGTCGACTCAAGCCTGGCTCAATGGTCCCCAGGGCCAGGCTCTGGGTCCCAGAATCTGGCTGGTCTCTCCATGGCCCAGGGCCTGCACTGTCCTTTGCGCCCTGTCCTCTCCTCGAAGTCTCCCTCTCCTCACCCCGTGGCTCACCACCCGCCCTGTCAGGCTTCTGCCTCAGCTGCTTCAGCCCTCCACCCATACCCACCCCCCACTCCAGTACCGCAGGAGCCCTGATCCTGACCTCTGGCCCCCAGCTTCACCCCTCTCAGGGAAAGGTGGCCCCAATACCCCCACATGCTGAATGCTTCGCCCTTGTGCTCCCTTGTCAAGCCCTCTCTCCTAGTTGTCAGTTCCAACTTGCTTCCCCGTGGGGGGAATTAGCACTCAGCCCAAGGTGACCCTTGCATGGGGCCCTGCAGCCAGGAAGAGAGCACGAGGGCACTGGGAATTTTCCATTTCCCATCCAAGGTCTGGGTGCGGAAGCCGCTGACAGGTGGAGTAACCAACAGGGTGACCAGGCCTGCGAGGGCAGGACAGGGTGAGGCAGGGGAAGGACATCTGGGACACTCGGGGTTTGCGGGGAGAGGACAAGATTAAGAGCAGAGGAAGGGCCAGCCAGCTGGAGCATCTAAGCAGTTTTCAAGGTGTTTCAATCCAAGACACCTGGGTGGAGACTGCGCCACCCAAGAACCCCCACCCCTAGCAGTATACACAGGCACACAGAGAGCACAGAGGGCAGGTCCGCAGGGACAGGCGGACACTGGCCTTGCCTGGCGGACGCTCGGTAAAGATGCCAAGTAAGTCATTCCTTCTTGCCAGAAATAAAGGAAAAATACAACAATAAACATTTGTTGGCTGATAGATGATTATCTCCTGTTTGTCTAGCACTGGAGAGGTTTTGACAGCACTTTCCATTGGCACGTTCTAACATCAGCATTTCAAGGGACCAGGACTCTGGCAACCCAAGCCCTCCCTTTGAGAACCCCGGAGTGAGGGACCACTGGTACTGTGCTGGAATTCCTGATCAGGGTCTGGAGTGGGAAGCTTGAAGTTGACTGGATGGGATCAGCCTTCACCACAAGCCCCCAGAGCAATTTTGTGTGAGTCAGAATAAAATTTTTCATGACACTTATCGCCATCTTCTAGAAAATTGTCATAACTTCAAGCGTTCAGTGGCGCCCCCTAGAGTTGTGCAGTACCGAACAGGGGACTCTGGCCCTGCAG
>SJYR01002090.1:268118-286911 GCA_006410655.1 Kobus ellipsiprymnus
AGGATGATTACAAAGAGAGTCTCAGAGAATGGAGGGCAAGGGACAGATGGCAAGACGCAGCTGAAAGAAAACACCTTCCGGTTAGAGATGAAGGAGCTGCAGGGGGAATCCATGAAGCCCTAGGTTGGCGCTCAGATGACTGAGGAAATGGTCAGCTTGACAACCCATGGAAAGTGGGGTTGAGAGGGACTTTGAGAGAAGAATGTTGATTCTGAACAACAGCAAATATTCAGGTTTGTTACCAGCTAGACCAGAGGTTCAAAAATACAATGGATGATACCAGAGATGTCTTTTAAGTGATATGAAGAACATTTTGAAAAACTTTAATAGTTTTGTATTTCTTTTCATGCATATTGAGAGAAATGACAATCAGCACATCAGACTATTTGTTATTTCATGTCGATTACCGCACGCACAAGATGAGGCTAAATATATTTTTAATGAGTTGGTTTAAAGAAAAATAGTAAGCTAAGAAATAATACTACAGGTGATATTCAGATTATGAAAAATTATAACAGTAGTGTGAGAATATTTGAAATTTAGGAAACACCAAGTTAGGGATAAAATGATGGTTTGAGAGGACTGACAAACATGTAGATGTTAGGAGTCATCAACATAAAGATGGTACTCAGGGCCAAGACTGAGCTCTATAAGAGATATTGTGGACAAGAGATAAGAGTTAAGAACAAAGAATAGCTTTTAAATTATTTACATTCTTAAAAATTGTATAATGGACATATAATGATATAGGTGTACAAAATAATGACTTGATATACGTGTATTTTGTGAAATGGTCATCGCCGATAGGTTTAGTTGACATCCATCACCACAGTTAGAATTTTTTTTCTTGTGATGAGAACTCTTAAGATCTACTCTCTTAACAACTTTCAAACATAGAATATAGTATTGTTAGCTATAGTCATCATGCTGTGCGTGTCCTCCCCAGGACTCAATTATCTTATAACTGGAAGTTTGTACCTTTTGACTACCTCTACCCATTTTTCCCCACCCCCCCCTCCTGCCTCTGGCAACCCTCAACCTATTCTCTGTATCTGTGAGTTTGGTTTTCTTTTTTTTTCAGATTGTACATATAAGTGAGAGCGTATAGTATTTGCCTTTCTCTGTATTTATTTAACTTAGCATCAGGCCTTTGGGATCCATCCATGTTATCAAAAATGGCAGGATTTCCAATAGTTTTTTAATAATTAGTTAGGAAATTAATGGAAGGAATTATATCATTTATAAGAGCAACTAGAATCATAAAATATTAAGAGTAATTTTAACAAGAGTACAGGACCTCTATTTGATTAATCAATAAAACTAAAGTCTTTTGAGTTACTCAACCAAGGAAGACTTGAATAAACAGAGTAATAACTAGTTCTACAGAGTAAACTAGTTCTTATTACTAGTTATTACCAAACCATAATGTAAAAGATGTAAGTTTTCCCTCAGTTCAGTTCAGTTCAGTTGCTCAGCCGTGTCCGACTCTTTGCGACCCCATGAATTGCAGCACGCCAGGCCTCCCTGTCCATCACCAACTCCCAGAGTCCACTCAAACTCATGTCCATTGAGTCAGTGATGCCATCCAGCCATCTCATCCTCTGTCATCCCCTTCTCCTCCTGCCCCCAATTCCTCCCAGCATCAGTCTTTTCCAATGAGTCAACTCTTTGCATGAGGTGGCCAAAGTACTGGAGTTTCAGCTTTAGCATCTTTCCTTCCAAAGAGCACCCAGGACTGATCTCCTTCAGAATGGACTGGTTGGATCTCCTTGTAGTCCAAGGGACTCTCAAGAGTCTTCGCCAACACCGCAGTTCAAAAGCATCAATTCTTCGGCACTCAGCTTTCTTCACAGTCCAACTCTCACATCCATACATGACCACTGGAAAAACCATAGCCTTGACTAGACGGATTTCGATGCAGTCTCTATATCCCCAATGGGTAATTTGGGAAATCTGACACAACAGTTCAAAAGTTCATCCAGAATGATAATGAGAAAAATGAAAATGTTCAGCGAACTTTCTGAAATAGATGAGTAATGGGGGGACCTGGCCTACCATATACTGAAAGCAGGTGAGCTGGGATTGGCACAGGACTGGCATGATCTATCCGAAGACTTCAGAAAGAGCAGAAAATGCACACCGGAATTTAGCATGTATCTGATAAGGGTAGCACTTGAATAGTGGGGAAAAGATTATTTGAGAATTGTTTGTTAAAGCAACTAACTAGTCCAGGGAGAGTGTGGGATGTAAAAACAAATTATTAAAAGGGAAAAGTGGGTGAATGTTCTTACAACCTTGGGAGGGAGGAGGCCCTTCTAAAATGATATGAAGACCAGTAATATGTAAATTAACTATACTCCAATAAAAAAAAAATGTTTTTAAGTAACAAATAAACCAAAAGGCTTGTAAGTTTGATTTCATTCACAGCTAAAACTTCTATATGGCAAAGTCAAACTACAAACATAAACCAGGAAACTATTTCTAACACATATGAAAAAGATTGATATGATATATAAGGAACATTTGTGAGCTGATAAGAGAAAAAATAACCCCAACAAAGGTGAACAAAGGACATGAATAGACAATTCATCCTAGAAAGAGAAATTACCAACCAACGTGTTCAACCTTAACAATAAGTAATGCAAGATAAAACAATAATAAAATACTGGTCACTTATCAGACAAAACTGAAAAAGATTCATAGCATCGGTCTGGCAAGTATGCAGAAAACAGACATTCATTGTGTAAATGTAAACTAATATAGACCCTGGAGGTCAGTTTAAAAATATTTTTGAAAATTTTAAATGTGCATGGTTTTGACTCAGAAATTCCATTTCCAGGAATTTATCTTACGGAAATACTTAGACAAGTGTGCAAAGCTAAATGCACAAAGGTGCTAATTGTAGCATTGTTTGAAATAATGAAAAATGGGAAACAACCCCAAAGCTCACCGGTATGGCACCGACTGAATGATTTTTGGTAACAATGGAAAACTGATGCTGTTAAATAGATTGCAGGAAATATAGATGTTCTAAACACAGGAAGCCGTTCCCAATACATTAATAAGTGAATAAAGCAATGTGCAGAAAAGGACAAAGAAAGCACATTTTCAGAAAATCATTTATTTGTAAATATTTATGTAAGTCTGGAAGGAAATATACCAAATGGTTGATGGCGATAATTTTGAGGTCTGAGAAAAGAAGGGACTTAATTTTACTTTCAAAAAAATAATAAAATTTATACTGCTTGTATTTGTGTGTGTGTGTCTTCACTCCAAAATCAGATATATTATTTTTAAAAAAGAAAAGTAAGTAGTGCTCAGCGCCAAGAGGCAGAGCAGGCACGAGGTGTCAGTGGCTGTGGACCTGGCACATATGGCTCAAATCCCAGGTCAGCACGAACATCTAAGTTTCCCACTTTCCTCATCTATAGAATGGGAACGATTAGAGAGGGTTGTTGAGACTGAGTAAGAGAGCGCAGGGTCTCCTTTGAGGATGAAGAGAGACGCATAGAGATAGAGACGGAGATGAGGGAGATGAGAAAGAGGCTAGAACCTGGAGTGAGAGGCAGGACTGGACAGAGTCGGGGTATGAGGGGTTCAGTCAAAGGTGGGCTGCTGAGGCTGACTTGAGCCAGAGCTACACAGCCTTTCTGGGCTTCCCAGGGGACTCAGCGGTAAAGAATCTGCCTGCCAATGCAGAAGATCCGGGAGATGCGGTTCCATCCCTGGGTTGGGAAGATCCCCTAGAGGAGGAAATGGCAACCCACTCCAGCATTCTTGCCCAGAGAATCCCATGGACAGAGGGGCCTGGTGGGCTATAGTCCATGGGGTCACAAAGAGTGAAGTCCACTATGACTGAGCATGCATGCAACCCTTCTGCAAGATCAGAGGCCTGCAAAGAGTTAGAAGTTGAAAGAACAGGGTGTACTGGAATTACAAACCTCACAAAGCGGCTGGAGGAGGGATTATCCCTGCGAGGTCAGCCTGGACCCAGCCCTGCCTGCATGTGGGTGTTAGTCATTCAGCTGTGTCCGACTCTTTGAGACCCCATGGACTGCCAGGCTCCTCTTTTCATGGAATTCACCAGGCAAGAATATTGGAGTGGGTTGCCATTTCCTTCTCCACCTGCCTACACGACGCCTGTTAAACTCACCTGGGACTCCACATCCCTTTCTGGGGTCTCTAAGGCACTTCCAATGCTGACTTCCCACTTTTGAAACGCCAGCAAAGCAGGGAACTCTTGGGCAGCACAGTCAAAGGTGAGAGGGCTCTGGAACATTGGAGTCAAGGATACAGGAACTGAGTGGGGGAGACCTTCAATGCTTTCAACCCAAAGGGGAGGGGAAAAATAAGGCCTCAGAAATAATACCCTGCCTTATTTTTCATGGCCCCTTTTGCCAACTGAGATCATATTTCAGCTCTGAAGGGAGATTTCTATCAAAGATTACTAGGATCATGTCAAAAAAGACTCAGGAGCAAACCTGAAGAGATTCCCAGTGGCCAAAGGATGGAATAATTTGAGCAGCAAGAAGGGTAAGAACCGCAAAAGATTGAAAGATGAATATGGTTAAATTCATGAGTTCATTCATGAGTAATGACCAAGAAATTGCTCACCTGTGGACGACACCAGAGCATCACTTGGTTATTTTGAAAACTTGTTAGTAAAGGGAAAAGTCGAGCATCTGTCTGCCTCCATGATGCCACTGAGGAGGAGTTTTTCTTTTGGGGACTATTCCAGCTAATAAATGAAGACAGAATTGTAGAACTGGAGTATCACCATGAAGGAATGGATCCAGGCATTGAGTTTTAACAACTAACACCATATATCACATTACAAGGGACAATCAGACATTCTCTATGTCCTGTTGGAAGAAGGCACCACCACCTAAGAAGTGTTCTGCCCCTCCAAAAAATCGAACCTAGGACTATGATCAAGCCTCTAGATGCCACTACCGGTTACAGGAAATACAGAGGAGAGGGAAACGCATTGACTATCAAGGGCTACCATCAACAAAACCTGGACTGTGGGAAACACCTCAGGGCAAACCACCTGGATTCTTCCACAAATCTTCCTCCAGGGAAAACACAGAGATGGAGAAAGAACCCATAGATTCAAAGACAAAGATATTGTCCATTGCAATTTATGGACCTTATTTGGATCCTGATTCAATCAAATAAGCTTTTAAAAATTGATTTCTTGGATTTATGAGACAATCAGGATTACGACCACTGGCTGGCTATTTGATCATATTAAGGAATTATTTTTTTTTAGTCGTGATAATGTATTGTGGCTGTGTATTTTTGAGTCCTTAAAGAGACAGTATAGCAATATTAATGAGATAAATTATGTGAGGTCTGGAATTGGCTTCAAAATGAAAAGGAGAAAGTATGGGGGAGGGGCGGTAGATGAAACAAGCATGGCCATGAGTTGATCATTGTTGAGGCTGGTAGAATGTTTTGTCTATGCTTGAGTCTCTTTGAAATTTTCCACAATAAAAAGTGTTGTGTTTTCAAAAGTCAGTGTGATGAGTCAAAAATTTTCCTCCTTTGAAAAAAAAATGAGGGTTGTGTGTACACAGTCTAGGAAGTCCCTCCCAGGTCACACTCCCTGTCTGATTAAAAATAACCTTTTATTTTTACAAAGCAACATATATGCATTGTAGAAAGTTACCAAATACTGAAAATAAAAAATGAACACCGTATTTCCAACACCCAGAGGTTACCATTTCACAGCTTCCTGTGTAACATTACAGAACTTTTCCTATGCATATATGTTTTTTAACAAAACGAGATTATCTTACACCTGATGTTTTGAAAGCTGCCATTCTCTGTTAATGGTCTCTACTTCCTCATGTCAATAGGTTTTATCTTATCTAATATCCAGGCTATATGTACATTTCCCTAATTGTGCCCCAAAGTGTTCCGGTGTCTCAGCATGGGCTGCCGTAACAAAACACCAAAGACTGGATAGCTTAGACAACAGATGAGAGGCCGGAAAGTCCAAGATGAAGGTGCTGGCCGAGTCCATTCCTGGTGAGAGGCCTCTTACTGGCTTGCAGCCAGCAAGTCATCTTCTTACTGTGTCTTCACATGATGGAGAGCGAGCGGTTCTGGTCTTTTTTTCAGTTCAGTTCAGTTCAGTCGCTCAGTCGTGTGTGACTCTTTGCGACCCCATGGACTGCAGCACACACACCAGGCCTCCCTGCCCATCACCAGCTTCCGGAGTTTACTTAAACTCATGTCCATTGAGTCAGTGATACTATCCAACCATCTCATCCTCTGTCGTCCCCTTCTCCTCCCGCCTTCAATCTTTCCCAGCATCAGGGTCTTTTCCAATGAGTCAGTTCTTCGCATCAGGTGGCCAAAGTATTGGAATTTCAGCTTCAGCATCAGTCCTTCCAACGAATATTCAGGACTGATTTCCTTTAGGACCGACTGGTTGGATCTCCTTGCTGTCCAAGGGACTCTCACAATAACTCACACTCCCTAATGCCTGGTTTTTCCCTCAAGGCGCCCCTACCGTTTTAGGCACCAAGAGTTAAAGCCTCTTGCTAGTCATACTCAGGTGCCCCAATAGATGCACCTTCAGAGGGGCAGCCCACCCAGAGGGTCCAGCTTCCATTGCTCCTCTGCCATCTCTGAATTGCCCTCAGGATGAAGTGAGGAGCCTGTTGCCTGGGGACTCATCCAGGCCACCCACTGGCCTCTGCCACCACCCCAGGGCAGTCTTTTGCCACCAGAAATGGCTGGCAGCCAGAAATAGCAGGCTGGAGGTACCAGAGATGCTGTCACCACCATTTCAAAACTTTCCACTGACCAAGTGGTGACCTTATGCTGACTGTGCTTGACATTCCTGCCTTAAAGCCCAGGGATGGGTGGAATGGCGAGATGTACACATTCCAGAGATTTCAGAGTCATGAGGGAGACTTCCTGGGAAAATTAGAAACAGAGGGAAAATTTTAAATATACATATATTACTTATTTCACTGCCCATTCAGATCTGAAATCACTTGGCTTATTTAATAACCAAAAAATGCATCCTTGCATTTGGGTCATAAAATTGTCACGGTTGGTCTTCTTAGAGATAAGGAAATCTGAAAACCGGAGGGTGCCGCCCCGCTTTATTTTGAGGTGGGGCTGGGTGAGTGGCAAGGTCTGTGGGGAAAAGTTCTCCTCTCCTTCGGTTTTCTTCTTTTTCCACCTAGCTCAGTTGGTAAAGAATCCACCCGCAATGTGGAAGACTTGAGTTTGATCCCTGGGTTGGGAAGATCCCCTGGAGAAGGGAAAGGCTACTCACTCCAGTATTATGGCCTAAAGAATTCCATAGACTGTATATTCCATGGGGTTGCAAAGAGTCAGACACGACTGAGCGACTTTCACTTTTCCCACCTAGCAGGTCCCAAGACAAGAGAAACAAGACAGCTCCTAGTAGGAACTTTGTTCCGAGGCAAAGCCATACACCTGGAGTGGGAAGGAGAGTCAACTTCTAGAATTCCCTTCTGGGGTCAGTGTGGGGATTATCTACCTCCTTCCCAAGAAAAGGGTAGGAGGCTGCCCACCCAACCTTGCCGCCCTCAATCACTGCTTCGAAAGAGGCCTGCCCCAAGCCCACCCTTCCAGTGATGGATGGAAGATTTCCCTTCCATTGCCATTCTGAAGTGGGGGACAGGGGGCTCTTTGGGAGAAGGGGCATTGCCCCGTCCACCAGCAGACCATGGCTCTTTACACCGTGGAAGGGGCAACCGCTTGGGCTCTGCAGTGTGTGCAGTGGGGGAGGGTTCAAGGGGACAGGAGAGGGGACAGCCATCGCTCCTGGAGGTGCAGATGAAGAAACGGCATCGAACCACCGGATCACTGCAGGGAGAGGATGGACAGGGCACAGCAGTAGATGCGTCCTGCCAAGGAGGAAACTCTATCCCTCCCAGGAGAGCAAGTGCGAAGAGCTCAGGGGGCCAGAAAGTGACCTAGGGATGCTCTCACTGCGATGGGCCCAGTGGACGCGAGTCCCTGCCCCTGGTGATGTTGTAGCCCAAGGGGAGACTCCACCACCAAGTGATGTGCTAACCAAATGGCTCTCATCTGGGTGATTTTGCCCCCCGAGGGGTATCTGTGACTGGTTGTCACAACTGAGAATGGAATTGCTCCTGGCATCTGGCAGGTAGAGGCCGGAGTGGCTGCCTAAGGATTCTACAAGGCACAGGACAGCTCCCCGACCAGCACCTGGTCTGCAAGCAGCCTCTGGTCTAAAATGTCAATAGCACTCCAAAGTCTTGAGTCTTGCAGTTGAGCAGCCCTGAGTTAGAGTATCTTAACCTTTAGAATATGGTACCTTGAGATTCCTATAGTATAACCTAACGGCTTTATTTCATCCACCAGTTTCTGTATTTTTTTGAGTGTGACAGTAAGACTTCTTATTTCTAACTCAGACTGGGTGGGGGTGGGGAATTACAAAAATCTTCCTCCAGTTCCAACCTTTATCACTTGCTAACATTTTAAGTTTCTATTCTGTCCTGTTAACAACTAGTTATTGACCCCTGATGCACGCACAATGAAAGCTCTGAAATTACAATTTTATTTTTTTAGATCTTGTTGTTGTTGTTCAGTCACTAAGTCGAGTCCAACTTTTTGCAACCCCATGGACTATAGCCCACCAGGCTCCTCTGTCCATGGGTTTTTCCAGGCAAGAATACTGGAGTGGGGTGCCATTTCCTTCTGCAGGGGATCTTCCCGGACCAGGGACTGAAGCTGTGTCTCCTGCATTGGCAGGTGGATTCCTTACCACTGAGCCACCAGGGAAGCCCTTAGGCCAGTTTCGTGGACGTGTAATTTACATGTAACAAAACATATACCCATTTCAAGTCTACAGTTCGATGAGTCTGGATAACTCTATATGCCTGAACCAAAAGTTAAGGAAAAAAAAACAAAACACTAGGGGACGGGGGTGGGAGGGAGACACAAAAGGGAGGAGATATATGTATTCTCATAGCTGACTCATGTTGTACAGCAGAAAACAGCACAACATTGTAAAGAAACTATCCTCCAATTAAAAATAAGTTTCAGTTCAGTTCAGTTCAGTTGCTCAGTTGTGTCCGACTCTTTGCAACCCCATGAATCGCAGCACGCCAGGCCTCCCTGTCCATCACCAACTCCTGGAGTTCACTCGGATTCACGTCCATCGAGTCCGTGATGCCATCCAGCCATCTCATCCTCTGTCGTCCCCTTCTTCTCCTGCCCCCAATCCCTCCCAGCATCAAAGTCTTTTCCAATGAGTCAACTCTTCCCATGAGGTGGCCAAAGTACTGGAATTTCAGCTTTAGCATCATTCCTTTAACCCCAAAAAGCTATGCTTAGGTTTATGGAGTAAAGATTAGAAATGTAGACTTTGAAGTCGATCAGACCTCGGTTCAAATCCCAGCTCTGTCATCCACTAAGCCTGTCTTCTCTTCAGTAAAATTGGATTAATGATATCCACCAAAGGGGTTATCCTGAGGATTAAACTGACACACTTGAAGCATTTAGCTCAGAGCCTGGCTCATAGTGAAGTGCTTCAGCAGTGGTCATAATTATCACGATCATTTGCATTCTCAGCGTTTCATGATATACTTGGCTAATAGACTCCTTTTTTTTCTGCATTTATGTGTCCTTCCAGAATGATCATACCTTTTTGAAGGTTATAATAATCATATACGCACATGTGGTTCCCAGACTAGTATTTCCAACCTCTCTCCTGGCTCCAGAACAGATCAGTTTCCTGCACTTGTTATCCTCCCCGCAAACCACCTGCCATGTCTTAGGCTGCCCGGCTCCACGGCATCACGTCCAGTCTGAGGAGGCAGAAATACCTGCATCCTTTCTCTCTCACACGTGCCCTTTATTCATAAGGATGTCTTTTTAACTACTTGAAAACAAACCCAAACAACAGCGGTTTTACTGAAATGGGAGGCTATTTCTTGCTCATACAAGCATCTAGATATAAGCAATCCAGAGCATATCTGGAGGCTCCAGGGTATCAGGGGCCAGGCTCTTGCCCTTTCTACCCGGTTGCTCTGCATTCCAAGGCTGTTGCTTTTGCTCCCCGAGGTCTGAGTGGCTGACTACCAGGGCCTACTTGCAGCAGGACGGCGCTTGCTTGCAGTTCAACAGGCACTGTGTTTAATCTGCATGCCACCTAAGCAGCTGTGGTTTTACTGGGTTGAATCATGTACACCTGCCATTTTTGTTGGTCAAATATGGTACAATCTTGGGAATTTCATATAATTCACCCCTATACCAGCTCTACTTTACAGACTAGGACCCTGACACAGAGATAAGCATCATGCCCAAAGTCACACAGCAAGTAAATGGCAGAGAAGGAATTCAGATCCAAAGCCTCCCTGGAAGCTGGGTTGGTGGCGGTTTCTTCAGTGAGGAAGGTTTGGTTCCTCCATCCACCACATGCTTATAACCAAGCTGAAGAGCAACACATGAACACTGGAAAGCCAAATGGCCTCAAAAGTGAAATGGCAACCGCTCAACACAGCTATGTTAGAATGTCACCAGGCCATTTGTAATTTTCCCCCCCAAATAAGTGGTAAGACAAGACTTTCTTTCTCTAGAAATTGAGGAGACAGAACAATGGCTCCAGAATGGTGCGGCCAGGAAGGCTCCTAAGAGGAAGAGTCTTCAGCTGAGTCTTGAAAGCAGAGGAGGGTCAGTTTGATGGTGATGGTGGAAGTGATATTTAGTGGTAATAATCCAATTGCTGCCGCTAAGTTGCTTCAGTCGTGTCCGACTCTGTGCGACTCCATAGACGGCAGCCCACCAGGCTCCTCCGTCCATGGGATTTTTCCAGGCAAGAGTACTGGAGTGGGTTGCCATTGCCTCCTCCGAATAATCCAATTCTGTGCCATTTAATCTAAATTTGAGATGTTACTACGAAGACTTGGGTTCTGTCCTTACTTGGGCGTGTGCGCATTGGGGTGTACATTCCAGCAGTGCTCTGCGGGTTTCTTCCTGCTGGATCGTTTCACGTGTCTCGCTTGCGTATGTGCATCCGGGTGTATCTTTCTGTGTCCCTGTCTTTCCATATTTTAGCATCCATTTCTCTCTCTCCCTCCCGTTCTTTCTTTATTTCTCTATCACTCCCTCCCTCTCTCATCATCTGTCTCTCCTCATCTTTGCTCTACAATTGGTCCCATATAAATCCTAACTGTACCTTTTATTATGAGTTGCACACATTATATAGTTCGACATGCCCTGTCCCTAATTTAAAATGCAAAAGGACAAAGTGTTCTATGGCCTCATCTAAATCTCTTTCATTGCTCCTGCCCCTGGCCTTTGATTTAATTAATGTTTTATTTTTATCAAGACATCATTTTAAAAATCAAATACTGTGGGAGGTGGGAGGGGATTCATGTTTGGGAACGCATGTACACTCGTCGTGAATTCATGTCAATGTTTGGCAAAACCAATACAGTAATGTAAAGTAAACTAAAGTTAAAATAAAAATTAAAAAATAAATAAATAAATGGAGAAAAAAATAAAAATAAAATACTTAAAGACTAATCCTGAAAGAAAAGCAATTCCACCTCATTATACTTTCGACCCGCATCTCAGATTCAGTCATTTTCAAGTCTTTTGGTCGATCCTTCTGGTATGTACCTCCTGTTCCTAAACAGCATGCTTGTGCCTCTTTTTCTTGATTTTGTTCAGTTTTAGGTACTTAAAACAGAAAATGAGAATTTAACTCTTAAGCCTCAATCCACACACACACACACACACACACACACACACACCCCTCTTCCCCTTCCCCTATTCTCCCTAAAAAAAATTATATCCTAATGTTTGGTCAGAGCAGAATTCAGTGTTTATAATATTGTGTTAATGGCTCAATTATGNCACACACACACACACACACACACACACCCCTCTTCCCCTTCCCCTATTCTCCCTAAAAAAAATTATATCCTAATGTTTGGTCAGAGCAGAATTCAGTGTTTATAATATTGTGTTAATGGCTCAATTATGTCTGACTCTTTGCGACCCCATGGACTATAGCCCCTCAGGCTCCAGGCAAGAAGGAGCCTGGTTGGAGGGGGTTGCCATTCCCTTCTCCAGGGGATCTTCCTGATCCAGGGATCAAGCCCGGGTTTCCTGCATTGCAGGCTGATTCTTTACTGTCTGAGCTACTTGGGAAGCCCCGTTTATAACATTATTAATATCCAAATATTATTTACAGCTGAGCCTATTGATAAGACTATGATTATATTTTCTTTCTTGGAGTTAATTGTCAAATGAACAAGGTTTTGTTTGTCTAGTTTTCCAGCTGCCAATCACAAAATCAACCCCCGAAGGTAATAGATCAGCCTAATCGAATCGGGGTCATCTGTCTTGTAGCCTGTCAGCCACACTCTAGGTGGCTTGCTATAGGCTGGGACACAGCTTCTGCTGGGACACCTTTCACCTCTCTCCCCTCCTCCTGTCGCTGAGTCCTGTGTTTCCTCTCCCTTGGATTAGTTCCTCCTTTTACTGGATGGAGCCTTTCCTCCAACAGCTTCCTGGGAAAGTGTGCCAGGAAGATAATTTTTCTGCAGCTTCACATACCTGAGGGTTTCCCAGGTGGCACAGTGGTAAAGAATCGGCCTGCCAATGTAGGAGGTGCAAGAGACTCGGGTTTGATCCCTGAGTTGGGAAGATCCCCTGGAGAAGGAAATGACAACCCACTCCAGTATTCTTGCCTGGAGAATTCCATGGACAGAAGAGCCTGGTGGGCTACAGTCCATGGGGTCACAGAATCAGACATGCCTGAGCACACAGCACACACACTTTAGCAACTCTGCATACCTGAAAATGTCTTTTACCTTAACAGGACTGATGGTTTGGCGAAGTACAGAATTCTCGGTTTGCAACCATCTTTTCTCAGAATTTTTAAAAATTTCATAATCAGTCTTTTTAAATAATAGCTTTTCAATAAGATGTATTAATATCACACTTTTCCATGGAAAGGCTGCATTTTTAAAAATTGTGTTGTAACTGACATACAACATTGCATTAGTTTTAGGTGTACAACATAATGATTTGATGTAAGCATATCTCCTCCAAATTTTGAAGTCATTGCTTTATTATTGTCTTCTAGTTTTCAGTAAAGTTGTTGAAAAGTCTGAAGTCATTCTGATTTCCTTTTCTTTCTATAAACTTGCAGGATCTTAGCTTTGGCTTCTGCATTCTGAAATTTCAAGACTGACTTCATATGAGTTAATTTTAATTCAGTGTATCAAATCACACTTGGGGCATTCCTACTTAGAAGTTTTGTTTCTTCAATCCTGTCAATTTTTCTAGAGGCTTGTTTTATTTTCATACTTTCTTCCTGTCTAATTTTTTGATGTTGGATCAGTCTCCTAAATAGACCCTTGAATTTACTTATTGTGTGTGTGTCTTTGTTATTCATAGGGCTTCCCTTGTGGGTCAGCTGGTAAAGAATCCACCTGCAGTGTGGGAGACCTGGGTTTGATCCCTGGGTTGGGAAGATCCCCTGGAGAAGGGAAAAGGCTACCCACTCCAGTTTTCTGGCCTGGAGAATTCCATGGACTGTATAGTCCATGGGGTTGCAAAGGGTCGGACACGACTGAGCAACTTTCACTTCGCTTGTCACTTGTTCTACAGATCTTTTTCCACCTACTTTCCAACATTTCTGCTGGATTTTTCATTTTCAATACCATAGTTTTAATTTTTAAGAGCCCCAAAAAGGGGGTTCTCTGAATGTTCTTTTTACGTGATCTTTTGTATTTATTTCAAAGATGAAATATCAATCTTATTTATCCAACAACTAACAATATTAATTTTTTTCTCTAAGATTTTCTTCTATTTCTACCTCTCCCAAAGTCTTTATTTTTTTCTTTGTTGCTTTGGATCCTGTCTTTTATGGTCAAAGGTTGGTATGACCTTTTAGGTCTCCGTTTATATGTCAGTATCCAAAGGTCTTTCTCTTAAGCCAGTCAGTTAATCCAGAGAAAAAAGAAAGTGAAAGTGTTAGTCGCTCAGTCCTGTTGGAGGCTCCTCTGTCCATGGAATTCTCCAACTAAGAATATTAGAGTGGGTAGCCATTCCCTTCCCCAGGGGATCTTCCTGACCCAGGAAGCAAACTCAGGTCTCCTGCACTGCAGGCAAATTTTTGTTTAACCATCTGAGCCATCAGGAAAGCCCTGGAATCCAGAGAGGACTCCACCAGCTGTCAGTGAGGGTGTGGGTGTCACAGTCTTAGCTTCCAACACTAAAAAAGGCAAATGAAGGGAGAGGGCCTCCTGGAGGTCTCCCTTGTCCTGTTAAACCCCTTACCCTCAGCTGTGTTACACCCTCTGGCTCCAACTTCCTCTTGCTATACCTCTCCAGACAGTCAGCATCACATCTTCAGCCTGGATTGGTGGAGGGACAGTCATCTTGCTCAGGATGAGGAAGGGGAACTAAGAATCTGTTTCTTTATCAACTTTAACTGTGGTAAAATACCCTTAACATAAAATGCATCATCTTAACCAGCATATAGCTCACTAGTGTCAGATCCACTCACAGTATCGTGCAGCCCATCTCCAGAACACTTCATCTTGCAAACTCACACTCTGCCCCTGTCAAACTCCCGATTCCTCCTCCCCCCAGCCCCTGCCAACCACCATCCTACTTCCCATCTCCATTTGAGACTTTGAAGTACCTCAGCGAAGTGGAATCACAAAGTATCTGCCCTTTTTCGGCTGGTATATTTCCCTTAACATAATCCCCTCAAGATATGTCCATGTTGTAGCAGGTGTCATAATTTCCCTCCTTTTTAAGGCTGAAAATATTCCATTGCATATAAGTACCACATTTTGTTTATGCGTTATCTGCCAATGGATATTTGGGTTGCTTCCACTTTTTGGTGGAATAATACTGCTAATACTTGTGAATAACACTGCGATGAACATGGGTGTACAAAATTTTTCATAAATTGTTGCCTGATCTCTTTGTTCAACCCCATTTCACTGCCTACCATTTTCAGGGGCCTGGTCTCTCTAACATCTGAGGCTTTCTGGGATCTGTGGCACCAGCCAGCCTTCTACTGAGATCCCCCACTGCTAGCTTAGGTCTTAGCTGTCTTTGGTCTGCTATGAGGCACTTGCCATGGTCCATCGGCTTTTCAACTTCAAAACATTTTGTTATCGTTTTTCTCCTTTTCCTCCTCTTTATCCACGAGGGTTTATATCTTAAAAGAAAAACTTAAACTAACATTTCAGTGGTGTTTCAGGAAGGAGAAGAGGTAAATGTCAATGTACCTTCATACCTAGTCTCTAAATTGTGGTCCTTCTGACTGATATTATTTCTGATTATTTTCCCCCTTGTGGGTAAATGACTTTCAATTTTTTAAAAAGTGTTATTTCCTCAGTGTAAAAATATACATGATTATGAAAAACAGTAACAGTGCCTCAAAAAGTTCAACTAAGTTACCAAATGACCTAGCAATTCCACTCCCAGGCATATGCTGAGGAGAATTATAGACGTATGTCCAGGGAACGGGTAAGTGACTCAATTTTTTTAAAAAGTGTTATTTCCTCAGTGTAAAAATATACATGATTATGAAAAACAGTAACAGTTCCTCAAAAAGTTCAACTAAGTTACCAAATGACCTAGCAATTCCACTCCCAGGCATATGCCGAGGAGAATTATAGACGTATGTCCAGGGAATCCCCTGGTGGTTCAGTGGTTAAGACTCTGTGCTTTCACTGCAGAGGGCCAGGGTTCGATCCCTGGTTGGGGAACAAGGTTCCCACAATTCAATAAAAAATAAAAATAAATAAACATATGTCCATACCAAAACGAACATAAAATGAATGTTCATCGCAGCATTATTCATAATAGCTAAAAAGGATCAACTATTCAGATGTTCGTTAGCAGACAAGTGGATACACAAAATGTGATTTAGTGAAATGGTATTCAGCCATAAGGATGAACCTTGAAACTATGGTGCCAAGTGAAAGAAACCAGACACCAAAAGGTTACATACTGCACGAATCCGTTTATGTGATTATGCTAGAAACCACCGAACTATACGCTTCAAGCTGGTGAATGTTGTGGTATAGGAATTACACCTCAGTTTCTTTTTTGGCCATGATGCAAGGCTGGTGGGATCTTAGTGCCCAGATCAAGGATTGAACCTGGGTCCGCCATAGTGAGAGCTCAGAGTCTTAACCACTGGACCGCCAGGAAAGTCCCTCATTTTTTAAAATGTATGTGGGTGAGAGGAAGAGCAAAAACTAGGGCAAAAAAAAAATCTTTTTTTGCCTGTGCCACACAGCATGTGGGATCTTAGCTCCCCCGCCAGTGGTCAAACCCATGGGGTGGAAGCACAGAGTCCTAACCGCTTTCCAGGGGAAAAAAACAATTTTAACGTAAGAGACATAAAAATGCGATAGCATATTTCTTTTTTTTGTCATGGACCATGGAGAGGTGGAATGTGAAGATCAAGATCTACCTCGTGGGCTAAACCTCTGACGCTCACATAATATTTAACCATCAAACAGCTGGGACTGGCCATGATGCTGAGAAAGAAGAAAACTCTGGTGGCAGCAGAGGACCACAGCAGCAAGATCACCACCAGGCTTCTCCGCTGGCTCAGCGGTAAAGGAGCTGCCTGCCAACGCAGGAGAGACGGGTTCGATCCCTGGGTCAGGAATATCCCCTGGAGGAGGAACTGGAAACCCGCTCCAGTGATCTTGCCTGAAAAAAGTCCCCGGGAAGATCCCACATGCTGTGGAGCAGGTGAGCCTGTGCGCGACAACTACTGAGTCCAGTGCTCCAGAGCCCGGGAGCCAAAACTGCTGAGCCCTCGCTCCCCAGCTGTTGCAGACCACACGCCTTAGGCCTGTGCCCTGCAAGAAGAGGGGCCACCGCAGAGAGAAGCCGGCACACGGCGACAAGAAGAGCAGCCCCCGCTCGCCACAACTAGGGAAAAGAGCCCACACGGCAACGAAGACCCAAGATGGTCAGAAATGAATAGACACTTTTTAAAAATCACAACCAGATGAGAAAGCCAGCATTCGAGTCTCAACTCTGTCCCTTGTGTCTTTTGTTCTTATCTGTAAAGTGAGAAGTTTGGATTAAATCCTGAACCCTTCTCAGATAAGATTTAGCAGTTCTGGGTTGAGGCCCAGAAATCTGATTTTTTTATAAGTTCCTTCTGATGCCTATCTATGTTCAGAAACCACTTTTGAGAAAAAGGAGTATTCCAATGGTTAAAAAAAAAATTATGTCAGAACTTCCCTGGCAGTTCAATGGTTAAGACTCCAAGTTTCCAATGCAGGGGGCACAGGTTTGACCCCTACTCAGGGAACTAACATCCCGTATTCCCCGTGGTGCAACCAAAAAGTAAAATAAATTTTTAAAAAGAAGATAAAAAAATCATATCAAACTGTGTGTATTCTGAGACTCTGGAACTTCAGAAATTCTTTTTATGAAAGGTCAATGGATTAAAAAGTCAGACCCCCCCCCCCTCCACTGAATGCCAAATATATTTGCCAATAAGAAACGTGTAACAAATATAGTTATTCTAGAGCAGAGCTGGTATCTAGTCCATCTGTCTGGGACCCTATTTGAAAGGGTAAGTTATATATGCAGCTCATTCCCACACTCCATGCTCTTTAAAGCCTCAGTGGCCTTTACCTGTCCTGTCCCCCATGCCCGGAATACTCTTCCCATCATCTTAGACAATTCTTATGCACCCTCCAAGACCCAGTAAATTTCCTTTCCTTCAGAAAGCCTCTTTGACCTCTTTCGCTGAGCTAATGCTCCATTCTCTGTGTTCTCTTAATGCTCTGTGTTCATCGGCCATCACGGCACAATCTCTAACAAATTAACTCAAAACATAGTGGCTTGAAACAACAATGGTAACTTATTATCTCCCAGGTCTACGGGTCAGGAACTGAGGACATGGATTGTCTCTGCTCCGCGATGTTTGGGGCCTCAGCAGGAAGACTGGAAGCCTGGAGGGCTGAAGCCACTTGCTGGCTGGACTGAGGCTGGGGGATTCCTTTTCCAGGTGGGTCATGCCCATGGCTGGAGAAGGCAGTGGCACCCCACTTCAGTGCTCTTGCCTGGAAAATCCCATGGACGGAGGAGCCTGGTAGGCTGCAGTCCATGGGGTCGCTAAGAGTCGGACAGGACTGAGCGACTTCACTTTCACTTTTCACTTTCATGCATTGAAGAAGGAAATGGCAACCCACTCCAGTGTTCTTGCCTGGAGAATCCCAGGGATGGGGGAGCCTGGTGGGCTGCCGTCTATGGGGTCGCACAGAGTCAGACACAACTGAAGTGACTTAGCAGCAGCAGCAGCAGCAGCATGCCCATGGCAGACGAGTTGGTGCTGGCTCTTGGCAGAGGTCTCATATCCTCCCCGTGTGGGCCTCTCAGCAAGCTGTTTGGGTGGCCCCGGGATAGGGTAGCTGGCATCCCCCAGCATGGGCGATCCAAAAGCCAGCAAGGTAGAAATGCAAAGTCCCTTATGACCCAGTCTCAGAGGTCACACACTAGTGCTCCATCACATTCTATTTGTCAGAAGTGAGTCCCTAAGCCTCAGTTCAGTTCAGTCGCTCAGTCGCGTCCGACTCTTTGCAACCCCATGAATCGCAGCACGCCAGGCCTCGCTGTCCATCACCAACTCCCGGAGTTCACTCAGATTCACGTCCATCAAGTCCGTGATGCCATCCAGCCATCTCATCCTCTGTCGTCCCCTTCTTCTCCTGCCACCAATCCCTCCCAGCATCAGAGTCTTTTCCAATGAGTCAACTCTTCGCAT
>SJYR01002090.1:293395-304116 GCA_006410655.1 Kobus ellipsiprymnus
CTTTTAAAAATATTTGTATTTATTTATTTGGCCATGCTGGGTCTTAACTGCAGCATGTAAACTCTTAGTTGTGGCATGTGGGATCAGTTCCCTGACCAGGGATCAAACTTGGGCCCCCTGCATTGGGAGTGCAGTCTTAGCCACTGGACCCCCAGGAAGTCCCTGGGGTCTCTCTCATAAGAAAACTATCACATTCGTGAGGACTCTGCCGAAAGGGCCCACTTCCCAAAGGCCCCATCTCCAAGTCCCATCACACTGGGGTTTAGGATTTCAATGTATGAACATCATGGGGACACAATATTCAGTCTGTTGCAGGGGAGAGAGAGGCAACAGGGAGATAGCTCTGTTAAGAGCCAACAGGACATGGTAACTAATTGAATGTGGAGGGTGAGGAGATTCATATTGGACCTTTCCTTTTTCTTAGTCCCCAGATTCATCAAATCACTGTGTGACTGTAGCATGTCCCTTGCCACTGCCTCAACTGTATAGTGAAAGCTATGGTTTTTTTCAGTCGTCATGTACATGTGTGAGAGTTGGATCAGAAAGAAGGCTGAGTGCTGAAGGACTGATGCTTTCAAATTCTGGTGTTGGAGAAGATTCTTGAGAGTCCCTTGGACTGCAAGAAGATCAAACCAGTCAACCCTAGAGGAAATCAACCCTGACTATTCACTGGAAGGACTGATGCTGAGGCTGAAGCTCCAGTACTCTGGCCACCTGATGTGAAGACTCAACTCACTGGAAAAGACTCTGACGCTGGGAAAGATTGAAGGCCAAAGGAGAAGGCAGCGGCAGAGGATGAGATGGTTAGATAGCATCACTGACTCAATGGACATGAGTTTGAGCAGACTCTGAGATAGTGAAGGACAAAGGAGCCCGGCATGCTGCAGTCCATGGGGTCACAAAGAGTCTTACACAACTTAGCAACTGAACAACAACAAAGAGTTCAGCCTTCCCCATCTCAGCCTCTTGCCTAGGGCAGGTTGTAAATCTTCATGATGCCTTCCAGTTACATTGTTACCAACTGCTAAAGGCAAGCAGCTTGCTCTATTTATTTTTGTAGGTATACATTTCAGTGGTTTTTAGTGTATTCAGGAACCATCACCACAGTCTGTTTTACAGCATTTTTATAATCCCCCAAAGATACCCCATACCTTTATCTGTCATTCCTCAATGCCCTCATCCCCTCCCAGTCCTGCACGGCCACTAATTTACTTTCTCTCTCTGTTGACTTGTCTATTCTGACACATCGTATAAATGAGATCAGTCTTTTTTGTGTCTGGATTTTTTCACTTAGAATAATGTTTTCAAGGGTTTCCATCTATCAGTACTCATTCCTTTTTACTGTCAAATAATATTTCATTGTATGGCTGTCCCACATTTTGTTATCCATTCATCAGTTAATGGACATCTGGACTGTTTGCACTTTTTGATTATTAATGCATAAATCTGCTGCAAACATTCACGTTCAAGTTTTTGTGTGAACGTGTTTTCAGTTCTCACTTGTATACACCTAAAAGTGGAATTGTTGAGTCCTAACTCTTTGACTAACCTCCAGACCCTTTCACAAAGCATTTTACATTACCGTCAGCAGTGCACGAGAGTTCCAGTTTCTCTACATCCTCACCAATGCTGCTGCTTCTTTTTTTTTCCACTATAGCCATCCTATTGGGTATGAAATGGTATCTCATTGATTTGCAGTTTTAAATCGCATTTCCCTAATGACTAATGATGTTGAGCATCTTTTCATGTGCTTATTGGCCATTTTTATATCTTCTCTGGAGAACTATCTTCAGATCCTTTGCCCATTTAAAAAGTATTTACTTATTTGACTGTGGCACATGGGATCTTCAAAATGCAAACTCTCAGCTGCGGAATATGGGATCTAGCACCCTGACCAGGGGTTTAACCTCTGCATTGGGACTGCAGAGTCTTAGCCACCGGGAAGTTCCCCTTCGCCCATTTTTAATTAGGTTATTTGTCTTATTAACATTGCATTGTAATAGTTCTTTATATGATCTAGATACAACTCTTTTATCCTTTGTAAAATATATGATTTGTAAAAATGTTCCCTCCTTCTAATCTGTGTGTTGTCTTTTTGCTTGTTGATGATATCCTTTGAAACACAGACGTTTTTAATTTTGGTGAAGTCTAATTTGTTTATTTTTTCTTTGGTTATTTATGCTTGTGGTGTCATATCTAAGAAACCTCTGCCAAATATAAGGTTACAAAGATTTATGCCTATATTTTCTTCTAAGAGTTTTATAGCTTTAGCTTTTACATTTTGGTCTTTGGATCATTTCAAATTAATTTTTGTGTTCGGTATGAATTAGGAGTCCAGCTTCATTCTTTTGCATGTAGTTATTCAGTTGCCCCATTAGTGTTTGTTGAAAAGGCTATTCTTTCCCCATATAGTTTTCTTGGCCCCATATGATTTTCTTGTGAAAATCAATTTACCATAAATATAGCATTTATGTCTGGACTTTTGATTCTATTTCATTGAACTATATGTCTAATTCTTATGTTAGTTCTATATCGCATTGTTTTGGGTCTCTGAGTTCCTTGAATTTCCATACGAATTTTATTTTATTTTACTTATTTATTTATTTATGCCCGTGTCACATGGCACTCAAGATCTTAGGTTCCTGACCAGGGATAGAACTTGAAACCTCTGCACTGGAAGCTCAGAATCTTAATCACTGGACCACCAGGAAAGTCCCTCCATATGAATTTTTAGAATCAGGTTGTCAAATTCTGCAAAGAAGTCACCTGGAATTTTGATAGGGGTTGCCTTGAATCTGAAGATCAATTTGGGTAGTATTGCCATCCTAATATTGTCTTCCATGCCTTTCTACTTATCTCATTCTTTTTAAAATTTCTTTCAGCAATGTTTTGTAAGTTTCAGAGTATATGTTTTACACTTCTTTTTTAAAAATTTATTCTGAAGTATTTTGTTATTTTTGATGCTGTTGCAAATTGAGTTATTTTCTTAATTTCACTTTCAGATTATTCATTGCTAATGTATAGAAATACAATTGATTTCTATTATTGGTCTTGTGTCTTGCAACCTTGTCAAACTCATTTATTAGTTCTAATAGGTTTTTAGTGGATTCTTAAGGACTGTTGATATGCAAGATCATGCCATCTGTGAATAGAGATAGTTTTACTTCTTTCTTTCTAATCTAGATGACTTTTATTTCACTTATTTGCCCGACAGCTCTGGATAAACCTCCAGTATAATGTTTAACAAAAGGCAGCAAGACAGGCCATCTTTGTCTTGTTCCCAACATTAACGGGAAAGCATTCAGTCTGTCACTATTAGGCATGATCCTAGATGTAAGGTTTTTGCAGATTTCCTTTATCAGATTGGAGAAGGTCCTTCATTCTTAGTTTGTTTAGAGTTTTTATCATGAAAGAGTGTTGGATTTTATCAAATGCTTTCTCTTATTCTATTGAGATGATCATACGGTTTGGGGGCTTTATCCTACTGATACAGTGTATTATACTAATTGGTTTTTGGATGTTAAACTGATCCAGCATTCCACAGATAAATCCCACTTTGCCATGCTGTATAATCCTTTTTCTATGTTTCTGGATTCAGTTTGCTCCAATTTTGTTGATGACTTTTGTGTCCATGTTCACATTGGTCTATGGCTTTCTTTGCTGTCTTTGCCTGGTTTTGTTTATTTTAAATATCTATTTATTTATGACTGCGTCGGGTCTCAAGTGCGGCATATAGGCTCGTTGTTGCACGCAGGCTTAGTTGCCTCCTGGCATTTGGGATCTTAGTTCCCCAGCCAGGGATTGAACCCAAGTCCCCTGCATTGAAAGGTGGATTCTTAACCATTGGACTACCAGGGAAGTCCCTTTCCTGGCTTTAGTATCAGGGTGATACCGGTCTCATGGAATGAAAGTATCCCTCCTATTCTATTTTTTTGAAGAGCTTGTGAATAACTGGTATTGATCTTCCTTTCTGTATTGGTAGAATTCACCGGTGAGGACATACTCACCTGGGTTTCCTCTGTGTGTAGTTTGCTTTGTCTACTGAATGACAGAAAAGACAGTAAACAGTCCCCAGTCCAGCCTCAGATTCTGAGTAGACTTCCAGTTCAAGACCATCTATATCCCAAGAGTATACCCACACACTCTGATATTCTGATATTCTAAAATAAAGTGTTGATGACTTCTCTCGTGGTCCAGTAGTGAAGACTCCGAGCTCCTAATGCAGGGGGCCCAGGTTCCATCTCTGGTCAGGGAACTAGCTCTCACATGCCACAACCAGAAGGTTCTGTGTGCCACAACAAAGACTGAAGATCCTGAATATTTTTTCCTAAAAATTTCAAAGTTAGCCCTATTTCTTGCAAACAAAATACCAACTTACACACAGAAGTTTATTTCTAGGAGTAGAGTTGCAAGCAACATAATCTCAGAAGAGGTATGGGCTCTTCTGTAGCAATACAGTGGGGAGAGAGACAGAGATGATTTCTACATCCCTATTTGGGAAGTTTGAAGTCCATGGATTAATAAAACAGTTCATGAAGTCTTGGTATTCTGATATTCTAAAATATCAGATATTCTGATATTCTAAAATAAAGTGTTGATGACTTCTCTCGTGGTCCAGTAGTGAAGACTCCGAGCTCCTAATGCAGGGGGCCCAGGTTCCATCTCTGGTCAGGGAACTAGCTCTCACATGCCACAACCAGAAGGTTCTGTGTGCCACAACAAAGACTGAAGATCCTGAATGCTGCGAAGACTCAGTGCAAATAAAAATTTTTTAAAAAGATAGTAAAGCTTTGGTGGACTTTATTGCCATACCTTTAGAGCACTTTAAATCACCTAAAGTATTTTAAAAATTGTGGGTGGGACATCCCTGGTGGTACAATGGATAAGAATCCGCCTCCCAGTGCTGGGGACATGCATTTGCTCCCTGGTCTTGGGAGATTTCAAATGCCACAGAGCAACTGAGCCCATGCACCACAACTACTAAGCCCGCGTTCTAGGACCCATGAGCCACAGCTGCTGAAGCCGGTGTGCCTAGAACCTGTGCTCCAAAATAAGAGAGGCCACAGCAGTGAGAAGCCCCTGCCCTGCAAGAAGAGTAATCCCCACTCCGCACAACTAGAGAAAGACCCAGTGCGACCAAAAACTAAGAAAGAGAAAGCATGGATTCCTGTGTTGCATCCATAGATTTTCTGATTTCATTGTTCTGGGGGCAGGACCAGGGCATCAGGTTTTTTCAAATCTCCCCAACTGATCCTAAAGTACACTGAAGTTTGAGAACCACTGCTTGAGAGACCTTCTCAGGGAATAAGGAGTATAAAGACTGTAGGGACATTTTTCATGGCATTAGGTGACTTAAATCAGGAAGGAACAGATTTTAGTCCCAGGGTGAAAGTGAAGTCACTCAGTTGTGTCCGACTCTTTGTGACCCAATGGTCTGTAGCCTACCAGGCTCCTCAGTCCATGGGATATTCTAGGCAAGAATACTGGAGTGGGTTGCCATTTCCTTCTCCAAGGGATCTTCCCGACCCAGGGATCGAACTCGGGTCTCCAGCATTGCAGACAGATGCTTTAACCTCTGAGCCACCTGGATAGAATCCATAACAATACTCAAGGCTACTCAGTGGCCCTGTTAACAAGAAACCATTTTACTACTAGACAGTGATTGGAAACCACTGAAAAGTAAATTTTGGTAAATTTTTTTATCATATTCTCCCTAAAGCAAATATTGGTCATATTTTATCTTTCCACTTGAGTAGCAGGTTTATCAGTGCTCATTTATTTTTATGCATCATGCATATGTGTAATATGTATTCTTTATATATTTTCAAATAGGTTATCAACAAAATTTTCCTGTGAAATATTTTACATTGAAAAAAAGACACTGTAAGTTGCCAAATTACAGTGTTTGCTAAGTTCACAACTGTGCTGGGTTTCTATGGTTAAAATTGAGGTCTTGATTATCAAAGGCTGAAATCCTAGTGGTTGGAATAGCCGTATCTTGAGGGGATGGAACTCTCCAGTCTCCTGGGCCCCTCCAAATAATTTCTGCTGCATTCACCACGATTGCCAAGCAAGTGTGATGAGTCACCTCATAACGAGGAACATCTGGTCACAAGAGTTTGGAAATACTGCGAAACCGAGGACGGTGTGCAAAATCCAAGCAGAGAAAAAGAGGAATCATAGGCCAAATGGATTGCAGGTATTTTCTAGGGAGTTGTTGTAGGAGTGTCTGTGTGGACTTGGATTCCATGGGTTCACAATCAAGGAAGATGGAACAAATAAAGAAGGCTAGACTATGACTTCACTCCCTTCCTCCCTCCTGCCTCCCTTTTTTCCTCTCTGTCTCCGTCTCTGTTCCCTCCTCCCCACTCCTACCCGGTTTTCTTTCTCTTCCTGCTCACAGATTGGCTGATTATACTTTGTTGAGCTAACACTGAAGAGCCTGAGGACTCTTGGCACATCATCCTAGGTGAAAAAATACCAAGACCGAAGGAGAAGGAATGCCAGTATGTCACCAACGACCTGCTGACGGCTACCTCCACCACCCCACCAACACACACACTTCATCAGAAGACGTCTTCATCATCAGAAAAATTCACCACTGATGAGACACTACTTAGTACAGCCTCTCTGGTGGGGGATGGGCAGGGCGGGCCACCGGAAGAGCTGTCCCAGCCAGGAACAGGGAAGGAGGGTGGTTAACCAAAATGAAATCACTAATAACACTGGGAAAGGTGGAGCGTAGATGGTCAGACTCAAAGAGAGGCAGGTAGTAAAAGCAAAGTGAACGGACTGTCCAGTCTATTCTTTGCTGAGGCCAGGCTGACCTTCTGCTTGTGGCCACACTAGTTGTTGAAGGACTGAAACGCTTTCCATCAGTTTGTAAATTGCTGCCTCGAGCCCCCTGGTGCCCCGCCCCCATTTACCTGTCTCCAGGCCCTGGACCTCCTTCTGATCCTGCAACTAAATGGTTAACCCCTAGCACAGCTGTTGGCCTCCTGGAATCTGTCTCCTTGCTACAGTCAGTGTCTGTTCTAATTGGCTGGTGGCCATGTGGTAACCAGCTGCTAAATATTTTGAATATCACCCCTAGCTGTGGCCACAAAAAAGCAAAAGCCAAGTAGGTGTGGTCCTTTTGGCGCAAGAAATGGCCTAAGACACTGAGCTGAGGTTTTGGCTTCTGCGTGAGGTGTTGGCAGGAACAGGACAGATGGGCAGGTCCCGGTTCTGCTTGATTTGTACAGCAAAATAAATCCTTAGTTTAATGAACAAAGACGTAAGTCAAGCCAGCACAGTACACAGTCACATGCCCTCTGGCAGTAACCAGCCCTGAGTCAGTTATTGACCTAGAGCTTGGGAACTTTGGAGAAAGACTGCTTCCTTGGGAACCTTGGAGGAAGGCATCATGCCATTCTCCAAGCTGGCTGGGACCAAAGGTTGACAGGACTTGAAAAATAATGGAGGGTTATCTCAAGCTTAATTATGTAGGTACTTGGTATATGATTAAAAAAATATTTTATCTCTTTATTCATACCAACAGAAGGTATTTATCTTCTGGTGGCAGGTATAGCAGGGTATCTTCACAGACACCTCGTCCACTTTACCAAAATATGTCCAGGACTGTCTGAAAGTTCTGCATCCCAGGAAACTCCTGGGTCCCTGGCCAACAGGGATGCTTGGTTACTCTAATTTATTCCTTCATGAATGTCACCTTAATCTGCTGCTGCATTGATGATATAGTATCATCCTGATTTGCCCTGGACATTAGGAAGTAGCAATATCTTCTTTTTTTAAGTGGGGCTGCGGTTCACAGCTTGTAGGGATCTCAGTTCCTCCACCAAGGATTGAACTTGCATCCTCATGCAGTAAAAGTGCAGAGTCCTAACCACTGGACCACCAAGGAATTCCCAAATAGGAAGTATCTTCGTCCTCTTGCTGAGACATGACTGTAATGGGTGTAAAGGGAATTTTGCAGAAATAAAAGGACCTGCCACATCAGTGAAGTTCTTAGGAGGTCGTAAAGTATAATGCAATCTCTCCTTCAAAATGAAGTGGAGGGAGAGGGCAGGAGTTTTGGAAGCAACACGTATCTCTATTTTTTTTAATGTTTCCACGTGCCCCACAGCATGTGGGATCATAGTTTCTCCAACAGGAATCAGACCCATGCGGCCCGCACTGGAAGCACTGAGTCTTCACCACTGGGACTTCCGGGGAAGCCCCTCATAGCTCTATTTTAGCAGGACTTTTCCAGTGCAAGAAACAGAAGTTCACTTAACAAAGCTCAAATAAGGGAAACAGATTGACGAGAGAGACGAACTCTCCTGGATCTGAGGCTCTGATGGGATCAGGCTTCATGTAGATGGGAGCCTAAGGAAGTCGGGAGTCCAGGAGCACTCTGGGAATAGGGATCTGCGGCTTTTCTACCCCAGGTTTTTAGTGTGGCTCAGCCACTGCGTACCATTCCTGGTTTGTCTCCTACTGTCTGATGCCACATTTCTCACCTGAAGAGCCCAGGAAAGAGAATCTCATTACCTATTCTTGAAAAAATTTACGTTTTAATGTTTAATGAAGTTTGGCATGTAAATAGTTAGATATTGCCAAAGGCTTGTTAGTAAAAAATGGAAGATCTGTTTCAACCCTTCTTCATCTCCAGCTCTTTCAGAACTAAGCACCTTTTTGGTTCTTATAGCTGATTATTTTAGCATTTGATATTTATCTCCATATTTTCAAATAATATGGATACATTTTAAATTCTTGATTTGTCTAGTTTTAACCATTATTTGTCGACTTACCACTGTTGGACAATGAGATCTAGCTCTCTTCCATTATCCAGGCTCTCTCTCTCACACACACACACTATGTCACCATCCTCCAAATATACATTTGTGATTTTAGTCAGATATTTGAGATTATAATTTTATTTATTTTTAATTTGACTATCTCCGGCTGTGTTGGATCTTCATTGCTCCGAGGGCTTTCTCTGGCTGTGGCAGATGGGGGCTGCTCTCGAGCTGAGGTGTGTGGGCTTCTCACTGCGGGGGCCCCTCCTGTGTCTCTTATCGCGGAGTGCACGCCCTAGGGCACGCAGGCTTCAGGAGCTGCAGCACCTGGCTCCGCAGTTGCGGCTCCCGGGCTCTGGAGCCCTGGCTCAGTACTTGCGGCACACAAGCTTAGTTGCTCTGAAGCATGTGGGACCTTCCCAGACTAGGGATCAAACCTGTGTCTCCTGCATTGACAGGCAGATTCTTCACCACTGAGCCACCAGATATTCTTGAAAAAATTTACGTTTTAATGTTTAATGAAGTTTGGCATGTAAATAGTTAGATATTGCCAAAGGCTTGTTAGTAAAAAATGGAAGATCTGTTTCAACCCTTCTTCATCTCCAGCTCTTTCAGAAGTAAGCACCTTTTTGGTTCTTATAGCTGATTATTTTAGCATTTGATATTTATCTCCATATTTTCAAATAATATGGATACATTTTAAATTCTTGATTTGTCTAGTTTTAACCATTATTTGTCGACTTACCACTGTTGGACAATGAGATCTAGCTCTCTTCCATTATCCAGGCTCTCTCTCTCACACACACACACTATGTCACCATCCTCCAAATATACATTTGTGATTTTAGTCAGATATTTGAGATTATAATTTTATTTATTTTTAATTTGACTATCTCCGGCTGTGTTGGATCTTCATTGCTCCGAGGGCTTTCTCTGGCTGTGGCAGATGGGGGCTGCTCTCGAGCTGAGGTGTGTGGGCTTCTCACTGCGGGGGCCCCTCCTGTGTCTCTTATCGCGGAGTGCACGCCCTAGGGCACGCAGGCTTCAGGAGCTGCAGCACCTGGCTCCGCAGTTGCGGCTCCCGGGCTCTGGAGCCCTGGCTCAGTACTTGCGGCACACAAGCTTAGTTGCTCTGAAGCATGTGGGACCTTCCCAGACTAGGGATCAAACCTGTGTCTCCTGCATTGACAGGCAGATTCTTCACCACTGAGCCACCAGGGAAGCCTAGGATTATAATTTTATAACTATGTAAACGCTATTCACGATTGAACCCTATGTTATGACATTATTACTTTTCAAGCCGGCGCACTAAGCACGGCCAAGAGGAGCTACCCCACGCCCGAGGTCAGGGGCAGCGGCCTAGAGTGCCAGGCTGCGACGGTGCAGGAACAGCCGAGAGGAGCTACCCTGTGTCCGAGGTCAGGGGTGGCAGCTGGGAGGACACACCCCACGTCCAAGGTTAGGGGCAGCGGCCGAGAAGAGGCACCCCGCGACTGAGGTCAGGGGTGGCTGGGAGGAGACACCTCGCGCCCAAGGGCAAGGGCAGCAGCTGGGAAGAAACACCTCGCGCCAGAGGCCAGGGGCGGTGACCCTGAGAAGCCACCCCGAGCCTGAGGCCGGGGCGGCAGCTGGGAAGAGCCACCCACGCCCGAGGCCAGGGCAGGCGGGGAGGAGCAACCGGCAGGAGGGCTTAGAGCTCTCCCACGTTGAAGGTCAGGAACCGCAGCTGTAAGGAGACACCCCTCGTCCAAGGTAAGGAGCAGCGGCTGTGCTTTGCTGGAGCAGCCCTGAAGAGATACCCCACGGCCAAGGTAAGAGAAACCCAAGTAAGATGGTAGGTGTTGCAAGAGGGCATCAGAGGGCAGACACACTGAAACCATACTCACAGAAAACTAGTCAATCTAATCACACTAGGACCATAGCCTTGTCTAACTCAATGAA
>SJYR01002090.1:309005-329743 GCA_006410655.1 Kobus ellipsiprymnus
GGAGATCAACCCTGGGATTTCTTTGGAAGGAATGATGCTAAAGCTGAAACTCCAGTACTTTGGCCACCTCATGAGAAGAGTTGACTCATTGGAAAAGACTCTGATGCTGGGAGGGATTGGAGGCAGGAGGAGAAGGGGACGACCCAGGAAGAGATGGCTGGATGGCATCACAGAGTCGATGGACGTGAGTCTGAGTGAACTCCGTGAGATGGTGATAGACAGGGAGGCCTGGCGCACTGCGATTCCTGGGGTCGTAAAGAGTCGGACACGACTGAACGACTGAACCGAACTGAACTGACTTTTCCACATGTTTTCCTTGGAGTTAATAATTGCCTTTGAGTTAATAATTCTTTTGTCTTTTCATTTTCCTAGTTTTCTAGGTATTTATTCCTAACTGAACCTCTGATATATAAATGTCTCCTTTTCAGACATATGGAGTAGACTGTCAGAGAAGTAAAGCTACACTGCTGTGCCTGTCAGGTGAAAGTAAATTATGAAGTCTTCTGTCAGTGTCATCTTCTTAAAGAAATCCCTCCTGGAACCTTCTGACACTCTCTCCTCTGGGCTGGCTACCATCTAGGCCTGTAACTCAGCTGTCATCCTTTAAGCAACACCAGGGAGTCCCTGGTGTTAGATATCCTTGTTTATGGATCTCAAGTCTTCCTCTGTCTTGCCTTACCCCTTCACTTTAGGTAGTACAGACCTGCAACGGAACACATGGATACATAAGGCCAAGTATATTGTGCCATTTTATATAAGGAACTTGAGCATCATTGATTTTTGGTAGGAAGGGTTCTGGAATGAATCCCCTGCAGACACTGAGGGACAGCTGTACCCTCTTCCAGGAGCTTCAGGCAAAGAATGCTCAAAAAATGTTCAAGATTGTGTAACAGGGACTGCTACTTATTCCACACACCTGTCTTCTGTGTTTCCATAGTAAGAAAGCATTTAGTTGGGCACAAGATCATCCAAAATCGTCTTTATTTCTACATTTTTTCAGGTGAGCAAATTCTGACCGGTGTGATGTGGGCAAAAGTGTTACTTGGCAGGTTCTGAGAAATTCCTAAAAATGTAGCTGCCAAATGCCCTTTGCTCCTTCATCATCCTTCCCCCCTCTGTCAGGTGGCTGGAACTCGGATGCTACCATCCTGAGCCATGAGGATGAAGCCCACATCTGGCCATGGCAGAGTGAGGACTGGAATGAACCTGAGATGCTGAGCGTTTCGTGGAACAGAGCCACTCGAGTGACCTGGATTTTTATGTGAGAGAGAAAACTGTAACTACTGTTTTGGGTTTCTGTCACTTGCATCTGAACCTGGAATTAATGAATATGCCTTTATTCTAGAGTAATTCATAATTGCAGGTTAGCTGTGTATGGAATTGCAGGTTGGAAATTATATTCCAGCAGAATTTTTAATGCTTTTCTCCTTCACCTTCTGGCTTCCAGAGTTGTTATTATAAATTCTTATTTGGACCATTTGCTTGTATCCTTAGAAATATACATGTACTAAATACATAGGTTTAATCTCCAGTATTTTAAGTTTTACAAGGATGTGCCTTGGTGAGGTTCTTGGTTTTTCTCAGTTGTGTTGGGATACTTGATAGGCCCTTTATATCTAGAAATTCATGCCCTTCTATCCTGGGAAATTTCTAAAATTTTTCAGTTATACTTTTCCCTCATTTTTTTTCTTCCCATATTTTTTCACATTTTAAATTTCTAATATCTCTTTCTTGTTCTCTGACTATACTTTTTTAAAAAGGCATCCTATTTTTGCTTGATCAAGGTAATACCTTCTCTGAAGGGATATTAATTATGGTGGGATTTTTTGTAAAATTTTCTTCTCTCTACATTGTATCAGTTTCTTTCAAGTTGCTTGCTTCTGTTTTTGGTTTGGTGTTTCGATCGTCGGATTTTGGTTTTGTATCTATGCCTTTCCTGTAAAGATCCCGCTCGGAAACACTGGTAGTGCCTAGCAGGGCACTGCAGTGAGTACCAGAGGATGACGGGCAGCTCTGTGAGCCTGGGCGGAGCCTTATGCCGGTAAGGGCCACTGTAGGGTGATCCCGCAGAGCCATTTCCGGGGAGGAACTCCAAAGTCAGTGTCTTTAAGTCAGTTCTCTGGGGCTAGTCATATTTCAGAGAACACTTTCAAGGTTTTAAAAGGCTAGGTGTTGGGGGGAGGTTTGGTGTCTCAACATCTTAAACCAGCCTCTTTGTTGCCCTTGTTGCTGTACATTCGCTAAGTCCTGCCTGCATCTTTGCGACCTCATGGACTGCGGCATGCCAGGCTCCCCTGTCCTTCACTCTCTCCTAGAGTTTGCTCAAATTCATGTCTCACTTTCTTTAAATCCCTGTATTTTCAATAAGGTACCCTCATCCTCAATTAGGCTTGTATCCCATAGTCCAGAAAACTTCTGTTTTATATTTTCTAAGAATAAACCTCCAGTGTTCTTTCCAAGTGGAGAAGGGGCAGTCATCCACCTGTGGGCCCTAAGTAGGGAGAGAATTTAGGGAATTTAGAGAATTTAGATCAAATATCTTTTTTAAAAATTGAAGTGAGAGACTTCCCTGGTGGTCCAGTGGCTAAGACTCTCTGCTCCCAATACAGGGGGCCTGGGTTCAATCCCTGGTCAGGGAACTAGATTCCCACATGCCACAACTAAGACCTGGCATTATGAAATTAATTAAATAAATAAAATCAAGGTGATATTCAAATAACATATAACTAATCATTATAAAGCATACAATTCAGGGGTATTTAGAACATTCACAGCATCTATCTTGTTCTAAAGCATTTTCATTTCCCCTAAAGAAAGCCTCATAGACAGTCACTCTTCAGTCCCCTCTCCCTCAAATCTAGGCAACTACCAACATACTTTCTGTCTCTATGGATTTATAAGGATTTATCTATTCTGATATATTTCATGTAAATGTAATCATACAACATGGACCTTTCTGTATCTGAATTCTTTTACTTCAGCATAATGTTTCTGAGATTCCTCTACGTTGTTGCAGCATGTTTCAGCACGTCACACCTTTTTATGGCTGAACAGTATCCATTGTGTGTATGTTCCACAATTCCTTTATCCATTCATCCAGTGATGGGCATTTGGGTTGTTTCCACCTTTCGGCTACCGTGAACAGTGCTGCTATGAACATTTGTGTAAAAGTATTTGTTTGAGTGTGGACTTCCCTGGTAGCTCAGTGGTAAGGAACCCACCTGCCAATACAGAAGACATGGGTTTGATCCCTGGGTCGGGAAGATCCACTGGAGAAGGAAATGGCAATCCGCTCCAGCATTTTTGCCTGGGAAATCCCATGGACAGCAGAACTGAGAGATACAGTCCACGGGGGGCGCAAAAGAGTCAGACATGATTTAGCAACTAAACAACAATAACAATTTGAGTACCTGTTTTCAATCATTTTAGGTATATACAGGCATACCTCATTTTACTGCACAGATACTACTTTTTTTTAGAAATTGAAAGCTTGTGGTAACCCTGCATTGAGCAGGTCTGCCTGCAGCATTTTTTTTTCAACAGCATTTGCTCACTCCACATCTCCATGTCACAGCTTAGTAATTCTCAAAACATGTTAAGGTTTATTATTATTATATTTGTTATATTGATCTATGATCAGTGATCTTTGATGCGACTATTGTAATTGTTTTAGGGCACTACAAACTGCACTCATAGAAGACAACAAACTTAAGCAATAAATCTATGTGTTCTGACTTCTCCATCAACTGGCTATTCCCCCACCTTTCTTCCATTTTTCGGGCCCCTCTATTCCCTAAAACAACAATATTGAAATTAGGCCAATTAATAACCCTACAATGGCCTCTCAGTGTTCAAGTGAAAGAAAGAGTCACGTGTCTCACTTTAAATCAAAAGCTAAAAAAGATTAAGCTTAATGAGGAAGGCATGCTGAAAGCCAAGACAGACTAAAAGCTAAGTCTCTTGCATCAAACAGCCAAGTTGTAAATGCAAAGGAAAAGTTCTTGAAGGAAATTAAAGGTGCTAGTTCAGTGAACACACAAATGATAAGAAAGCAAAACAACCTTATTTCTGATACGGAGAAAAATTTATGATCTGCATAGAAGGTCAAACCAGCCACAACATTCCTTTAACCCAGAGCTTAATTCCGGTGACCCCACGCGCTGTAGCCCACCAGGCTCTTCTGTCCATGGAATTCTCCAGGCAAGAATAGTGGAGTGGTTGCCATTCCCTTCTGCAGGGGGTCTCCTGGACTGGCAGGCAGATTCTTTACCATCTGACACACCAGGGAAGCCCCAGAGCAAGACTCAGTTCTCTTCAATTCCGTGAAGGCTGAGAGAGGTGAGGCCAGAGACAAATTTGAAGCTAGCAGAGTTCGGTTAACGAGGTTAATGTGCAAGGTGTAGCAGCAAGTGCTGCTGTAGAAGCTGCAGCAAGTTATCCAGAAGATCTAGCTAAGATGATGAATGAGGATGGTTACACTAAACAGATTTTCAATGCAGAATAAACAGCCTTCTATTGGAAGAAGTTGCCATCGAGGGCTTTCTAGCTAAAGGAGGTCAGTGCCTGGCTTCAAAGTTTCAAAGGACAGGCTAACTCTCTTGTCAGGGGCTAAAGCATCTAGAGACTTTAAGTTGAAGCCAGTGTTCATTTACCATTCCAAAAATCCTAGAGCCCTTAAGAATTAAACTAAATCTACTCTGTCTGTGCTCTATAAATGGAACCACAAAGGCTGCCTGATAGCACATCTGTTTACAACATGGTTTACTGAATATTTAAGCCCACTGTTGAGAACTAGTGCTCAGGAAAAAAAAAAGATTATTTTCAAAATATAAGAGCTCTGATGGAGAAGGATAACAAGATTAATATTTGGGGTGGGGGGGGACTTCCCTGGTGGTCCAGTGGGTAAGACTCCCCTTTCAATGCAGGGGGCATGGGTTGGAAGCCTGGTTGGTGTGTGGCCACATGCCATAGGGTGTGGCTGAAAATAAACAAATAAATTAATTTTTTAAAAAAGGTTAATGTTTTCATGCCTGTCAACACAATATCCACTTTGCAGCAAATTAATCAAGGAGCCATTTTGATTTTCAAGTCATATTTTTTTCCCTTTTTCTTTTAAATTTCACTGAAGCCGAGTTGGTTTACAGTGTTGTGTTAGCTCCAGCGGGCAGCACAGTGATTTAGATAGATAGACATAGAACATATATACACAAAGAATCTTTTTCAGATTCTTTTCCCTTATGTGTGTGTGCGCACTCAGTCATGTTCAACTCTTTGCGGCCCCATGGACTGTAGCCCGCCAGGCTCCTCTGCCCATGGGATTTCCCCACCAAGAATACTGGAGTGGGTTGCCATTTCCGTCTCCAGGGGATCCCCCAAACCCAGGGATCGAATCTGAGTCTTTTGTATTGGCAGGTGGATTCTTTACCTTTGAGCCCCCAGAGTCCCTATCTGTTTTACATATGGTAATAAAATCTTATTTCTTAAGAAATATGCTTTGTAAGGCTATAGCTGCCAGGGGTAGTCATTCCTCTGATGTATCTGGGCAGCCAGTTGAAAACCCTCTGGAAAAGACTCACCATTTTAGATGCCATGAAGAACGTTCATGATTCATTAGAAGAGGTCAAAATATCAACATTAAGAGGAGCCTGGGAGTAGTTGACCCCACCTCTCTTAGATGTCTTTGAGGGGGTTCAAGACTTCAGTGGAGGAAGGCCTCCGCCCCCCGGGGCCAGGCTGCGGCAGGGAAGCAGGCGTGGACTGGCTGCACTGGGCCTGGAGCACCAGACAGAAGGAGTTATGTCAGAAGAAAGAGCGAGCGATTCACAGTCTCCTTGAAGACAGCAGCACTGAGAGTGTTTGCTCTTCCTCTGTCTGGGTACTATTCTCTCTGCCAGGCCACACAGCCCACAGGATTCTAGTTCCCTGACCAAGGACTGAACCCAGGCCCTGACAGTGAAAGTGCTGAGTCCTAACTACTGGACTGCCAAGAAATTCTCAATCCTTTTATTTTTAATACCTGCTTCCAATGCAGTTTGCACTCCTTTGTAGTAAATAAGTAAAGGCTTCCCCGGTGGCTCCGAGGTAAAGCCTCTGCCTGCAGTGCAGGAGGGACAGGAGAGACAGGTTCAATCCCTGAGTCAGGAAGATGCCCTGGAGAAGGGCACGGCAACCCACTCCAGTATTCTTGCCTTGAGAATCCCATGGGCAGAGGAGCCTGATGGGCTACGGTCCATGGGGTCGCAAAGAGTTGGACACAACTGAAGCAACTTAGCACGCACACGTAGTAAATAAAAAGATACACATGGAATGCTCGCTTTGGCAGCACATAGACTAAAATTGGAGCAATACAGAGAAGATTAGCGATGGCCCCTGCACAAGATGAAACGCAAATTCGTGAAGTGTTCCATATTTTTAAGTCAGAAAGAAAAACACCAGTACAATATATTAATGCATATATATGGAATTTAGAAAGATGGTAACAATGACCCTATATGCGAGACAGCAAAAGAGACACAGATGTCAAGAACAGTCTTTTGGACTCTGTGGGAGAAAGCGAGGGTGGGATGATTTGAGAGAATAGCATTGAAACATGTATAGTATCATATGTGAAACAGATCGCCAGTCAAGGTCTGATGCATGAGACAGGGTGCTCAGGGCCGGTGCACTGGGATGACCCTGAGGGATGGGATGGGGAGGGAGGTGGGAGGGGGGTTCAGGATGGGGAACACATGTACACCCATGGCTGATTCATGCCAATGTATGGCAAAAACCACTACAATGTTGTAAAGTAATTGGCTTCTGATTAAAATAAATTAATTAAAAAAAAAAGACTTCAGTGGAGGAGGCAACTGCAGATGTGGTGGAAACAGTAAGAGAACTAGAATTAGAAGTGGAGGCTGAAGATGATACAATTTTCATGGATGAGCAGAGTAAGTGGTTTCTTGAGATGGAAACTACTCCTGGTGCAGATGCTTTGGAGACTGTTGAAATGACAACAAATGATTTAGAATATTACGTAAACCCAACTGATAAAGCAGCGGCAGGGTTTGAGCGGATTGACTCCACTCTGGAAGAAGTTCTCTAAGTAAAATGCTATCAGAGTTGCACGCTGTGGGGAAATCATGTGTAGAAGGAAGAGTCAATCAAAGTGGCAAAATTCATCACTGTCTTATTTTAAGAATTTGCAATAGCCACCCCAGTCTTCTGCAATCACCCTGATCAGTCAGCAGCCATCAGCAATGAGGCAAGATCCTCCATCAGCAAAAAGGTTATGACTCGCTGAGATGATGGTTAGCATTTTTAGCAGTGAAGTATTTTTAAAGTATATACATTGCTTTTTAGAAAGAATGCTATTGCACACTAATAGACCACAGTGTAGTGTAAACCTAACTTATATATGTGGCTCAGCTGGTAAAGAATCTACCTGTAATGCAGGAGACCTGGGTTCGATCCCTGGGTTGGGAAGATGGCCTGGAGAAGGGAAAGGCTACCCACTCCAGTATTCTGGCCTGGAGAATTCCAGGGACTACAGTCCATGGAGTCACAAAGAGTCGGACACGACTGAGCAACTTTCACTTTCACTTTCAACTTATATATGCGCTGGGAAACCAAAAACTTTGTCTGACTCACTTTACTGTAATATCCGCTTTATTTTGGTGGTCCAAACCCAAACCCACAATATCTCCAAGGTACGCCTGTACCTGTGAATGAAACTGCTGAGTCATACGGTAATTCTATATTTACCTTTTTGAGGAACTGTCAAACTGTTTTCCACAGAGGCTGCTGCATTTTACATACCCATCAGCTATGTACTAAGGTTCTGATTTCTCCATAACCTCACTGACATTTAGTTTTCCTTTTTTGGAAAAATTATAGCCATCCTAGTGGGTGTGAAGTGATTTTGATTTGCATTTCCTAATGGCTAAGGATACTCACATCTTTTCATTTGCTTATTGTCTGTTTGTGTATCTTCTTTGGAGAAATGTCTCACCAAGTCCTTTGCCATCTTTTTAATGGCTGCTGTTGTTGTTCAGAGTCCCGTCCAGCTCTTTGTGACCCCATGGACTGCAGCACACCAGGCTTCCCTCTCCTTCACTATCTCCCAGAGACTGTTCAAACTCATGTCCATTGAGTCAGTGATGCTATCAGGCCATCTCATCTTCTGCTGCCCCTTTTTTCCTTTTGCCTTCAATCTTTCCCAGCATCAGGGTCTTTTCCAGTGAGTCGGCTCTTCACATCAGATGGTGAACGTATTGGAGCTTCAGCTTCAGCATCGGTTCTTCCAATGAATATTCAGGGATGACTTCCTTTAGGATTGACTGGTATGATCTCCTTGCAGTCCAAGGGACTCTCAAGAGTCTTCTCCACCACGACAGTTCAAAAGTATCAGTTTTTTGGCACTTGGCCTTCTTTATGGTCCAACTCTCACATCTGTACATAACCACCAGAAAAACCATAGCTTTGATTATACAGACCTATGTTGCAAAGTGATGTCTCTGCTTTTCAATATGCTGTCTAGGTTTGTCATAGCTTTCCTTCCAAGGAAATTTTAATTTCAATTTCATGGCTGCAGCCACTGACTGCAGTAATTTTGCAGCCCAAGAAAATAAAATCTATTTGCTATAAAGTAATGGGACTGGATGCCATGATCTTCGTTTTTTGNGTTTGTTGTGATCCACACAAAGACTTTAGCATAGTCAGTGAAGCTGATGTTTTTCTTGAATTCCCTTGCTTTCTCTATGATCCAATGAATGCTGGCAATCTCTGGTTCCTCTGCCTTTTCTAAATCCAGCTTGTACATCTGAAAGTTCTCAGTTCACACACCGCTGAAGCCTAGATTGAAGGATTTCGAGCATTACCTTGCTAGTATATGAAATGAGCACAATTGTATGGTAGTTTGAACATTCTTTGGCACTGCTCTTCTTTGGGATTGGAATGAGAACTGACACCTTCCAGTCCTGTGGCCACTGCTGAGTTGTCCAAATTTGCTGACATATTTGAGTGCAGCACTTTAACAGCATCATTTTTAGGATTTGAAATAGCCCAGCTGAAATTCCATCACCTCCAGTAGCTGTGTTTATAGTGCATTCATACGTGCTAAGTCACTTCAGTTGTGTCTGACTCTTTGCGACCCTATGGACCTCTATCCTAGGGATTCTCCAGGCAAGAATACTGGAGTGGGTTGCTATGCCCTCCTCCAGGGGATCTTCCCAACCTGAGGATCGAACCCAACCAGGATGTAAGCATCTCTTACATCTCCTGAGTTAGTATGCAGGTTCTTTACCACTAGTGCCACCCAGAGTAATGCTTCCTAAGCCCCCTTGACTTCACACCCCAGGATATCTGGCTGTAGGTGAGGGACCACTACTTGGTGGTTATCTGCGTCATCAAGATCTTTTTTGGATAGTTGTCCTGTGCATTCTTGCCACCTCTTCTTAATCTCTTCTGCTTCTGTTAGGTCCTTAGCATTTCTGATCTTTAGCATTCCCATCCTTGCATGAAATGTTCCCTTAGTATCTCCAATTTTCTTTAAGAGATCTCTGATCTTTCCCATTCTACTGTTTTCCTTTATTTCTTTGCATTGTTCACTTAAGAAGGCCTTCTTATGTCTCCTTGCTATCCTCTGGAACTCTGCATTCAGTTGGGTATATCCTTCCTTTTCTCCCTTGTTTCCCATTTCTCTTTTCTCAGCGATTTGTAAAAGCTTCTCAAACAACCACTTTGTCTTCCAACATTTCTTTTTTTGGTGGGACGGTTTTAGTCACTGCCTCCTGTACAATGTTATGAACCTTTGTCAATAGTAAAGCACTGTGTCCACCAGATCTAATCCCTTGAATCTATTTATCACCTTCACTGTATAATCATAAGCAATTTGATTTAGGCCATACCTGAATGGCCTAGCCGTTTTTCCTGCTTTCTTTCATTTAAGCCTGAATTTTCCAATAAGGAGCTCATGATCTGAACCACGGTCAGGTCTTGTTTTTTGCTGGCTGTATAGAATTTCTCCATCTTCAGCTGCAAAGAATATAATCAATCTGCTTTCAGGATCGCCCATCTGGTGATATCCATGTGTAGAGTCAGATCTTTTTGCCTTTTCATACTGCTCATGGGGTTCTCACACCAAGAATACCAGAGTGGCTTGCCATTCTCTCCTCCAGTGGACATGTTTTGTCAGAATGCTCCACGGTGACCCGTCCATCTTGGGTGGCCCTGCATGCCATGGCTTATAGTTTCATTTAGTTATACCAGCCCCTGCACCACGACAAGGCTGTGATCCATGAAGGGGTTTTAACTGGGTGGTTTTTCTTTTTGGTGTTGAGCCTAATGCCTTTGTAAACTGACCTTCAATTAAATCTAAAATCTTATTTTTAGCCTCTATGTTAACCCCACTTCCAAAGGTACCTGCCGCCACCAGTTCCTGAACTTGTGCCATAGCTTGCTGGGCTTCTGTTTGTTTGTGGGGTTTTTTCCCCATCTTTTTTCCCACTGTATTTCATTTTCAGTAGTTGGTATTGGTATGGCTTCAAGTTCACAGTCTTTTCTTCTGTAGCGTCCAGTCCACAGTTTATCCCATTCACTATACTTGTCACCTCAGATATTTTATTTATCATTTCTGGAACTTAGATTTGGGCCATTTTATATCCTCTTTATCTTCTCTTATGCTTGTGCTTAAGCTTCTTCAACAGCTTAAGCTTCTTCAACTAGCTATATATATATATATTTTTAATAGCTATCTCGATGTCCTTGTTTGCTAATTCTACCATCCGGGTCATTTCTGAGTCTGTTTCTATTGCTTGGTCTTCTTGCCTCACCATGAGCTGTTTTCCTGCTTCTTTGAATCTCTGTTTGTTTGCTTTTGGCTGCACCACGTGGCTTACAGGATCCTAGTTCCCCAACCAAGGGTCGAAACTGTGCCCTTGGCAGTGAAAACGTGGAGTCCTAACCTCTAGACCGCCAGGGAATTCCTATCCGATTCTTGTCTCATTAGACGCCAGACACTGTGAATTTTACATCTGGCTGCTGAATGTCTTTGTATTCCTTTAAATATATTTGGCGTCTCTGTTGGGATGCAGCTAAGCTGTTTGGAGATAGTTTTGTAATTTTTTTTCAAGGTTTGCTTTTAAGTTTTGTCAGTGGGGACCAAAGCAGCCTTTAGTCTAGACTATAGTATTATTTAGCAAATAGTCTTTGGAGTATTCTCAAATGCCTTGCGTATGATGAGGTTTTCCATTCTGGCTATTAGGAATGTGAACTATTTTTAGACTTGGGAGATCGCCTGAGAATGTTTCACCTGTTCCTTTCTGATGGTTCATTATCCAGCCTTGAGGAGATTCTTCATTCAATGTGATGATAAGTACTCAGCCAAAGACTCGAGAGAAACCCTCTGAAGACTTCAAGAGCTCTCTCTCTGTCTCCGTGGTGCAGCATTCCTTCCAATATTTTGCCCTGTAAACTCAAGCTCTCTTCATCTAAACTCTGTCTCCTCAACTCAGGGAACCCAGCGGCCTGTGTGTCAGGTCTCCCTCATTGAACTACAGCCTGGGAACTCCATCCAGACAGCAAATTGGGGCAGCAATAGGGTTAACACATTCTTTTCCCTTTTGTCAGGTATTATCGTTCTGTGCTACCTGTTGTTCAATATCTGAAAACAATTGTTTTCTATACTTTGCCTTTTTTTCAAAGAATCTGACTATGCTGCGCAGCTTTCGGGATCTTAGTTCCCTGACCAGGGATTGAACCTGGGCCCTCAGCAGTGAAAGTGTGGAGTCCTAACCACTTGGCCACCAGGGAATTCCCCTTTGCCCATTTTTTAAGTCATTTAAAGTGGGAGGGTGAATGCAGACCCTGTTATTCCATCATGGGCAGAGCTGATGTCTGCCTTGCTTGTCTCATCACACCAAACAACTTTATTTGTTTTTAAAAATCATTTATTTGTCTTTGGCAGCACTGGGTCTCCACTGCTGTGTGCAGGCTTCCTCTAGTTGTGGGAGTGCCGGCTCCTCTTCACTGTGGTTTGCAGGCTTCTCATTGTGGTGGGGCCTCTTGCTGCTGTGCGTGGGCTCTAGAGCGCAGGGGCTTCAGTTGTTGGGGTGCGTGGGTTTAGTTGCTTGTGGCGTGTGGAATCGACTCAGATCGGGGATTGAAACCACGTTGCCTGCATTGCAAGGCGGATTCTTAACCACTGGGCCACCAGGGAAGTCCACACCAGACAACTTGAAAGGCCACAGGTCGTGATGTGATTTGCTTGTCTTAGGATCATGGGTCTTTCCACCCACCAATCAGTTGTGGCCAGTGACTCTGAGCACAAAATTCTACCGCGAGAGTGGGCTGCCTACTCAGTGGGGGCCATGGGAAGACAGGCCGATTTCCTTAGAAGAATCTGTGAGCCCGACGGGCTCGAGGCCAGCTTGCATAAAGCAAATCTGCTTAGGAGTCCTTCTTTAACTCGTTTACTGGTTGGCCTGAAAACAAGTCTATTCGAGTGAGGAGAAGACAAGAAAGGAAGTTTTGAAACCAGTCCAAACTGCAGAGCACCCTGCCCTGAAGGCCTCGCCAGCCACGGTGCTGGAGGTGTCTAGTCCACTGAACGTCGGCATGGCCAACAGAGCACCACAGTGGGGAGCCCAGGGGGCTTGAAGCAAAACCACATTTCAGCAGATAACTACTTATTTATTTACTTTTGGCAGCTCTGGGTCTTCATTGCTTTATGCAGGCTTTCTCTAGTTTTGGGAGCAGGGGCTACTCTTGCTATAACTATTTTCCTTTCAGGAAACATGTTCTATCTTGCTCCTGAAGTCCCATGGAAATAACTGGAATAGAAAGTTACCATGAAACTCAAGCTGAGCATTGTTTAATCCATCTTGCTTCAAAATGGGGCAACCCAGAGCTTCCTATTACTAAGTAGACTCCAGATTCTGAAGGCCTATGTAAGTTACCCAAGCTTTGTTTACGTCTTTATACCCTCCTCCCCTCCCCTGTCACATATGCTTTCATTTGCCCCATTTGGGAAGGAGTCCCCTCTAATGAGCTAAACAAGGGTAAAAAGATTCCAGCCACATTTACAGATGGTTCCGCGTGGCATGCTGGTACTATCCAGAAGTGAACTGGCTCACCATTATTATATTAAAAACCATAGAAACGTCCATTTTGAAGATGGTAGCATAAAAAGAATATTTCCTTTCTATCTTTTTGCAGTCATCCAAAAGCAATGGGGATGGGGAGGGAAGTGGGAGGGGGGGTTCAGGATGGGGAACACATGTACACCCGTGGTGGATTCATGATAGCCACATTTACAGATGGTTCCGTGTGGCATGCTGGTACTATCCAGAAGTGAACTGGCTCACCATTATTATATTAAAAACCATAGAAACGTCCATTTTGAAGATGGTAGCATAAAAAGAATATTTCCTTTCTATCTTTTTGCAGTCATCCAAAAGCAATGGGGATGGGGAGGGAAGTGGGAGGGGGGGTTCAGGATGGGGAACACATGTACACCCGTGGTGGATTCATGTCAATGTATGGCAAAACTACTACAATACTGTAAAGTAATTAGCCTCCAATTAAAATAAATAAATTTATATTTAAAAAAATAAATAAAATTCTAAAAAAAAAAAGCAACGGGGAAAATAAGAAACAAAAATACAAATTCCAGTTTCAGCAAAACAATAAACTAGCTCAAGCTTCAAACCACAGTTCAAATGGAACTGGCTGCCAAAAGTAGTGACGTTCTAGTGGAGGTGTGCATGGAAGAAAGGGTAGCCAGGCCATGGCTTTTGCAGATCTTAAAAAGAGCAAAGACATTACGTTTCTCAAGGGTGAGGGGAATACATGACGCACAAAAGCCCTGCAGGATCGGTCTCAGGTGTTTGAGATGGGGAACTGAGTAGACAGAGGCTCAGAGAGGTATTACCTGGACCCAGTTTAACTCAGAGAAACAGAAGAGTTGGAGTGGATGACAATCAGACTGGCAAGTCCTGGCAGGGGGACTGTCTTTCTCTCTCTGAGACAGAAAAGTAAAGGAGGGACTTTACAGGACTTCCCTGGCAGCCCAGTGGTTAAGACTCCATGCTTCTACTGCAGGGGGCTTGGGCTCCATCCCAGGGAACTAAGATCCCACATGCCACGTGGGTGGTGCAGCCAAAAACAGAGAGACTTCACATTATGAAAAACTCTACAAGTAAACAAGGAGTTGGATGAACTCAACAGCATAATTAATAAGGTAGGTCTGATATTATCAGACACACCTGAGTTTCAGGTACCCAGAGAAAATTCACAAAATACTAGGCTACGAAGAAAGCCTCATTAGGTTAAAAAAAATAGAATGGATACACATACATCATTCTCTGATCATTGTGTAATATAATATCACTAAACATTAATATTAAAACTAAGAAGAAAAAAATGTCCCTGTCACCTGAATACTTTTGTATTGTTCTCTTTTCAAAAAACTTTTTTTTGCAGGCCAAAGGCAAAGGGAACATGAACTGGATAGTGAAGAAGGGAGGTGATTCGTACCAGCTACAGATTTGTAGTAGAAAAAGTCTGAGCTGCTACATATATGTCTTTAAAAGAAACTCTTAAGTCAATAAGAAGTACAAATCAAAACCAGAATATTTAGAAAATAATAACAAAAACTACAACATTTCAGAATCTATGTGATACAGCTAAAAAAAATGTGCTTAAAAAAAAAATATTTGGCCTCAGCTATGGGATCTTAGTTCCTGGACCAAGGATAGAACTCTGGCCCCCAAAGTGAGTGAAAGCACCAACGCCTAACCATTGGACCACCAGAGAATTACCTAAAACAGTGCTTTTGTGAAAATATTTTGGTCTTAGTTAACAAAAAATTAAAATGAAGTAAGTAAGTGTCCGGGCTTCCCCTTACTCAGCTGGTAAAGAATCCACCTGCAATGCAGGAGACCTAGATTCAATCCCTGGGTTCAGAAGACCCCCTGGTGAAGGGCATGGCAACCCACTCCAGCATTCTTGCCTAGAAAATCACCACGGACAGAAGAGCCTGGCGGGCTGCAGTCTATGGGGTCGCAAAGAGTCGAACACAACTGAGCGACTAAGCAGAGCACAGCAGTAAGCATCCAAGCCAAGAAACTAAGATCTTTAAGACATTAGCTGGTATATGGGTCACCGTGGAACCATCCCCTCTTCATCGCCTGCTGAAATGTGTGCCCCTTCCTCACTCTGCAGCCAGCAGTAAGCAAGCCCCACATCACATTTTACCTGTGGCCCACCTGCCAGCTCCCAGCCCTTCCTAAGGGACATCAAGGGACACAGGTAATATTTTGTGAAGATCCCTTTTAAAGCTTTCCATGCCTTGCCTTACCCTAAGTTACTTACAACTCCAACTGGCAAAGGAGAAGTACCACCAGAATCCAGGCCGCTGGTCACAGCCAGGCAACTACAGCTTTCTTACAGAGTTTCTTCTGACATTTCTCTTCTTACAGGAGAAAAGATATCCACTATTATGTAACTAGTTCTAGAAGTTCAAACAACTAAATTACACAAGAGAAAGTAATTAGAGATTTTTTAAAATCAAAAGAAGTGAAAACCATCGTTTTTGGAATATAATGTGATCCTTATTTGGAGAAACGAAGAAAATAACTGAGAAAAAAAAGTATTATAAACAGTAAGTGAAATCATTAGGAGGCTGGATACAGTCCTGAGGCCTGAAGAGAGCCCCAGGCTTCTTGGGAAACTTTCAGGAATCTAGTTGGCAGGTCAACTTTCATCAGGCCCTTTCTGTCACTGAAGGTGTGGTCATTTAAATATTCTGAAGAAACACTTATTCTGTATTTAAGTTTTCTTTCCCTGCAGGTCATGCCTCTAACTATTTCACCAACCCTAGAGTTGCTGACTTTGTATAACACAGGGTGGTCCAGACAAAACTGTCTCCAACCAAGCAACTCATTTCTCAGTGACAGAAATGAGACAGTTGGCCAGCCAGGGCCCATGATCATATTTCCCATCCCCGAGGAGCAGCTGGTCACATCGAACAATGAAACTGTGTTCTGAAAACGGATCTAGCAATACCCAGGAGACTGCACCTGTGAGGCTGGGGCACTTTCTTGTAGAAAATGATATGTGATCTCACACAGTGACTGAAATCCAGTGTCAATTATCCTTCAGCCAATATCAGAGGTTCAGAAACCACGAGTTGGGATGGGAGGAGGAAGGTGGCAGCTCTCACTATTACTCTGCTATCTGAAAACATTCACTTTCCATCCCCCAAATCATTCATGTTCTGTGAACTTCATTGTCCAAGGGTGTGAGGTATTTTTGCCAGGGAACCCAATGAGGGTTCCATCTGGCCATTTGGGACTCCTCCCCCGACTAGGGCAATGGCAAAAACTGGTGCTAGCTGTGTTCTGATTATAAAGGGGAAATAAGGGTTGTTACTCCCCGATAGGGTTTGGGAGGGGCAGAGGTGGTTGCCTCCTTGCACCACCACACCCCATGGCACAAATTAACAGAAAAAGATCACAATCCATATTAACGTTCTAATTTTCCTCCCCCATGACTGTCATGTACATCGGGGTTTGTGGTAGCTAAGTCTACCAATTTGTTCAAAGTTTCAGGATAGTAAGAAACAACCCTTGGCTAATAAGAAATCCAGAAGGAACAGGCAGCATTTGGAAACTGTGAACTTGAGAAGGAATGTTTAAAGTGGTCTGAGATGTCATAACTGCATATCTGGATGTGACTTGGTGTTGCGTTTTATTTTTTAGGGCTGTTAATGTGCATTTGCAGAGTCGGACACGACAGTGACTAAGCACACATCCAGCATGCATTTGCAGCTGTGAGAACTGGAGAGGTGAAATCAAGTATCCATGGGGTCCCCAGAGCTTAGTTCTGGGCTCTCTTCTTTATCTACATGCTGTAGCTAAGTAACCTCCTCCAGTCTTATGGCTTTAAATAGCTCCTGTATGCTGATGACTCCTAAACCTACATTTCCAGTTCCGGCCTCACTTGCAAATCTAAACTCCTGTCTACCTGTATCCACCTGTTTACTTGATTAACTACTTGGAGGTCTCGCAAGTATCTCAGATAAACACATCCAAAGCAAGACTACTGATTTCTGGCTATCAGCATCTCCTAACCTTTACTTGCTACAGTCTCCTTTTTTTTTTCCATCAATGAATGGCACCATAAGCCACCCAGTTGCTCAAAACAAAAATCTAGCCCTGCCCTGTCCAATATGGTAGCCACTAACCACAAGTGACTATTTCAATTTAAGTCAATTTAAATAAAATAAAAACTTCAGGTGACTTCCCTGGTAGTCCAGTGGCTAAGATTTTGCATTCCCAATGTATGGGGTCCACGTTTGATTCCTGGTCCGGGAACTAGATTCCCACATGCCACAAGTGAGAGTTTGCGTGCCAGGGAAAAAAAAAAAAAAGATCCTGTATGCTGCAACTAAGATCCAGCTCAGCCAAATAAAGAAATAAATATTTAAGAAATAAAAATTTCAGATTCTCAGCTTTCCTAGTCACATTTCAAATGGTGAATGGCCACATGTAGCCAGCAGCTACCATATCGGACAGATACAGAGCACTTTCATCATCACAGAGAGTAACACTGGACAGTGCCTCTCTAGAGATGCTGCCATTGATGCCTCTTTCCTGTACCTCCCACATGTAATCCACTAACAAATTCTATGGATTTTACCTCCAAAAGCATTCCCTCTATCAATTCATTACTCTCCAACCCACTCCTACAACCCTGGTCTCTGGCCCCCTTCACCTGGACTGCTGAACTCACCTCTTAATTGCCCTAGTTCCAATCATTCCCACTGTAACCATTTCCCCTAGAGAAGACAGAATGATTGGTTTTTTTTTAAGTGAACAGCAGATCATGTCTTGCCCCTCCTACAATCCTTCCAATGGCTTCCGTGGCAGAAACCGTGGTTTTATCCTAATGTCCTTTCTCCCCTACCACTTCAATAATAGAATCTCTGAAGTTTACAAGAGGACATAGAAGCCCAAAATAAAGAATACATTTTCCAGAGCCCCTCCCTGCACTTAGATGTGGTCACAGGACTGAGTTCTGACCAGGGAGAGACACATAGGTTGTGTGTATGTCCTTTAAAAAGCAGCCTCTTCTTGCTGCTGTAACAGGAATGACAGCTGAAGCTGGAATAAACCACGAGGCGAACTTGGGAGGGGAGGCGATGGCGCTGTGAAGAGACAAGATACAAGGTGTACGGGTCCCTGACACAGCGGAGCAACCCACCAGCTCTGGAACGCCTACCTACACTTTTCCATGAGAAACAAATTTCATCTTGTTTAAGCTCTGATTATTTGAGGTATTGGAGAAGGAAATGGCAACCCGCTCCAGCATTCTTGCCTGGAGAATTCCATGGACGCAAGAGCCTGGTGGGCTACGGTCTGTGGGGTCGCAGAGGCGGACACAACTAACACACACACACACACACACACACACACACATTGAGGTATTCTGTCATAATGGGATCTAATTCTAACTAATACAGCTTCCCATCATACTTAGAATAAAATCCCAAATTCCTTACTGAAAGAAGTATGGAACATTTAACACCATCAGGTCCCACTCCAGCATTATCTGCCCCCTATTCCCCACCACACTCCAGGCACCCTGCATTTTCCTTTCTTTATAAAGCTAGTATAGAGAGGTCACATATACCCTTTTCCTCCTTATTTTACTTTTAGAAATTTCTTTATTTGGGGCTGCTCTGGGTCTTCCTTGCCATGTGCAGGCTTCCTCTAGCTGTGGCAGCCGTGACTGCTCTCTAGTTGCAGCTCGCTGGCTTCTCACTGCCCCGACCTCTCTTGTTGCAGGGCACTGGCTCCAGGTGCACGGACGCTAAAGCCTGGTCTCAGTAGTTTTGGCACAAGACCTGAGTTGTTCCTCATCATGCGGGATCTTCCCAGACCAGGGATTGAACCTGCACCCCCTGCTGTAGCAGATGTGTTCCTTGGACTACCAGGGAGTCCCCCTACTTTCTTTTCGCTGCTCTCACACACCAAGCTTCCTCATGCTTTAGGACCCCCACACTTGCTTTTCCTTCTGCCTGGGTGGCTCCATTTCATAACTGACTTCTTTTTTGTTACTCAGGTCTTAGCTTAAATACCACTTGCGTCAGAGATGGTTCCCTAACCAATCTAAAATACCCAACAAGTCATTCTCTTTTACAATACCTTGATTCTCTCCAATCATCAGAGGTGATGATTCTTTGTTTATTGTCTGCCTCCCTTACTAGAATGTAAGCTTCATGAGGATAGGAATTTTGATTGGTTGGTTTACTGCTGTACTTCCAGTATCTACAACAGTGCTTTAACCTAGTAGACTACTCAGTGAGTGTTTGCCAAATGAACACTCAAATACTGTTTCACGGAGAGTTGCGGTAAAATGTAGGGTTTCCAAAGTCAGACGTCCCAGATCAGAAATCAGTCGTGCGACCTATACCAAGTGGTACACTAAGACTGTCCGTAGAGTGAGATTTCCTACATCAGAGTAGGATTTTAAAAAGAAAAAAAGCGTTGATAAAGCAATTGCTCTCCTCCCTTCCTTTGAGCGTTCCCTTTTCTACCACCCCTTGGCCTCTCATTTGGCCACTTCCTTTCAGCTTTGCGTTCCTCCAGGCAGTCTAGCTGAAACTAGTCCTTTGAAATTTAGCGGGAATTAACATCATCAGGAGGGCTACAGCTGCGCAAGCGCGGGACACCACTCTTTCTCGCGCGCTATCTTTGCAGCTTCTACAGCCAGTCAGAGTTAGCGTTGGGGCCAGAGTTCCTAGGATTCACCAATCGTGTGTGGGAGGCGGGCCGCCCTGGAGGCAGTGGCGAGAGGGGGCGGGAACAGGGAGAGAGCACGCACGGTTCCCGGGGCCAGGGTCTCTGCAGGCCAATCCGAGAGGCCTGAGGTCTGAAGGCAGTGGGGCGTGGCGTTGGTGGCTCCCGCATCTCGAGGCCGTCCAAAGCCGAGCCAATCAGAGTGAGGAGGTGGAGGCGACTAGCCAATCAACGTGCAGAACAGGCGAGGCGGGGGGCGGGGGGCAGGGGGCGGTGCGGTTGAGGAGTCTCGCACCGATGCCACCGGCTCCCTAGGTTCTGTCAAGGGAGCCTGGCGTGCGGAGGCGGCTGAGGAGGCGGGAAGGAGGGTCTCTGCAGGCCAATCCGAGAGGCCTGAGGTCTGAAGGCAGTGGGGCGTGGCGTTGGTGGCTCCCGCATCTCGAGGCCGTCCAAAGCCGAGCCAATCAGAGTGAGGAGGTGGAGGCGACTAGCCAATCAACGTGCAGAACAGGCGAGGCGGGGGGCGGGGGGCAGGGGGCGGTGCGGTTGAGGAGTCTCGCACCGATGCCACCGGCTCCCTAGGTTCTGTCAAGGGAGCCTGGCGTGCGGAGGCGGCTGAGGAGGCGGGAAGGCGGCAGTGGTTGAAGGGGCGATTGCTGACTTGCGGGGAGGAGGTCTGAGGGATTGAGCAGCCATGGTGATGGCGGCGAAGAAGGGCCCAGGGCCGGGTGGCGGGGTCAAGGCGGAGGCAGAGGCGGCCTCGGAGGTGTGGTGTCGCCGGGTGCGGGAGCTGGGCGGCTGCAGCCAGGCCGGGAACCGCCACTGCTTCGAGTGCGCCCAGCGCGGGGTCACCTACGTGGATATCACCGTGGGCAGCTTCGTCTGCACCACCTGCTCCGGCCTCTTGTGAGTGGACCGGCGTGCGGGAAACAGTGCGGGGGGGTGGGCGGGGGGGGG
>SJYR01002090.1:330175-342292 GCA_006410655.1 Kobus ellipsiprymnus
GAAAGTGGGGAGAATTGAAGGAAACTGGGGTGGGGATGGGAGGGTCACAGATTTAAAGGGCCAGAGAATGACAAACACCTCAAGGGAACTTCGTGTAGGTGGAGGGCCAACAGGAAAGACTCAGGTTGACAGCAGAGTGATAATGTTAGGTAAAGGGCCATGTTCTAGTGTTCAGGAACAGATCCTAATCTTTCAGGACTTTGGAATGCTACCCAGAGGGAAATTTCTTACAAATCTGAGATGAATGCTGATGGGTTGCCCTCTTTACAGAACTTAACTTTTCCAGAGGTTTGGGGATCTGGATGAGCCATGCTTAACTGTAATAATGTACACTTTCAAGCTCCTTGTTTCCACGGCTTACTCCTGGTAGTAGCATCTAGCAACTCTTCTAGATTGGGGCGGGGCGGGGGGCGGTGGTCCCCTTGTATAATCTGCAAAGCTACCCTTGACACTATATTTGGTCACACTTGAGCTAATTTAGAGCCACAGTTCTAGCCCAGATTTCTGGTTATATGGTAAAGTTCTTTTCCTCCTTAGGGAATTATTATTATTAGATGCATGTCTAAAATTTGATACCAAGCCTATATGTCTATCTTTATAAGTTTAACAAGGGATTTATTTTGACTTTTTTAGTATTAATACATTGGCTTGGTTGGTTTTGATTTTAACTAGGAGTGCCTTCCTTGTTTCTTCTTTCACCTTTAGGAGCCAAGAAGGGAGCAGTATTGTTCTTGGGTGACAGATGGGAGAACAGAAGCAAAGAGAGGTTTCATAACTTATCCAATGCCAGATAGGGGTTGCTGTTTTCAGTATTTGTTGCTATTAGTTATGATCATGGCAGACCAGAAATGCGGATCCAGGTCCCCGCATGCAGTTTAGGATTATTTCTATTTGGTTTTTACCTCCCTTTGCCAAACTTTTATGTTTTGATCAACTTTACTTGTATGTTGTGAGGACAGACTTGACTTTGGCGTAAGTAAAAGTTTTGTGGCTCTTGGGACAGTGGTTTAGAACACAAACTGGAGTTTGTCAAAAGTTGATATAGAGGCTCAAATGGAGTAGAAGAATGGAGACCAAAGACTGGGACAAGTATTTCGAGGAGAATAGGAGCAAAGTTTAGGACTATTTATAGGGTGAAGTAGAAAGAGCATATTCCTGAAGATCCTGTTATGAAAAGGCAAATCCAATTACACTCAGTAGAGAAGTAAAAGGAAGCAGGGGGATAAAACTGATGGCATATCAGAGTGTAGGTCCCAGGAGGAAAATGTCAGGAACAGTGTCAGTTCATTGCCATGCTTAGCTACCATGGCGTGAAGCCTCAAACACTGAATAAAGGGCAAGTACTGACATCATTATTTTCTAGACCTTGGTTTAAAGTATCCCATAGACAACACTTCCCTTCTATAATGAATATCCCTCAACCAGGACAGATGGAGGGCCAAGGGATCTGGCTCACATTTACAACCTGGTTTCTTTTGCTGGAAAAGTTAACTCTTTAAATGTCATTGCACAATTTATAGAACTTTACCACTTCCCCCTGTGGTCACTGTCGATCTCACTGGTGAAAAGTCAAACACCTGTGATCTGGACAGACACTGGGTGACAGTGACCTAAGGATTGTTTGATGTAACAGAGAGGCCTGTCTCTTGTCTGCAGCGTGTGTATGTCCAGCTAGGGGCTTAGCTCCGCAGGAACTGAAGTTCCTATAGGACCAATGGTGGGGTCTCCCAGCACACCCCGCCTTTTTTTTTAAGTTTCAGAACAATTTAGAAAGGACATTTTTGCTTAGTATTTTGATAAAGCATTATGAGAATCACTTGTAGTGATTCTCAAGGTGGTAGACTTTAGGGAACACATTTTGGTGGCTGGGAGATGAGAAGTTGGGCCAATCCTTTGTTATCAGGAAGTGAGGGGAGAGTGAAAGGTCAAGAAGCTGGACCAATAAGTGAAGCTCAACTGTGAAGGCATGTTGAGATTATAAAGAGAGAAATATCAAAAGAAACTCCACAGGAAAGCTGCAGTTGCCCTGGCTGCGACCGTCAGACTGGGTTCTGATGCTACTTCTCCTTTCCAGTTGGAATTGTAATTAGCATAGAGCAGGGTAAAGCGTCAGAGAAGGCAATGGCACCCCACTCCAGTACTCTTGCCTGGAAAATCCCATGGGTGGAGGAGCCTGGTGGGCTGCAGTCCATGGGGTCACTAAGAATCGGATACAACTGAGCGACTTCACTTTCACTTTTCACTTTCATGCACTGGAGAAGGAAATGGCAACCCATTCTAGTATTCTTGCCTGGAGAATCCCAGAGATGGGGGAGCCTGGTGGGCTGCCGTCTATGGGGTCGCATAGAGTCGGACACAACTGAAGTGACTTAGCAGCAGCAGCAGCAGCAGGGCAAAGCATGGAAAGCTTTAAAAGGGATCTTCACAAAGTATTGGCTGTGTCCCTTGATGTCCCTTGGGAAGGGCTGGGAGCTGGCAGGTGGTCCACAGGTAGAATGTGAGGTGGGGTTTCCTGGCTGCAGTGTGAGGAGGGGGCACGCAGCCCAGCAGATGCTGAAGAGGCGTCTCCATGGTGATCCACACACCAGTTAACATCTTAAATCCACATGGTTGATTGCCTGCAGATTAGGATTTTGTGGTGGTAGGAAGTGAACTCGTAGTAGTAGGCCAGTAGCTTGCACAGTCAGTCAGTAAGTCAGTCAGTCAACAAATACCTGTTGAATGTCTCTGAAGCCTCAGACACCAGTTTAGGCACTGGAGATATGGTAATGAACAAAACTGACAAAAGTCCCATCTTCAGGTAGCCTGAATCCTAGTGGAGGCCGTGGCCCTAAATGAGTCATCAAATATATAAACGCAGGTATTGATAAGCGCTATGAAGTAAACTAAAGCTCAGCATGGGCTAGAGACTGATAGGAGCTCCTATTGAGGTATCATAATGAAAAGAGAAGAAAAATGTTCTTAAAGAGAATATTGACATATACTTTAGTATAGGCAGAGAAAGGAGACAGCAGGATTGGCTTTCTTCTGAAAGCTAGTTTTCTGTTGAGTGTGTTACAAATATATCAACCACTTAGGGGGACAGAGTGTTCTGGGGGGCAGTAAGCAGAACTGCCAGGGTTCCCATCTGGCCTGATTGACTGATATAGCAAAGTTGACAGTTGCAGCCAAAGTTGAATCTCCCAAGACCTGAAGAAAAATTGAGATTCTAATGGTGGTGGGTAGGGATGACTATGCCTTCCTGTGTGCATGCGCGAGCTCATTCTTGCTATCTTTTTAAATGAGACCTTTTTTTTCTCATCTCTAGCAGAAACCCACAGTGTTGGGTGTGGGGGCCTGAGAAAGAAGCTGCTAGCTTCTCCCGTTGCTAAATTTACATACATGCTGCCACAATTGTAGGTCCCAAATTTGACCTAGTTTTATTCATTTGGTTTTCTTCCAATACCTAATTTCCTTAACCTGGATATAGATCCTTTTAATCTCCCCAATCTGTTCATGCGCTTGCCTGTTTATATTTCTAACTCTTATACTAGAAGATGAGTCTGCCATTTGAAGCTCAGGAGGGGTAAAAATTGCCCCTGAAAAGGATTTCTTTCCAGAGCAGTGCCTCAGTGTTCTCTCTTGTTCCGGCTTGCTTGGATGCCTCAATGGATAGAAATGGATAAACCACTTTTCTTGAAAAAGGAAATAGATGGCGAGGCCTGAGATCTCCTTGGCATCTAGGCTAGGCACTGTCTTTGATACCCAGTTTTTTAGCCAAGTACGTGACATGTTTCCTTGACCTGTCTGGGTCTATCCTTTAATCCATCATCCTTCAGGTCTCAGTAATGGATATTTGTGTCTTCTGCTTCTTTATATCTTTACTCTGACAATGGGATTAAGTCAGGATTTAGATGGACAGAGCTCTGGACTGGGTGTCAAGAGATGAGCTTGACAGCTCTTTCTTTGTGATAAGTTGCTACCCTCCTGGTGCCTTAGTTTCCCTGTCTGCCTCACTAGTAGCTGTTTCTAACTGAAACACTTTTATCTCCATGGAAGGAAAGGTATATTATGCTGTTCAATAATTCAGTACTTTTCCATCTGTCAGGGTTGGAGAAGTGGGTGTATGCCTGTATGCCCTGCCCTTACTTTAGTCCTGTCCCTCCATCCCCTTGCACCTCACCTTTCAAATTCACTTCTGCCGGGCAAGAGGGACAGGGTCTCTAAAATTACAGATTTAGGCACTTTATCTTACTTTGGAGAACTTGAAAAGCTCCTAAGAAAATAATAAATTGCCAAAGGGATGAGAAGAAAGCGGGGGGATGTGAAAGGTCTGAGATTGAGCCTAAAGAGGAAAGTAGCTGCTAATATCAGATTCAGTGTGTCTCTATATGAAGGCAGCTGTTTATTATTGTCCCTGAGGAGGAGCTTCAGGAAATGGGTCAAAGCAGGGAAATTCCGATTAGGAAGAAATTCTCTAAAATTAGTGAAATTGACCCTAGAGCAGGATAGTAAGGGAGCCTTCCTAAATAGGGACTCTTCTTGGTAATGTTTGGGTCCAAGGTAAGAGCAAACCTGATTTAGCTGAACCTGGCTCAGAGGCAGAGAAATGGAATCCCAGGGGCAAAGAAACACAGTCTAGGGTAGATTCATTTGAACACAAATATTCAGAGGTAAGGAATGCCCAAGTTCAAATCTGGCACAAATGAAGGAACTTGGGTGCTGGGTGGAACTGTTTTTTTCCACTGTCGACCTGGCAGAACTTTCTTATTTGAGTAGCTGGGCAGGTTTTAGGCTTTTATGAAGCAAGATAGAAGCAAAATATGGGCGAGTTTGAGGGTGACGACCACAGAGAAACAAAAAGTTGTGGTATCTGCAGAAATAGTAGTATGCTTAACAGGAGCCAAAGGGAGAGAGAGGCAAAGAGAGAGAGGATTGGACAGACTAGGATCTCTGCAAGTCACTTCACTTGCCAAGTAATTCTGAGTATTTCAGAGAGTGAATCAGAGTACTCCAAATGCCGTTTAGGTGCCCTGTGAAAACGAAACTCAAGTAGAAAAAGGCTGAAGGCTTGAGCCCTAGTAATGTACTTGCTTTCAATTAGAAAAAGTTGCCCTATTCTGGGCAAATACCCTTATCTATTTCCCCAGCTCCTCCTGGTTAGAAATAACAGAATATATTTGTTGTGATAACCAAAGAAAGGGCAGTGCCTCCCGCGAGCTCTCACTTCTTCTTTTGGGGAGAACTTGAGAGTTATGTTGGGGAGACCGGCTGCAAGTTGGAGAGTCAAGTGTGTTTAATTCCAGGGCAGTCTTCGCATCTGGCCCCAGTGCATGACCCTGGTATGTACCAAGTTCACACACAACACTCCTAGATCATTTGCTTTCAGCTCCCGAGGGGAGAGGGGCTCTTGTTTCTAACTTGCTTCTCTCAGCCAGCAGTGACCTCTCTGTGATTCAGAGACAAATGCTCTGACTCTGGCTGTGTAACTCGGCCCTCTTCCTGGGCTGCGGAGTGTTACCTTGTAGCCTCTCCCTGCCCCCAAAGGGTGGCTCTGGTTATACATAATCCAGTCACAGGCATCAAGGTCAGAGCAGTGCTTTTTGTACTGCGCTATGGAAACATCCTGTTCCATCAGATTCGTTAGGCCCAAAGCACCTAAATCACTTCTTTTCACTGCTTTGCCTTTATCCTGTCTCCACCCCCCAAACCCTCCAGTCCAAGCTCAGCCATAGGAAGTTCTGTTCTAAGCATCTCCTCTAGATTGATGAGTGGGTCAAGTTCCTCACCCCCCACCCCCCAAGGAAGCACTCCTCCCTGTTTACACTTTGCTAACAGTTCCTGGTTGTCCTTTCAGGAAATGTCAATGACCTTTTTTGTGATAGGCTTAGAATCTGTTTTTCTAGTGTAAACATAATCCATTTTACTTTTCCCACCACCATTTGTCTTCCTTAGCGGCTGCATCCTGGTGCCGCATGCTCCCTGATCTGACTGCGTGTGCCTGCTGCCCTGGGAAGCACCCTGGTCCAGGCTCCCCTGGCCCCTTCTTGGAAACAAGTGCCTAATGATCAAGGACCAAGTGCTGTAATTTTTGTATCCCCCACAGTGCCTTCCACAATGCCTCGTATTTTATTTAGCAGAGTAAATATTTGTTAGTGGGAGGTGGCAGGGCAGCCCAGGCTCATGGGAACAGAGGGCTCTGTCTACTCTGCTGAGACCTCAGAAAGGCCTGGCACTCCCGGGGCAGGGGCACAGTGGCTAAGGTGAGAAAGGGCAAAGGAAAGAGTATCAAAGCAGGATGTCTGGACTTCGGAACAAACAGAACCCAGCCACTGGTGAGAGAGGCTTAGGAAGAAAAACTGGAATCTCTTTGAAATGCAATCAGAAGACAGTCTTCAGGTCAAATCAAGTTTAAGAGCTATTGTTTGACACTGAGTTACAAAGCCTGGCTCTTGGTTTTCCCTGCTCTCATCTTTCCTCGGGGCATCTATCCTCTTTGACATAGCTTATTTCTTAAAGGGTCATTTTGAGAACCATCCAAGTCTAGTCCAGAATTGCTGAAAATGCCCCCAGTTGTAGCCTCCAGCGTCTTTCCTGTCCTTGGTTAGAATCCCATAAACGGTAACCTATCCTACCGAAGAGCAGCTTCCCTTCACCATTTACCTCGAACTCTGTCATCTGTCTGCTCTCCCGCCGGGGCTGCCTTCACTTACACTAATCCACACGCTGCCGTTCTGCCCAGCTTCCCAGATCACCTTTGTTCGGAGTGTGCACCTGGAAGCTTGGACATGTGCTTTCTCCACCTTTCCCTAAGATTTCTATCTGGTAAATTCTGTTTACTTTCCTGAGGGCATCAATCAAGACCCTATGCTAGAGTTACTTTTATTTTCACATCTTGCTTTGCCCATTTTTTCCAGGGAGTAAAAACCCAGAGGCCTCTCAGTTGGGACTGTCTTTCCTGCATGCACCCGTGGTCTTTCACTCCTGGCCCCAAGGTCCAGTTTATTTGTTTTGGTTCAGCTGCTGGTGTTTTAATCTGTCGAGGGTGGTGGATTTAGAGCAAAACTGAAGGTAAGGAGAAGGGAACCTCTGAAACCATGCCTGGCTTAGCCCCACGCTCCCGTTAGAACACTCTGGAGGGGAGCTGAGTGGGAGGAAGGAAGCCGGCTTGACTGTAGTCTCCACGGGGCATCTGTGGGCAGAGCTGGACTCCCAGGGAGTTAACAGAATGAAAACACAGGGCTGGCACAAAAGCATCCCTACAGGGTACATGTTCCTGACTCCTGCCCATCTTGAAGCTCATGGTTGAACCTGACTCTTGCTTCGTTTCAAGATCTAGAAGTGAGAGGAAAGTCTGGAGTACTTCTCTTCCCAGAAATCACTTCCTAAAAGAGGGACCCCCTCCATCCCTCCACCACATAGCCTCCTGCGTAGAGGAGAGGAGCCTAGAGATTCTTTGTCTCCAAATTTTATCTGTGTTGGTATTATCAGGAATATCAGGGGCCTTCATTTTTGCCTTCCCTCCTGCTTGAAAGATTTGTGTCTCCATGGATTCTGGGACCCTGAGCATGTGCTGTAGGCCTCAAACAATGATGAAGCAGGAAATGGGAAATGGTCACACACCTGCGTTCCCTGAAGTACCCCTCAGCCTGAACATTCGGCTGCCGGGGTCTGAGCCAAGAAGAGGCGGCTCTGCGTGGACAGGCTTTCCCTTTTTGGGAATGACTGGGGCTCCCCGTCTCTCAGGAGAAGCCTCCAACACATTCTGGCCTCCCTTCTTTCCTTGAATTAAGAAGTAGCTTCAGTCGGAGAGTTTCATTTACACGTGGTTTTATCCTGTCTCCCTCCCTTTCCTCCTCTAAGAAGACCTGCAGTGCTAACGGCATTCTGCTTCTCTTTTGTTCTGCTTCTCCCTCACAGGAGAGGCCTGAATCCCCCTCACCGAGTCAAGTCCATCTCCATGACGACTTTCACCGAGCCTGAAGTACTGTTCCTGCAAGCCCGTGGAAACGAGGTGAGCCGCCGCTGCCGGAATGATTCCAGGCTGTACTTGCCCTGTCTGTCAGCGGAGTTTTGTCTCAGATCACAGGAAAGCCCCTAGTTTTCTGTTCGAGTTTCTCTTATTTTTTAGTGTGTAAGGTATCTTACCTTATGTACATGGGTACATTTGCGGAATCTTAGTTATACAAACTGGGGTTTGTCTGGGCCCCTTGTTGGAAGAATCAGGGGAAGGAGCAGTCTCTGTTGGGGTGACCCTTGAGGGAGAGATGCTCCACAGTGATGAGCGTTCAGAGTTAACCAGGTGGCCCCTCTGAGCAGGAGCTCCTGGAGCCAGCTCTGCTGATGTAAGCCTCGGCAACGGGGTGTAAGCCCGTCTTTACTTGAGAGTACGTTAAACCCCTTCTCCAGCTAAATCTGCTGGTGGGAAGATTCCAACCTTGGTGCCGGAAGTACTCCTTTGATGGGCTTACTTGGAGAGTGCAAACAAGAGCCTCTAGAGGTGTTCTGGAAGCCACAGCTCTGAAGAGTGCTCCTGACCCCACCCCCATCCAAATTTGGTTTCCCTTCTCATGACCCTGTACTTTTCTTTCACAAGACGTGTCACAATGTGTCATTATAAATTTATCTATATTTATCTAAGACACTATTTCGGTAGTAGATTATCAACTCTGCGAGGACAGAGATCATGTTTGTTTTGTAGTTGTACCCAGATCCTCATGTTGTGTCCATGCTCAATAAATGTTTATTGATGGATGAGTTGGAAATGGTATGATTCCCATTTCACACTTTCTGCCCCAACTCCTCTGTCACTCGACTTCATCCCTTTAGGTTTGCAGGAAGATCTGGCTGGGTCTTTTTGATGCTCGGACATCTTTAATACCAGATTCCAGGGATCCTCAGAAGGTGAAGGAATTTCTCCAGGAAAAATATGAAAAGAAGAGATGGTAAGGAGGAGGAAAGCGATTACTCTGGAGACACATGTCCAAGACACTTCATCTTATGGTCCACTTTCCAGAGCTGAATTGGGGCTTCTTTCAAAGGGTTGAGTCTGTTCCACTCAGATTCAGTTAGGACTGAATTCTAACTTCTAAATAATAAAGCTTCAAGAAAGGACAATTTGCTCTTGGTCACTGACCCTGCAGATTTGATATCCCTCTCCTTTGGGGAGACAGAAGACTGCGTGGAGGGGAGAGCCAGGCTCCCCAGCTATGGAGTGTGTGTACTAGTTTTTATACCTCCGATGATCTCAGAGAGAGGTGGCTAAGAGCACATGGCCTCTAGATTTACTCGCCTAACCCATGTTTTATAGGTGCCCTTTTTTCCTGTGGGGAAACAGCATCTCTGTTCTCTCTTGCCTTTTCTTCCCCCACATGCCCCTTCTTGTTCCATCTCTGGGGTGTGTGCATAGTTGGGGATAACTATAGGGTAAAGAAGAGAATGCAGAGAGCGCGGAGACTGGTGTGGGTAAGACAGCATTTTGTAGTCCCTCCAGGGAGAGTCCTTGGGACTAAAGAAGTTACATCCCAAGTAGAGACCACATCCACTGGAGTGGAAGGGGATTTTATCAGAAGTCCCAGGAGCCAGCAGGGTAAATCCTGAGTGCTTAGAAGATGAAGTGGCAGAGAAAGAAGAACCTGAAGACACGCCCAGGAAGTAAAAGGGGGCCCTTGAGTAGGAAGCTGGAAAATAGGATCACCTGTTGGTCAGCCTGATTGCAGGTTGTTATTATTTGAAACCAGATGGTTTGACGTGTCAGAAAGAGGAGGGAGAGGTGTGGGGAAGACCGGCACAAGCCAAAGCAAAGAGAACAACATCCCTGCGGGGAAAAAATGATCGGAGAGGAAAGGAGCAGCTCAAGTTAGGCAGAACTCTCCTATGTCGGTCTGCTTCCTTTAGTTCAAAAAAGAGAATCAGTAGGGAAAATAAGAAGGGACTTTGCTGTAACCTGTTTTCTCAAGCACTTAAGCTGAGCAAGGTCCTAGGTTTCAAGGTTTCACCCCTCCTCTCTGCCTAACTATTCTTTCTCCAAGGTATGTCCCCCCAGACCAAGTCAAGGGGCCCACTTACACCAAAGGCAGCACCTCCACCCCTATCCAGGGCTCCATCCCAGAAGGCAAGCCCCCCCGGACACTTTTGGGGGATCCTGTGCCGTCTCTCTCAGCTGCTGCCTCCAGCTCCAGCCAGGTAACACTCAGATCTGCCGTCAACATTATTATGGGATTTGGGAGACAGGGGTGTCAGTTTCCTAAATCAAATCCCCTGAACTTAGCAGGTGATCATTGAGGAGGTGTGAATGGGTTCTCAGCCCTGCTGAGACCTAGGTCTTGCATTTCTCACCTTGGACTTGTGTATTTTGGAAGAAAGAACCCAACAGGAAGTGGTATTTAGGGAAGTCAGAGTATCAACTTCAAACCTGACCACTCCTCCAAAGAAAATCAGGGGCCAGGACACTGCTTCAAGCAGCTCCAGGGGCTGCTGCTGGGCGCCGTCCCTATGTATCTCAGGGTTGCCTTGACTCACATGCTCTAAAGTGTGTGGTTCTGGGAGCGGCTGTCCCGAGAGGACAAAGGAATCAGGTATGAGAAGGGCTGAGGCAACGCTTCTGCGCAGGAACCCTCTTGGTTGAGGGCAGTTTCTCCCTCTCCTCTCTCCACTTGCCTACCTGGGGCAGCCAGGGGAGCCACGCAGGGGCCGGGGTCATGCCTGGGATTCCAAGTGCTCTATGTACTGCCTTCTCCTCCAAGCCTGCCAGTCAGCCTCGGCCGTCCCAGCCCCGGAGCTCTCAGCCTCCTCCCGCCTCCTCGGTCAAGAAGGCCAGCACTGATCTGCTGGCTGACATCGGCGGAGACCCCTTTGCTGCTCCCCAGGCGGCACCAGCTTTTGCTGCATTCCCAGCCTTTGGGGGTAAGTGGGACTTGGGACAACAACTTTTGTCCCCATCAGACACGGAATTTCACTTAGCTCCAGCTCTGCACAGAAGTGAACACGATGGTGATTCTGAAGCATCACAGCCTGGAGGGTGAGGGTCAGATGAGTACAGCCAGGATTACAGCAGGGAGTTTGACCGAAAGCATGACAGTGGGGGGCTCCTAGCCCTTCCTTTTAGATAACTGGAAAGAGCCTTTTTCTTACTTTCTGTCTACTAAAATGGGGCAAGGGAATTGTGACAGGTTCCACTTCCCCTGCCCTCTTTCCGAAGATCAGCAGTAGCCAATAGAGGCTGGAACAAAGTGGTTATCTAGTTCCCCTTTTTCTTTTTTAAAGCCTTTCCCCACAACAACATTTTTTCACACGATTCCACCCAAACTAGACCCTGACAAAAATGTTAATGCCTCATGGAGTAAGGATAAAAAGAGGGGAGTAAACTCGGAGGCTCTGAGAGCCCCTTTCCCTCTGCATGGGTCTGGCTGTCTGCCCCAGGCTCCTGCCAACTCCCTCTGAAGAGGGCCCTGTGGAGAGGCAGATGTCTCATTGAGTGGCTCTTGGCCACTGTATGATACAGATTACATACATTTTATATAAACATAACCTTCATATTCTCTTCACCTACAGGCCAAACACCTTCCCATGGGGGCTTTGCCAACTTTGATGCCTTCGGTAGTGGCCCCGGCTCTTCTGCATTTGGAAGCATTCCTCCAGCTGGCCAAGCCCCGTTCCAGGCCCAGCCGGCGCCCCCAGGTAAGTTCTGCCCCTCTGGCTTCCTTTCTTTCTGGCAACTGTGTTCCATTGTCCACACCCATACATCATCCTTCATTCACACCTACACCAGCCCAGAGAACCCACACAAAGAGATGAAGCTCCAGGAAAGGATGAGAGGAGTCTGATGAGGTTCTTGTCAGGAAGGGGCTCTGTTCTTTTTTTCTTTTTCATGTAAGGAAAATGGCTAAAAGCACAGCAGGAGTTGTGCGGGCTGTGTGGTAGGAGGTTGCTCACTGGGAAGTAAGGGACCCAGTAGGTTGAATAACATCTGAATAACACTTTAACAAGTCTGACCTAAGAAATACAAGTAGAACTTTATAACAAAAATGAAGAATATATATTATTTTCAAACATATAACGCTTTTATAATTTGAACATATATACTAAAAAAGTAAAAGAATATATATATATATATATATATGTATAAAATTTGACCAT
>SJYR01002090.1:342577-360338 GCA_006410655.1 Kobus ellipsiprymnus
AAGGAGAAACTGCATAGGTCAGAGTATTCTATATGGTAAAAGATGACCTAAACAAAGATGTCCTGAAAAATGTCCCAAAACAATGTTTCCTGTCCTTAAAGGCATGAAGCAGATAGGGAGAAGATACATATTTACAACATGGAAACAAACAAAAAGCCAATGAACATAATGCGCCTTTTAAAATTTTCTGTTACTAAGGAAGAATAGAATGGCCAAGGGATAGAAGCAGGTAATACCCAGAAAAAAACATGAATATGTCCTCAACCTAACTCATCAGAGAAAAGACAATTAGAAGAACTATATTCACACAGTTTTTAAAGATTAATAATCGCCAGTACTGTGTGGGGAAATAGGTATGCTACTTTTAAGAATATAAATTGGTACCAGAATATACAATTTAGCAAGAGGAAAGTATCCCCAGGCGTGGTACCTCAAAGGAAACAGCCTATTACAAGGCGGTTATAAACGGGTCGTTCAGAAATGCATTCCTAGCACAACTGATTACTTCCCTAGCAGGCCAGAGGTTAAGCATTCACACTTCCCGCTGCAGGAGCACAGGTTCCATCCCTGGTTAGGGAACTAAGATGCTGCGTACTGCGAGGTGTGGCCAGAAAAAGAGGGCTTACTAAAGGGGCTCTTTTAAAAGAGAGAGGGAGAGAATAAAGGTCAGCCCTGGAGCCATCGCAGGCTCAACCTGGGATGGACTTTCGGTCCAGTGTCTGCTCATCTCAAGAAGCAGACAGTCCCCGCCCGACCCCGTGCCCGCCAGCCCCAGTGGTGCCCGGAGAGCACCCGGCTGTCATCTCCTCGAGGAAAGAAAGCTCTCCGTTTGCAGTCGAGGAAGCTGGCTCACCAGGCCGGTGCCTTGGCCCAAATCAAATGGCTGCTCAGGGGCGGATCCAAGCCACTTCTCGGCCCACCACGGTCACGAAGGGGTTTCTGTGAGGGTGACACGAGGAACCACTAAGGTTCGGGGAGAAGTGGGCGTCTCTCCTGACATGCCGGGTTATATTTTTACGTTTCTGAGGAGGAGGAGAAGGGGAGGCTTCTGAAAGTGCGGTTTCCTCTGAAACTGCGAGGAGGCACGTCTGCACACCCAGCCGCGCGGGTACGGTGCCCGCAGGCAGCGCAGCGATCCCCCGAGCCCCGGCCGCTCTGCCCTCTAGCGGCCGCCGGGAGGCACGCAGCTCGCGCTCCCGCCGCGAGGACGACGGCCAGGTCCTCGTTGCGAGGAGCGGCCCGGCCCCAGGGCCCAGCGTGGCGCTGAAGGGTCGGGCCCCAGGAGGACGGGGAGCCGCGTCCGCTCGGGAGATCCACGTACCTCGAGTCCGTCGGGCAAAGGAAGGGCCTGGAGTCAGAAGCCGAAGGTCCACCTCCGCCCGGCTGGTTTTGCAGTCGTCCTCACTTAAGACCAGCGTGCATTACAGCCCAGCGCGTGTCCCTGGGGAAAGCCCCGGGGTGGGCAGGGAGAGGACTGAGGAGCGCCCTGTCTCCCGAGTGCCGACCCTCAGGAAGCAGCCCATCCCGGATCCTCGCGGCAGGCAGGCCGGCAGGCCGGGGCGCCTGACATCCCCGCTGGATTCTCCGCTCGTCCACGTTAGGCCGTCCCATCGGGTGTGCCCAGCACCAGGAAGGTGGCCTTAACAAGGGGATCTGGACAAACGCGGCAGCCTCACGCTTTGGAAAAGGAAGCGCAGGGAGGTCCACAGAACAGTTCTGCGGCGCTCAGAACCAGGGCTAAGGTTTGAGGGGCCCAGAGCGCAACCACATGGATCTGAGAACCTCCCTGGCCCTGCTGTTTCCTTCCTAGCCCTGAATGTTAATTTTTCCTTTCCCTCTTTTTTGAGGGGGTTGGTGGTGCTGCTGTGCCGGGTCTTCCGTTTGCAGTTAGTTGTACGGCGTGTGGGCCTCACGTGTTGACGTCTCCACGTTGTTGACGTCTCCACGTCATTGCGGCCTGGGGGGCATACGTGATAGACGTCTTCACGCTCTTGTGGCACGTGCTGGCTTGTACGGTTGAGGTTTTCACGTTGTGGTGCCTGCGGGGCGTTGTAGTCTGGGGATCCTATCTGCATTACCTGCATTGGGAGACGAGAGTCTTAACCTCCGGCCACCAGGAAACTCACTCCTGTCCCTCTTTTTCCTCGTGTCTGAGGAAGTATCTTCCCTTGTGATCTCGCCCCCTCCCCGCCTTCTGCAAGGTTTTTGTCCCATGAACTTTCCTATCTGAATTTCACCTCCACTTTCCACCTCGGCGAGCACGTTCCTTTTTTCCCACAAGTACATTTCAGGTTTCCCATCCTACAGAATGTTTCTGCAGCCTGACCCATGCTGGTCTCTTGTCTCATCTCTCCACAGCCCTGCCTTTGGGAAAAGGAGGAAGCCGCCTTCACTTACTCATTTTTATTGTCCTGTTTTCTTTCTTTTTTTACTACACATTTTATGACATAGTATACATACTGTTCTACGCTTTGATTTTTCCTTAAACAGTACTGTTAGATTTTTTTTCATCAGTACGTTAAGAGCTTCCTCATTCTTTTTTATAGCTGCACTGCTGTCCAATTTATGTCTATACCATAATTTATCTACTCAGTCTCCTGTTAGTGAATATTTAGGCTGATTCAGTCTTGCTGTTAAACAGCACTGCAGTTAATAACTTTTGGGGGCATTGGTAAGTTATATCTGTAAGGAAATTTCCTGGCAATGCAATTGGTCTAGTGGGGACCCAGTTGATACAGAAGTAAAATATATCACTACAAACATGTCAGGTGCTGGGAAGCAAAAAGACAAGGTTCTAGGAGAGAAAAACCAGAATAAAATATTGGGGTCAGGAAGGCCCAAAGAAGACAGAGTTCACTGGCCCAAGGGCAGTGCACCCCAGCTGTGATCTGAGCTCATGGCATCAGGGAGGTCTCCCCAGAGGGGAGGATGCTGGCAAGGCTGGAAACCAATGCTCAGCACCTCCAGTGGCATCTGCATGTTCCCTGAGTCTCCCAAGTGACCCTGAACCTTTCTGCCCCTCACAGTGCCTCCCCTACCCCCACTTGCCGCTACATATGATTTATCCATAAATGGAAATGCTGCTTTAGGGAAAAGACAAACCTCTCCATCTCTTAAGGAAAAAATGGGAAGGGTAAGCCAAACCAGAGCAGGAGGGACAGTGACCTGGACAAGGAAGAACTGCTCGTCTTTCGGAGGTGGCAGTTTCCAGCACCAGGGAGACTAAGAAGGGCTGGGTATCACGTTGCCTAGAATCCTCAGTGGGAGACAAGCCCTCCAGAGCTGGGCGACCAGGGGAAGAACGGGCTGGCCCAGAGGACCCGTTGGTGCCATTCATGCCACCCCTCCCCTGCACCCCGCCTCCACCCCTCCTCTTGCCGCTTCGCTCCTGTCTCACGCCAGCACCCCTGTTTTACCCCTGTTCCCGCCCAGGAAGCAGCCAGGGGACTCCATGTGGTGCCTCCCCTCTCGCACCTGCTAGTCAGCCCACCAGCCTCGCAGATGTGGGCAGCCTCCTGGGGCCGGGGGCATCAGCTGGAGGCATCCCCAGCAGGTAGGTCCAGACGTCGCGGAGCTCGCCCTCAGGCAGGAAAGCCAGCCAAGAAAGCCTGGCCTTGGTTATCCCACCCTGCCCAGCTCCTCCTGTCCGGCAGGATGGGGTCTGCACCTCCTGGCCCTTGCCCAGCCCACCTCCTCGGTGCTGGGTGACGTGCATGCTGACTTCTCTCCCCGTGTCACAGCATCTTCGGGATGGCTGGCCAGGTCCCCACGATCCAGTCGGCCACCACTGGCGGAGGCGGCAGCCCAGGGCTTGCTTTTGGAGGTGAGTCTTTCGTGTAGAGACCCCAGGAGGGGATCTAAGGCCAAGAGGAAATTGAGGACTCTAGAGGGAGGGGGTGGGGAGAGATGCACACTGGGATTTAGAGGAATGCTCAGTTAGGATATTAACCAAACGAGAAAAAAATAACCAGCTCTTCCTCTCACCTCTACTCTATTCCACCCTGAGCAGCCTTCAACCCTTTCACCACACCTGCTGCTCATGCCCAGCTGCCTTCCACCAACCCTTTCCAGCCCAATGGCTTGGCCACAGGTAAGCCTCCTGGACTATCCCCTGATGCTAGCGCTCTCCAGAGTCACCAGCCCAGACCAGACCGGTTTAACTTCCAAGCCACCTAGTGGGCAAAGACTGGAGACACCCAGGTCCCGGAATTCCAGAGTTAGAAAAAACAGCCTGCCTCTCCCCTGAGCCGGTTCCGAAGGGTTGACGTTGACTGGGACTGGGAGTGGTGGCGATACTTTTACCTCCAACCCTGTTTCCCCCAGCGGTCCAGCCTCCTCCCTTCTGCGTCCCACCTGAAACCATAGCTCTGTTCCCTGCCCTCCTCAGCCGGAGTTTTCTCTCTCCAAAGTCACGCTCGTGTGCTGCCGCCGCCTCCTTTTTTTTTTTTTTTTTGTTTATTCTCAGAAAACCTTGAAGCCAGGGAGAGAATAATACTCCCTGCCAAGTTGATCCACGTGGCGGGCCCAATGCTTAGGGCTCGCCACCGTTATTTCATGTTTACAGCAGTCATGCCTAGGAGATAGGCATGGTCCCCATTTCAGAGATGAGAGTGACTTGCTGTGGTTTGTGCAGTGTAAAAGGTGGCCGAAAGCGGACCCCAGTTCCGTGTTGCACTCGCACTCATAACTAGCCTGTCCTCTGACCCACAGGCCCCGAGAGGGTAGGTTTGGCAAGGTGCACGGAGGCTGAAGGGTTTCGTGCTCCTTCCAGGTCCTTCCACTAGGTACCTCTGGGTAGGGAAAAACTAGCTTCCATTTCCCTATCTTGGAGGGACTTAGGAAGGACTGTTCTCCGGCCGACCTTCCAGAACCTCGCCTATCTCACATCCTTCCCTCCACAGGGCCAGGCTTTGGGATGAGCGGTGCTGGGCCAGGCTTCCCCCAGACAGTGCCACCCACCGGGGCTTTTGCTAGCCCCTTCCCACCATCACTCTTCCCCGCACAGACCTCGATGACTCAGCAGCAGAATGGTAAGGGGTTCAGACCAAGCCCTCCTTTCTCACCCCATTCCCACCCTCAGGGTCTGGGCGGGTCTGTGAGTGTGTGAATATCAGGAATACATATTAGGGAGCCAGTGAAGTGAAGTCGCTCAGTCGCGCCTGACTCTTTACAACCCCATGGACAGTAGTCTGCACCAAGCTCCTCCGTCCATGGGATTTTCCAGGCAAGAGTACTGGAGTGGGTTGCCATTTCCTTCTCCAGGGAATCTTGCCGACTCAGGGATCGAACCCAGGTCCCCCGCATTGTAGGCAGACGCTAGACCTCTCAGCTAGTTCCCTTTTGGTCCAGCAGGGGGAGCCCAGGGGAGCAGCAGACCTGCTTGTGTCCTCTGATTGTTCCACATGTTTATACCCCACTTTGGAGAAGAGCCCGCTGGGCCCCTGCCTTGGGTTGTAACTGGGCCTGCCCAGCAAGGAGACAGGCGAGCTGGGCAGCACCCGCCTGAGCGGCAGGGCTCCCGTCAGCTGAATTTTTGCTCTTGCCTCCCAGGCTCTTCCTTCGGAGACTTGGGATCCGCCAAGCTGGGGCAGAGGCCACGGAGTCAGCCAGCCGGCATCTCCACCAACCCCTTCATGGTGAGCGCGCCAGGGCAGGGTCCGGGCCTGGTGAGGCCACGTGGCCTTAAACTCTGGGGGCTGGGGACGGAATCCTTCCAGGAGAAGAGGGTGATGTGGGGCAGGACGCATGCCCGTTCCTCGTGAGACTCTGCTTGGCCCAGTCAGGGATCCTCGGCCCTGACTTCATCCACCCTCCCCATGCCCTCTGTGGGCCTCCCAGCTCTCTCATTTGCCCTCTTCCCTCCACACAGTCATTTTGAAGGAGAAAGGAGTCCTGAGCCGCACTTCCTCTGTGGCCTCCAGCTCGTCCTCCGTAATTTAACAATTTGCGGTTGTTCTTTCTTTTCAGACTGGATCCTCATCAAGCCCGTTTGCCGCCAAACCTCCGACCACCAACCCATTCTTGTAGCACTGTGTCCTAGGGGGCCTGCTCTCTGGGGCCCCTCTACTCCCTGGAGTTCTGACGACCACTTGCCTGTGGGATTTCTGCGGGTCTGAGACCAGACGGGTCTTGTTTTGCAGGGTAAGGGGCTGAGGGTGGCGGAGCCGCTAATGCTTTGCTTGGGGCTTGCAGATAAAAGGACAGCTTCCCAGGTCAGCCGCCCCCCAGGTCTCCTTCCCTTCCTCCTCCAGCCCCCACCCAGGCAGGGGAGGCCCCCCAGAGGCGAGATGACAGAGCCAGGCCTAGAGGAGCCGTGGTGTTTTATTTTTCGAATTATTAACAATGGTGACAGTAGTCCTCCTCTCTTGTCCTTAGTGCTCCCTTCACTCTGAACCCTGTCAGGGGAGGAAGCCGTGGGCACGGGCTGACAAGCGCTCCCCTGTGCGAACAACTCCCCGGTGCCCAGCTTGCTGATGCTGTTCTCCTCGTGCTCGGAAGCACTGTGGGGAAAGCAGGGCAAAGGTGGGGGGTGAGGCGCAGAATGGTGATCAGACAGGCCGAGGAGGCCCTGGGGGACCAGTGTGCCCTGGCTCGGGGCAGCATCCCTTTCTCCATGTTCTCGCTTCCCCAGCTTCCTGCCACATCCTGGGCACTTAGGATGAATCATTTCGCCTACAGACTTACACATGCTGAGCTGCCGTCAAGCACTTTAGTTAGCTGTGGGGTCATGACTGGACACCAGTGTTTTATATTTATACATAGAGAATTTTCTAATATAGCCTATTATCTATCTATCTGTATATATGCACACATACGTATCCACACACAGCCCTTCTCCCCTCCCAGACAGCTCTTCCACACGGGAATGGGATGAACTCCTGTCGGGGCCTCGACCGCAAATGGGGAGCTCCAGGGGCTGGGGGAGGGAGCCGCATGTCCCGACCACCCCAGGGCCTGAGCTTTTTCAGGAAAAGGCTTTGTGCAATTGGCTGGGTGTTTCTCCCCCCACGTGCCTCGCCCCCTTCCCTGCCCCCCAAATCTCTGCACCAAAGCTGTTGCGGGCAATGTTGGGAAAGAACTGCACTTAAAAAAAAAAAATATATGGCTCTCTTTGTCTTGCTTTGGGCCAGCCTCAGGGTCCACGTGTCAGTCAACGTGACTGCCTGGGTTGCTGACAATGCTGCTGTTGGCCAAGGACACAGCCAGCCCCTGCCTGAACTGCAGTCCGGTTTTAGCAATGGAGGGAGCTGGAGGGGGTGGGGGGTCATCAAAATCCAGCACTCCTGGGTCAGGGGCATCCTCAGACCCTCGCCACCTGAGGGTGTTTTGTCAATAGTCACGGGTCTGGGCTGTTTGTGTGGTGACAAGACATGGCTTGGGTTAAACACCGCACCTGGTGAAGGAGAGGCCTAGGGCTGGGTTCAGCCCCCCACCCACTGCCCAGGAACCCTGACCCTTCAGCTGCCCTTGCTTGGGATTTCTCTGGGTCTTTCCACTCAGTGACCTTTAACAACCTGGCAGCAAGGAGAGATGGGGACAGTGTTATCACTGATTTACTTTGAAGATTTTTTTTGTAAATACCTTTAGCTGCTGCTCTTTGCCCAGCCAGGTGTGGCCTTCCCACTTCCCCAGGGCCCAGTCTCCATCCTGTCCTGTGTCTTCCCCTTCTCTAGCCTCTACCCTCCTTCCGTCTCCTGGTGGTGCTCCGAGAGTGGACCACCATCTTTTTTTCCCCTGGGTACTCCATGGCAACCCACTCCAGTGTTCCTGCCTGGGAAATTCCATGGAAAGAAGCCTGGCAGGCTACAGTCCATGGGGTTGCAAAGAGGTGGACATGACTGAGCGACTAAACCGCTCTCCTCTGTTACTCTTCTCTCTCTCTTTCCCATTCTCTGCTCAGAGCCTGCGAGGGGAGGGAAGCTGAAATCTGGGTGGGGGTGGGGGGGAAGACTTTTCTTCCTGTTCCCCAGCTCCCCTCACTCCTTTCCCAACCAAGAACACTGAGGTTGGAGGCGAGATTTAAAGGACCACGAGCCACAGTACCTCTTACTGTTTTCAGCCACACTTCTGCTGCTTCCCAGAGGGATCTCAACTGCCTGGTGCCTGGGCCCAGGACCTCCCTTCAGTCCCCGTCCACGCCTCCCGGCCACTCTGTCCGACATGGACCCCAGCCAGCTCTCTTGCCAGGGCAGGATGACGAATCAGAGAAGTAACCCTGGGTCAGCATCCAACTCCAGGGGAGAAAAGTCAAGAGTTTCCCGGGCACAGGCCGGGCCCAGGACTGCAGAACAGCCCTAGCACTGCCTCCACTGGGGGCCCTCTCTCCAAGGAGGCAGCCAGAATGGAAGAATCCCTGACCTGATAATGACTGGGCTGTGTTCTCCCTGCCCCATCCTCCAGGGTCTCCCTGCAGGCCCAGCCTGGTGGTTGCCAGTATGAACCCACAGTGCGGGGCTGGAAGGACTCCCTCAGGCCGCCACTGGGCTTCTGACCAAGTTCTCATGGTCCCCTGGCCAATGCTGTGACCGCGCTCTGCAGGCAACAGCCCCCTGGCTTGACCCCAGCCTACAGCAGGTCACTGGCAGCTGCCTCTCTGGGTGAGGAAGCGGGAGCCAGTCCGCATGACTTCTGCCAAGCTCTCCATTCTCGCTATATTGGGGCCTGGGAGGCCTGGCAGCAGGGCGAGGATGGAGGAGGCGGGTGGTGCTGTCCCTGCATGCTGCTCCACGGAGGAGCAAGAACCCAAGGGAGGAGAGGGAGCCGGGAGCCTCAGAGCCCCAGCCTCCTCCCTGTAGGCTCCTCCGTGGTGAGTCTTCCGGAGGCACGTGGAATGTGGGGGGTCCATCCTCAGCTGCCCTGAAGCTGGCAGCGGGATGCACAGGGGGACCCCCTCAGGTTGGGGGAGGCATTCTCACCCAGCAGAGCTGAGGTTCTGTTACTTCCTGTCACTGGGGGGAGCCAGACGAGTTACCAGGGTAACCAGCGGAAATAAATCTTGCCTGGGTAGAATTAAGCAGTGTTGTTGCCCAGGCAACTGATTAGGTCAGGTGTTTGGCTCGGGGCTTTTCCTGGTACCCAGCAGGGTAGATCACCTGGCATTGATGACCAACCCACTGGACCGTGGTTGCTCACCCAGGGCCCGTGCTCCTATCCCTGCTACTTCCTGCTTTGTCTTTACCCAGCATTTAGGGGTTCAGTGGCGCGAGACGGTCTGGAGCTGGCCGCTGTGACAGCGGCTGTGACTGCACAGGCCTGGGGTGCTGCAAGGAGGACCGGATGGCAGGGATTAGAAGGACTGGACAGGAAGAGACCCTCCCGTGCTGCTGCTGCTGCTGCTGCTAAGTCGCCCCAGTCGTGTCCGACTCTGTGCGACTCCATAGGTGGCAGCCCACCAGGCTCCCGCGTCCCTGGGATTCTCCAGGCAAGAACACTGGAGTGGGGTGCCACTGTCTTCTCCAATGCGTGAAAGTGAAGTCACTCAGTCGTGTCCAACTCTTCGCGACCCCGTGGACTGCAGCCCACCAGGCTCCTCAGTCCATGGGATTCTCCAGGCAAGAGTACTGGAGTGGGGTGCCATTGCCTTCTCCGACCCTCCCATGGGGTAGCTTCAAATCAAGGCTGGGGACTAAAGGTTCCAGGCAAGCACACAGCAGGTATGTGGGCCTGTGAGTGCCCTGCTTGAGGCAGCACCAGGACTAGGAAGCGGAGAGGCCTGCAGGTGTCTTTTGTGTCCCTGCCACTTCACACGTGGCACATATGTCAAGGCCACAATGGAGGCCTTGACCTTGAACGTACTTCAGTTGTGATGTCCACTTCAGGATCTACCAGACCTGCCTCTCCCTAGACAACATCCATCACAGGTGGAGGCTGCAGCTGGCCCCCATGTACCACCTGAGCTGCAAGTACCACCTCTCTGGCACCTGTGGAGAGGCTGTGCTCATGGGGAGGCACCTGGAGCAGGCTTGGGTATCGCCTGCCCACTGGGCAGATGTCCATCCTCACAGTGCCAGGTGGTACTCTGTATCACACTTTCAACACAATCCTTAAAGATACCCAAGGATCCTAGCCTCCCTGCACATCACACCGTTGTCTTCTGCAGTTCATAGACCAGACCCTTCCTTCCATGCCTGGGAAGTGGAGGAGCGTGGCTGGGAACCCAGCCCTCCCTGCTTAGGCTTGCTCGGCCCATGGTCTAGCCTGGGGAAGAGAGCCAGGGGGCCTTGCTTCAGTCCTGCTGGTATAACTCCCTCCTCACCCGATGGCACCATGTTTAATAGGGCCTACAGTCACCCTCTTCCTCTCCCAAACCCTCAGCTCCCCTACTTCAGGTAAACAACCTGCCCCAACAGTGATATGGTCCTCTAAGACCCCTACCCATGTGTCAGCTGCCAGTTTGTCTCACAGAGTGTGCACTGACCAGTGCCATCACCTCCAACATGAGTGGGTGGTCCTTGGAAGGATCAAAAGTGGGCTGTCAAAACGTCTGAATTGCTGCCCCATTTCAAACGTCTGGGGATGCCAGGGGCAAAGGGCACCTCCCTCTGCAGCAAGTCTACATAGAGCTTCCAGCTGGCCTGGCCAGCCTTTCTTTTGAACAGTGATGGTGGGGAGGGGCCAAGGGCACTAGTGCAGCGAGAGGGAAGGCCCCTGAGAGAGGGTCTCTTCCGCCTTCAGTGACACTTGATTGGGACCCTGGTGGGTATGGTCCGCACCAGACCAATCCAGAAGTTAACTCCCCCCAGACACCTGCTATCGGCCCTAACTCTGCAGAGAAACAACCTCTAGCTCCTCTGAAATGCGCATGGCCCAACGCTCGGCTGCCCTGGCTCCCCGAATTACTTGGGAAGGAAGAGAACAGAGCCATTCACGGGTGGGAAGGGGGACCCGGGTGCCTAGAGCCAGCGTGGGGAGCGGCGGGCGCCGCTGTAAGGGTGGTCCGGCTCAGCGGTCCGCCCACCCCCGAGGACCCACCAGCGCGTTCACCACAGACGTGGCTCCCCGCACACGCGCCTCCCCTCGTTGCCTTCTTGGCAATCAGCTCAGATCACTCCCCGGTTCCTGCGAAAGCCCAGCCCCACGGTGTGGGGTGGCGTGAGGCAGAGGCCACCTCTCCTGGACTTCCCGACTCAAACTCCACTCCCACTGCCGGGGCGCGCGAGGGTTAACCTCGCGGGGGTGGGGACTTAGGCGCAATCCCTGTTAGGAGGGAGGGGAGAGGAAGGGAGGCCGTCGGAACCCTGGGTATCTCAGGCTACCAGGCGCCACTGGGGCACATGCTGCGCGCAGCGAGGGGCCAAACGAAGTCGGGAGCAGGAGAGAGACGCGGAGTATCCAGACGGGTCAGGACGCCGCCCCCGTCCCAGAGGACCGCTCTTTCTACCCCGCCTCTGCCAGTCCCTTCCCAGCCGTCCCAGCCCCTTGCTCCGGCCCCCTGATTGCTTTGGGCAAGAATGAAGCCCGGAGACCCCACGACGACCCCGGAGGCCCAGTCGGCCGCCGTGGCTCTGGGTCTGCCGCGGCCCTGGGTCTGCCCGGCTGACGTGCGGCTCTGCGGCCACCTGCGGAAGCAGAAGTCCCAGCGCCGCCGCTTTTTCGTGCTCCGCGCCGACCCGCCGCGCCTCGAGTGTTTCGAAAGCGAGAAGAAGTTCCGCGCCGGCCGAACACCGCCCAAGTTCAGCGTAAGCCTGGGGGGCGCCTGCACCATCAGCAAGCGCATGGACGCGCGCCAGCGCCACCTGATCGTCCTGTACACGCGCGACCGCAGCCTGGGCGTGGCGGCGGCCAGCGAGGCGGAGCAGCAGGCGTGGTACAGCGCCCTGCTCGAGGCGCGCGCCGCCGCCGGTGAGGCCCCAGCCCCGCGCCGGAGATGCGGCCGGGGGAGTGTGTGTGTGTGTTGGGCGGGTGGTGGTTTGTGGACTTGGTTTATCCGTAGACTGCCCCTCCCAAGGGTCTCCGAAGTTAAGTCCAAACCTGAAGGGTTTACATCTTCGGGTTTTCATTCCCGCGGGCACAGTGTCTCCAACCTGCCGGCCCGGAGCCCCGGTGACCAGCCCATTGTCTCCTCAGGTCCCAGTTCCCACGAGGACCCCGGGGCCTGGATCCTCGCTCCATTTCAGGACGTCTGGCCTGTGACGCTGCGACCCAAGGGGCTGGGGCGGGCACGAGGCCTGGGCAGCGGCGGCTACTGCCTGTGCCTGGGTTCCGGGGTACTGAGCCTGCTGCGGAAGCCAGGGGGCAGAGGCTCCGGGGCCACCGGGGCATCTCCGCCGCCGGCCCTGCGCCTGTCCCTGCTCAGCGTGCGCCGCTGCGGCCACGCAGACTCTTTCTTCTTCCTGGAGCTCGGCCGCTCGGCACCCACGGGTCCCGGGGAGCTGTGGCTACAGGCGCCCGATGCCGTGGTGGCCCAAAGCATTCACGAGACCGTCCTGGCCGCCATGAAGCGAATCGGGGACAGTGGTGCTGTTGGCAGGGCTGAGCCACTGCTAAGAAAGCCCCCAACGGGAGCCTTCAGACCCTCTGTCCCCCAATCTTATGAGACCCCAGACTCTGAGGCCCAAACAAGCGAGCTGAACCGTCGGAATGGCCCGAGTGAGACCAGCGAGCAAGCAACCCTCAAGACCCTGGCGAGGCTGGGGGAGGCAGCCTCCAGCCCCGCGAGGTTGGAGCGGGGCGGGGGCTACATAACAATGGGAGCCGGGAGTGACTACGAGCCCATGAAGGGTGGCCAAGCCGGCGGCTACCTGGTGATGGAGCCCCCGGGCCTTCCCGCCTCCACCAAATCAGCTCCCCGCCAGCCGCTCCAGGATGGAGGGGTCACTGAATACGTGACCATGAGCTGCTGTGCACCACGGTCCTTTTCTTTCTTGCCTCTTTCCTCCGGGGCCGGGGAGCATGGACCTGGGCTCCAAGGCGCTCATCTCGGCCTCCGAGACGGCTGGGGACGGGCTGGGGCTCAGCCCTGCTTGCAGCCGCCATCAGAGTTAGCCGGGGAGTACGTATGCATTGAGTATGCGGCCGCGGACTACACAGGAATGGGCACTGCCATCCCCGAGCCCCCCGACCATGGCCTCAACTACGTGGACCTGGATCTGGTCCCTCCCCTGGAGGTGCAAGGCCACGCACCGGAGGCGAGGTCCCGCCCACACAGCTACGCTCGGCTGGAGTTCCAGAACCTTGCTGAGGCCGGGGTGAGAAGACACCCCGCTCCCATCTCCCTGCCAACTCCCACCCCCGCCTCCCTTGGACAGGACACCACTCAGTATAGCTGACAGACGGGAGTGCAGGGAGGAAAAAAATGCAAGGTTAAGAATGCCTTCCCCCCAACCCCTTCTCAACCCCAAAGGCCCCTTCCCCACGGCAGAGTGGCTCTAAAGTCCAGATGTGCCCAGGCCATGTGACCAGCAGAAGCACCAAGCTGCCCCCTAGGACCCGCTGCCCACTCCACTCTTCCAGTCTTTGGGAGGAGTTTCCCCCAGAAGTTGGGTTCTTTTAAGGGAGAAAATTCTACAACTCTTCTCCTCTTAAAAAACACCATCACCACCAGAACCCTACACATTTCTACACCTTCTGAGCCAAAGCCCTGATCCTGTTTCCCCACAGAGTTCCTGCAGCGTCACTCCAGACTCTCAAGTCTGCTTCGGTCCCCCACCCTGCCCCTGATGATGACATTGATGATGCGGAAGACATACAGGCCTGGCCCTGCCCCCACCCACGTGCAGGTTTGCCGGGTGTCTGCCAAAGTCCTGGGACCCCAGCGCAAGAGGGATGAGAGCACCAGGTATCTTACACTAGTGCCCCCCCCCCCCCCCCCCCCCCCCCGCCCCCGGGATGAACCCTGCCTTCCCCCCCGTGTGGCTAAGTATGCGGCCGCGGACTACACAGGAATGGGCACTGCCATCCCCGAGCCCCCCGACCATGGCCTCAACTACGTGGACCTGGATCTGGTCCCTCCCCTGGAGGTGCAAGGCCACGCACCGGAGGCGAGGTCCCGCCCACACAGCTACGCTCGGCTGGAGTTCCAGAACCTTGCTGAGGCCGGGGTGAGAAGACACCCCGCTCCCATCTCCCTGCCAACTCCCACCCCCGCCTCCCTTGGACAGGACACCACTCAGTATAGCTGACAGACGGGAGTGCAGGGAGGAAAAAAATGCAAGGTTAAGAATGCCTTCCCCCCAACCCCTTCTCAACCCCAAAGGCCCCTTCCCCACGGCAGAGTGGCTCTAAAGTCCAGATGTGCCCAGGCCATGTGACCAGCAGAAGCACCAAGCTGCCCCCTAGGACCCGCTGCCCACTCCACTCTTCCAGTCTTTGGGAGGAGTTTCCCCCAGAAGTTGGGTTCTTTTAAGGGAGAAAATTCTACAACTCTTCTCCTCTTAAAAAACACCATCACCACCAGAACCCTACACATTTCTACACCTTCTGAGCCAAAGCCCTGATCCTGTTTCCCCACAGAGTTCCTGCAGCGTCACTCCAGACTCTCAAGTCTGCTTCGGTCCCCCACCCTGCCCCTGATGATGACATTGATGATGCGGAAGACATACAGGCCTGGCCCTGCCCCCACCCACGTGCAGGTTTGCCGGGTGTCTGCCAAAGTCCTGGGACCCCAGCGCAAGAGGGATGAGAGCACCAGGTATCTTACACTAGTGCCCCCCACCGCCCTCCCCCGCCCCGGCCGAAGTGATGACACCCCCTTACTCCCTAGTTTGCTTCTCCCAATGCCAGGTCTGTGCTCAAGACAATCCTCCTTCTCCCAGGCCTGGCAAAGCTGAGGGAATCTTTGCTTCTAATATATTCAGTCTAGCCTAGAGTAACATACTGTATACTCCCCCGTCTTCATTAAAGTTTCCCTGCTGGGTCAGCCTGGAAAGGTCTTAGGTCTATAGATTCCCCACCTTATGGGGGAATGAGTAACAAGAATCAGAGAGGGGCAGCCAAAGCTGTGGTAGAGGAAGAGACCCCATCCCTGCCTCCACGCCCCACTCTGCCATTGACCACGAGAAGCCTGTTTGCAAACCAACAGTTTTATTATCAATAGAACCTGCCTGGGGAAGTAAAGGACCTATTCTGTCCCTGGAGGAGCTATGGACCTTGGGCGTCTGGGGTCCCAGGGAGAGATGGTTCCCCGCAGTGAGAACAGCCTGGGCCACCACTGGCAGCTGGGTGATCAGAGGCAGGGGCTGGGGGGACAGAAGGGAGCCCGGGAGCCCCTGAGGAGCTGGGTCTTGGTTCCCCCTGGCTCATCTGCAGGAGGCCAGCGAGGGCAATCAGCTCTGGCCCACTGAGCCAGGTAGTGGAGCAGCCTGAAGATGGGATGGGGAGGAGCCAGGGGGACATGATCGGGCGTGGCAGCAGCAGCTTCAAAGAGCCCATCACCTGAGGAGAGAGGAGGGGCAGTGGCTCCCTGCAAGCCCTGCCTGCAGACTGGGGTGAGGCCGAGGCAGGAAGAGCGCTCACCTGCTGAGGGACCTCAGACAAGTACAGGGGAACACGCTGCCCACGGGGCAGCAGAGGGTCCAAAAGGAAGACGTCTTCAGAGCACATCACCGGGAACCCTGGGGAGGAGAAGCTGCTGGGGTGGCAAGCTCTGCGCTGGTTCTCTGCTGAGTCTGAGAGGACCAAGGGTAGTACCTGCAGCCCTGGGCACTTGCTCTTCACTCCAATGTCCTGCTAGACTGGGCCTGAGGCCCCTGCATGAGGCTGCTTGGTACAGAGGCCAGAATGAGGGATGGTACAAGGTCCGGCTTGAGAAGGAGACGCCAGACGCACAGCTGGGTCCCTGTAGAGGGAGGGACAGTAAAGATTCCTAGAGCTTCAGCCCCTCCCAAGGCATCCCTGTCCCACCCGAGATCAGTGCCACAGGCACCCCCAACTCACCCACACCAGCCGACGTCCTGCTGTAGCCTCATAGTTGGGGTCCCAGGGCGCTAGCAGGGTCATCTTTGATGGTGCCACCCCCCAAGTCCTCTGAGGGGAGAAAGGAACTGGGGGGGGGGCAGGGAGAGAGAGAGTAGGGGACTTGAAGAGATTAAAACAGGCTCAGGGATCAGTAAAAAGGTCTTGGGGGTAAAGATGGCAGGACCCCGTACCTACCTGGAGTTCCCAGGGAATGCTTGGCAACCAGGCCTGGGGGCAGCCGAGGCCGCAGCTGCTCTTTCCGAGTCCAGGAAAGCCTTGGAGGCCAGGGCTGAGGGCTGGGGGCGCAGGGAGAGGGGTACTGAGATGCTCCGGTCACAGCCTCCCCCATGCCAAGTCTGAATATCTCCAAGGCAAGAGACCAGGGTGCCCGGTGTGGGGAGACGGATCATACGCATTGTTCAGTAGGGACAACTGAGATTTCCTCCACTGTGGGCCCCTTTCGGGTTCCCCCCAAGTGCCGTCGGCCGAGCCCCTCACCTGCCCTGTGCGGCTGTTCCTTGTTCCCCCAGGGCGTTCTCTCTCGAGTCCCAGGCCTGGGAGAGGCCGCTGCCCGCTGAGGGGTGTCGTTCCCTGGGCGCCTGCTCTTCGCCTGCACCCCACCGCCGGGGGGTCCAGGGCAGCATGTCGAGTCGGGAAGGCGGGCAGGGCCACACCTCGGCGCTCGCGCAGCCCGCCTGGGCCCTCTCGGTCCCTCCACCAGCCCGGCCTCCCTCAGAGACCTGTGCTTCCACGCGCGCGTGCCCGCGAGCTTGGGTCGCGGCCCACCTCGCCGGGCCTCGCGATGCCTCGTGACGCGGGCGCCCAGCGCGTTTCCGGGACGTGTGGCGCGCGGACCCGCCAGGACTCCCGCGAGCGCCCCCTGGCGGCGGGGTGGCAGGGCCGCGCGCGAGGGCGAAGCCTGGGGAGCCGCGGCACAGGAAGTGGACGTGAGGAGGGGGCACCCGCTCCCCACACGCACTGCTCTTGTCCGCGCGCGCGCACGCACACACACACACACACACACATCTGAGGGATGACCTAGAGGGCTTCCGGCTTCTCTTTATTGCACTTGACACAACATCCAGCTCCCCGTCTTCCATCCCAGACCCTTGGCCGCACCCAGGGGGCAGCGCGCCTTGCGGGGCCGGCCTGCTTCCGACCTCCTGGGCAGAGGTGCCCGAGGCATAGGGCCAGGCCCGAGGCCGCCCTCACCAGTCCTCGCTAGAGAGCGGAGCCCAGACGCCGCTGTCTTCAGTTCCTGGGGCCCCCGCCGGGTTGGGCCCCTGCACCCCGACCTCAACCCTAAGGACGTTCCAGCAGTGCATGGATGAGAGCAGCGACGTAGGGGAGGCCCCTTCCTGGGGCCCCCTCCTCTTCCAGGATGTGGTGGGGCTGGCACAGGGACTCCTGGGGGAATGGGCCCGGGTTAAGTTCTCCTTGTGCCTCCTCCTCTCGGCTGTGGGGTAGGAGACACCCTAAAGGAGCCTGGACCAAGAGGGCTGACGGGATGTAGCAGGCAAAGGTCAAGGGCACTCTGGACATGGCTTGGGGACTACTGAGATGCAAGGAAGCTGCCAGAGGGTAACAGAAGGGAGATGACACAGCGGGCCGAGGCTTAGAAGGGAGGACAGACCTGCCACTTTCAGAGGAAAATGCTGGAGTAGGCGGGCTGGCACATAGAGCCCTGGGGACACGGCTGGGGCTGGGCCCAGCACAGCAGGAGCAGACGCACACACACAGAAACACACAGGCGGCCACGATCTGTACAATTTATACAAGAGACAGGGACCCAGCCTGGGCCCCTGCATCCCCTACAAATATAGAGTTCTCTCTACAAAATATAGATAATTTAGCCCCCTATAGCAGC
>SJYR01002090.1:360674-372952 GCA_006410655.1 Kobus ellipsiprymnus
AGGAAGGTTAAGATCCACCCTCTGGGGAAGCAGGGAGAGGACTTGAAGGCACCATCAGCACGCAGGGGGAGGGGCAGGAGGAGGGGCTACCGGAGGGGACCAGAGGCTGGGGGCCCAGGGTCTGGGGCTACCAGAGTGGGGCCTCTGAAGTCAGTGTGTATGAGGGGTGGGGTTACCTAGTGTCTTTGGTAGGGGCTGAAGGCACCACTGGTGGGAAGGGGGTTGCACAGGAGTCTTATAAATAGAAAGAGGGCAGGGTGGGGGGAGGAGTGGCTTCAGGTCCTAGGAACCCAGGAGCCGAGTGTAGACGACACAGAGCAGCAGCATGAGGACCACGTAGAAGAGGATGAAGCCGCCCAGACCAGAGGGGGGCCAGGGGGGCGGGGGGGCCCTGCCCCCCACCCGCTTCACAACCTCCAGGGTGGTCCACAGCCCCTGGGCGGTGCCCTGGAGGAGATCTGAGGGCGAGCACAGGTCGGCCTGGGAAGGGAGAGTAGGACAGATGGACAAGACAAAGGACACACGTCAAGGGCAGCAGCAAGACCATCCTCCCACCCCTGCCCTCACGTGCAGGGCCAGAGCCACGCCAACATGCAGGGTGCGGGAAGGGAGGCATGCGGGGGACACACAGGACGGGCTGGGGGCTGTGCTTCCTTCTGGGGAGCAGAGACCCCCGTGAGCATCCATGCAGAGGCCCCTGCTGAGCCCAGGACACTGCACCCTTTATAGGAGAGACCAGCCCTGCGCCCGAGGGCACACCCCCATACCTCAGGTACCCCCATTTTTCGACAGGCTTCTAAGAAACTCTCCACATTCTTCCGAGACTTGAGGGCACTGAGTTTTGGCTGAGGGTGGGTAAGAAAGGAAAGAGGGAGTAAGAGAGAAGCCCCAGGGGTTCCTGCCCCAACCCCTACTTCCTGCCCTGGGCGCCAACTGACCACAGCAGGCGAGGGCACGTGAATGAAGGGCACACAGCGGGGCCGCAGCTGGTTGGCCAGCTGACAGAGGATGACCCCATTGGCCAGAGCCTCAGCCAGGTCATCGGGCAGGGGCCGCTGCAGCTGGCACTCAAGCACCTGGGAGATGGGAAGGAGGGGGAGAGGTCAGAGTCTCCAGAGGAAGTACCAGGCTGGGCAAGGAGGAGGCTGAGGGAAGCCAGGAAACAGGGGCCCACGCGGAACCCACACGAGTCCCACCTCTCATACCTGGCGCAGCTGAGCCATCACCTCCTTTTCGTCCAAAAGCTGGGGAGATCGCCGAGGTCTCAAGACAGTGTCTGGTGAGGAAGGGCCTGGAGGAAAGGAGGGTGTGGGGCTGTCTCCACCGCCCACCATGGACTTTGCAGCCGGGTTGCAGTGTCTGGCACCCACATCTCCTGCCTCTGTGCTTGTGGGATTTTCCACACAAAGGGACAATTGACCGGAGAACTTCTAGGCCACAAGGGATAACCCCAGCCTGGAGCTTAGTGCTGGATTAGTACTGGGGACGGGGCAAGACCCACCTGAGCTGCTCTGAGAGGAAGAACGGAAGAGGAAGCTGTTTGGTCTCTGAATGGAGCTGAGCGGCCGGGGAGCAGGTGCGGTCGCTGGGGGCCGGAGCCAGGGGACAGGGACGGGGCAGAGAAACACCTCCTCAGTGTCCTACCCCTCCCTCAGGCCGCCAGGCCTCAACCTGCTCCCCCACCTACACAGGGCCCCATCCTCCACCCAAAGCCCCCCTGCCACCTGGTCCAGATGGAAGCGGGGGCTCCCGGGAGGTGGAGGCAGGGGCAGGGGTGGGGGCTCCCTGCCCCCCTGATGCTCCCAGCTGAGTGGTATTGGACCTGGACGTGCCACTGAGGAGACAGAAGGGGAATCAGAGGCGTGGTCAGGGCAAGAGTGTGTGCTCAGGGCGGGGACTGAGAGACGTGGAGTCCAGGACACATACTTGTAGGCGGCCTGAGTGGACGAGGCACCGGGACCCCCGCCAGCAGCCCTGAGCCCCAGCTTCAGAAAACTGGAAAAGGAAGGAGACGTGGGGTCAGCAGTGCCGGGCAGGGCTCCGCCACCCCCAGGAGGCAGAGAAGCCGCGGGGGCTCCCGGGCAGCGTGCACCTGTCCTTCCGGGGGGCCCCCCACACGGCGCTCTGCTGCTGCCGCCGCTCGCGCTCCTGCCACAGCTGCAGGGTGTCGGGGCGCCGCCGCTCCTCCCCCGCCGGCTCCTCCCGCCTGCGGGCAGAGGGACAGAGGCAGCGCTGAGGACGGAGCTGAGGGCATGTGGCGGGCGGGGCGCCGCCTCGGAGCCTCCGGGTACCTGCTGCGCGGCGCCCTCTCCGCGTCTCCCGCCGCAGGGCTCGACGACTCTGGCGGCCGCGGCTCCTGAAGACAGAACCACAGAGGGGCTGAGGGGGTCCCGAGCCTGCCCTGGCTCGCTCCCGCCGGCCCTCACGGTGGATGGACACAGGATGCGGCGGCCCCTCACCTCGCCGGTGCCACGCTCCTCATCCTCCCCAGGCACGTGGCTGTCGATGAAGTCGATCTGCTCAGGGTCTCCGTCCGCTAGAGAGAGCAGGGCGTGTCAGTGAGCGGAGTGGGGCGCAAAGGGCCTCGTCCACACCCCCAGCCCGCAGCCCATGACCCCACTGCTCACCAGAGCCATCCTCCCTTCGCTCCCTGGGCCCCCGAGGCTCCCGGGCCAGCTCTGAGATCCGGAAGGACAACTCGGAGAACTCATCCGTTGACTGGAAATGCAGAAAGGCAGAGATGGGAGATCGACCCTCCAGAGTCTGGGCCCGTGGTGAACCAGCCCTTCCCTGAGGTGCATGGATGAGGGACTGAAGAAGACGGCTCCAGCCACCCTCATCTTTCTGAGCTTTCGAGGCAGAAGACGAAGGTTCCTAGCTCAGAGGTTCTCCCCGAGGCCGAGATCCCCCGTGTCTCATGGGAAGGAGGCCCTTACCTCATTTCCAGACCACCTCTTGCTGCCACTGTCCACGCTGTGGAAGCCCGAGTCCAGCCCGCCATCATACCGGCGTCCTGGAAACAAGTCCTCGGCGGGGCTGGGGCCAGCCAGGGAGAGCCGGTCAGCCCCGATCTGGGTGGCCACCCCCTCATCCACCCTCTGGAAACCACGGGGTCCCTGGTGCTGGGGAGGGGTTTAAGCATCCAGGGGCTTCCTTCCTTCCCATGTGGAACTTACCAGGGGCTGAAACTCGGGGGGCGGGAAGGAGCAAGGTCTCCCAGTGCAGACCCGCCGCGCCGCCCAGCCTCTGTCGACAAATACTTGAAGATGTGAAGTTTCCCCTTCAGGCAGATCTGGGTGTGGAGACATATAGTGAGGGGAAGGGGGGACCCCCGGATCCTGCTTAACTACCAAAGGGACCCACACCCCCCAACTCCTGCCCACTCTTGGCCAGCCCTACTGCCCAGCCCTGCCCCCACTCACCTGGGCAGGTGGGCTCTGCAGGGGGTTGCTGTCCAACAGAACGACCTGCAGGTGCCTGAGGCGGCAGAAGGAGACCGGGATGCGGGAGACACGGTTACAGGAGAAATCCAGGCGGACAAGAGGAAGGTCCCCCAGCTCTGGGGGTGGGTGAGGGAGAAGTCAGGAGCATGCTCAGGGGCAGGGCCTTGTGTTCACTTCCTCTGCCCCCAGCTGGCATGTCACCTCTCCGGCAGCCCCTCTGCCCTGGTGGGCAGAGGGCACTCCCCAGGAACCACCGCCCTGCTCCTCTGCCCACTCAAACTGACTCAGCTGCTGCCCATCTGCTTCTCCTCCCTGCCCACTCCACCCCACCGCCGCTTCCTCCTTTTCAAGTGTCCATCACAGGGCCCAAATCAAACTGTGACACCTTGTTGCTCAAAAGCCTTCCAGGACTTGCAGCCAGGGCTGCTACAGGTGAGCGGGCGGTGTCCTGCACAAAGGCATGGGAAGAGGGAGCTGCAACCCCCAGGCGCTCTACTAGTCAAGCCCTGGCCCACCCGCAGGAGAATGGTACCCTTCTCTACTTCTCAGAGAGGCCCCCTGGATTAGTGATGAGCTGAGGCACGGATAAGAATGAAAATCGCTACTCTCTGGTCAAGTAGCATTCCTGGTTAAGGAGTTCATGAGCTGGCTCTGCCCACATTCCCCACCTCGCTTCCCACCCTCACGCCACAACAGACCGCCCTCCAGCCCCTTGGCTCTGGCTTCCCCACATGGTGTCTGCTCAGCTAGGAGAGCCCCAGTTTTCTGTCCATGCATCTTTCCAGGTTCAGCTTAGGTGTCACTTCTCTGAAATCTTTCCAGACACTAGGCTGGAATTTATTGCTCCTTCCTCTGTTTCCCCGGGGCATTTTGCTAGGGCCTCTGATGGCCCAGAGAGAGCCCTGATCAAATGCTTATTTGTACCCCTACCATCTTAGAAAAAGGATGGGAGGAGCCCAAACAGGTAGCCACCTGACTCCCCTCGCCAGCTCTTCAAAAACACAGGCAGCACAGCCGCAGTCCTTTTCGCCAGTCCTGGCTCGCCTTCCTAACCATTCCGTGCTGGCCCTCCCTGCCCTACACATAGGGGTGCACCTGCCTGGGCTGCAGAAGGGTGGGGAGCTCTCCTTCAAAGGCCAACTCCCACTGTGCCTCCGGGCCGAGGTCTTCCCCAGGCCCCAGGCAGAGCCACGTGGCTCCCTCCAGCTTCTATGGCTTTAAGTTTCCTGTCCTAGCACCTCCTTCTGCTTGTCATTAAGCCATTAAATCTTCAGAGCTGGCCCCAGCACTGAGTGACATCACTCACATCTACCTAGTCCCCACCTAAAACACAGGAAACACACACACACAGAGCTGACTGAATAAAGGAAGGTGTGCCTGCTTCGGCGCAGAGACTATCAAGTGTCGGGGTGCATCACAATTAGCTCATTAAAATGGGCTTGCCTGGTTCAGAATCTCTGGGGAGGCAGCACGGGGCCTCACTGGACTCGGGTTTTGAGAGCTTCATCTGCGCTAAGTGGTGTGACACTGGGTGACCTCGAAGGCCCTTTCTGACCATGAAATTCTACAGGGTGCCTCCCCATGGACTCACCTACTGCCCTTGCTGTACCTTCCCCCACATCTGTCAAGTACAGCTAATAACCCCTGCCTTGCTGGCTTCAGAGGGGTGCTGGTCAAGAGCAAGGAAAATAATTTACAGTGTATTTCATGCATGGCAAAACCCTGGGTGACTAAGGTATCATTATTCAAGGTAGATGCACACACACACACACACACATACACCCCTGGCAACCCTAGGCGACTAAGGCATTATTCAAGGTAGACACACACACACACCCTGACACCCTCTAGGTCAGGCATTATTCAAGGTAGACACACACACGCACACACGCGCACACCTCTGACACCCTCTAAGTCTTCCTTTTCCTCACCATCAGGCAGGGTACTGAGCTGGTTCCTCCGAACGTTGAGATCCCGCAGGGTAGGGAGGCTGCACAGCTCCGTGGGGAGCGACTGCAGCTCATTGCTACTCACGTCCTGGAATGAGGAAAGACGAGGAAAGACGTGGGGAAAGAGCATCAGACCTGGAGCATCAGAAACTGCCTCCTGAACCAGGCTACTTCCTTTGGTCTCATCCTTTCCCCTAGGGCACATCCCGCCTTTCCCTGCCCTCCTGCCAAAAGGCCCTAGTGCCTGCTTCAGCCATCCCCCTGGTCTCCCTGCTCCCCATCCTCACGAGCTGTCGCAGGCTCCCCAGGGCACTGATGTCGGGAGGCAGGGCTCCCAGTTTGTTGTTACTGACGATGAGCACGCGCAGGGGCAGCTGACAGATGTAGGGCGGCAGCGATGACAGCTGGTTTCGGCTGCAGGAGGGAGAAAGGCAGTGGGTTCTCCCTCCAGGCAGGAACTCTCCCGTGTTGCCCTACTTTCTGGGTCACGGGGAGGGTCACTCAGGGTGCCATGCACTGGCACTTGGGGCTGAGAAGGACAGCCCCCTACCCTCCTGTGGCCCTGCCTCCCTACCTGAGGTTGAGGTAGGTGAGAGCGGTGAGATTCCCCAAGGCTGGGTTCAGGCATCTCAGACAATTATGGTACAGGCTCAGGCCCTCCAGGGACACCAGCTGGCACGCCGCCTCTGGCACCTCAGGGAACCGGTTCCGGGATAGGTCTAGGGGAAACAAGTGTCAGGAGGGAGCTTGCAAAGGCCCAGTCCTGGACAGGAGGATCCTGAACTTCCCCGGAGCCAGTTGCCCAGCCCTCTATCTCCCTGGCTGACCTAAAGAATCAGACCTATAAACCTGGACTCCCTAGAGTTTAAGAAGAAAGACTTCGTAACCTGGAGCACACTCCAGGTATGACCAGAAGGGCAAAGGCAAGACTGGGCTGGAGAAGCCTAGATTGGGGGGTGGGGGGAGGACAAGCCACAAACAGTCTTCAGACACACAAACGCAGGGCTATTCTACAAGGGGGGTTAGATTCTCTACCTCCTGTGGTCCCCACTGTCCTGTGATGCCTGAGGAGGTAGAAGGCAAAGGTCATAGGAGAAGGTTGATGCTCCAAAGGAACTAGCAAGGTGAAGGGCTGGGAGGTCCAAGGTAAGACTATGAACCACCCCCGAGGGAGATGACCAAGAAGGCTCCTCCCTCCTAAGGGCTCCGTCTCCCACCCTCAACCTATCTTCAACCTAGGGGGAAAACCAGGGGTCATTCGAGCCTAGAGACCTGACGCTGGCCTAGTTTTTCACCAGCCCCTTGGCATCAGCAAGCCAGGCCCATGGGACTATGAAGTTACAGATTCCGAGGACCTGAGGGAAAGACAAGTGGACCAAGCCGGAGGTGGGAACTGGAGTCCCAGGCAAGGACTGGGCTCCTTCCTACCCTCTTCCACTCCCAACAGCCTGCCTCTACTTCCTCTCTCACTTTTACCCAGACTTCAGACCAGTGTCTGTGTCTTGGGCACGGGCGAGGCGTGGAGAGTGCGGAAAGGAGGGGTGAGTCTATTGCCATCCTTTTATCTCAACCAGTGGCTTGCTAGACCAGGGCAGGCTTCCCGCCAGGCTGGAGGCATTCACTGCTCAGGCCTCTGCAGCTGGGTTTCTGCTTTCTCTGCTCAGCCCGTATTGGGAGAGGCCCAGGGCCTGCTGGGGGAAGTCCCAGGCCATGGAGCTTGGGTGAGCTTCTTAGAGGGCCCTCTCCAGGGAAGGGCAAGCAAAAGCCGAGGGGAGGGGAAGCTGGGGTTATCCCCCAAGGAGGTGAGTCTTGTGACAGGAAATGAAGCAGAAACAATCTGTCGGCTTCTGTCTCTGGTGGGCCCTGTGTTTACCAGGGTGGATAACAGCCTGACGCCCCAGGAACCCCCTCTGCTCCCAGCCCTGGCGTGCACAGAAAGAAGACCTGTCACAGGAGAAGACAGTTCCGGGGAGGCTGGGAGGGTCAGATGCATCCGCCCGCCCCGCCTCCTCCACCTGCCCACCCACTTTCTCTTGAGTGCACTGCTGGGGCCTGTGGGAGAAGGGGTGGGGAGCAAGTTCTGATGGGGTGCACAGGGGGCAAAAGCTCGGAGCGGAAGGGAGCAGGGCTGGAGGAGGCAGGGCCTAGGCAGCACAGGATGTGGTCTGTGAGAGAACGAGCTGCACTTCTCTTTTGTGAGCTCATCCCTTCCCCCACTTCAGGATTCATCTTGCTATCAGGGCCCCAGGAACAAGTCCAAGGGACATCAGGGACCTGGGCCACGGGACAGCGTGTGCAAGGAACACGCTGGTTCAGAAAGAGCTGGGGAAACAGGAGGAGAGCCTCCACAGGATTAGGGTGGCAGTGCTAGAAGCCTTCAGTCAGTCAGGGCTGAAGGGCAGGGAGGTGTGGGGAGCAGGGCGAGGGCAACACTGACTGGCTCCCTGTCACTTCCCCTTTCCCACCCCAAGTCACAGGCACCCTGCGTGGGCAGAGGGGCCAGAGGAGAGAGCCCGGGATGAGAGAGGCCCACCTGGCCTAGAACCCGGGCCCTGAAAGGACTGAAGCCTCCTGTGTGGAGAGCAGGGCAGAGAGGGGTTCACAGGAAGCTGGGACTGTCCCAGGAGAACGGGCTGCACCCTGAGCCGGGCTGCACCCTGAGCCGGGCTGCACCCTGAGCCGGGCTGCACCCTGAGCCGGAATGCTGCGGGAGGAGGTGGGAGGGGGTGGGAGCTGGGAGGGGCCCTGGAGTTCTTGGGAGTTTTCCCCAGGAGTCCACTCTCACAGACAGAGCCCTAAGGAAGTAAAGAATAACATTTGGTCTTTGTCAAAAAACAAGCAAGGGGGAGGGGAAGGGGAACAGACGGCGAGTGTCACACAGCTGCTGAGGTCAATCTGGAGCTGGGGGGTTAGGCGGCTGGGGGAGACTGAGAGGGACGGGAATGGCTCCCGGGTTCCCTGAACTCACTCACCGCAGAGCCGGCCTGTGAGTTTACCTAGCAACCCAAGACAAGCGGAGTGGTTTCAACTGGTTCTCTCAAGACAGTCAAGGAAAGACTAGGGTGTTTGCAAGTGAGCAGGCACCTGCTAGGCGGGGAATGCAGATCCAGGGGAGTCATCAGGGGGTCACTCTCATCCAGCCTCAAGTCCAACCCTGGGCTCCGCTGGGGTGGGGCTTTGGGAATGTGGTCCTCCGCCCCTCTCCCAATCCCCACCCCCTCAGCTGCCAGCCCAAGGTCAGCGTCGGCCTTCCGAGCAGCTGAGGCCTGACTCACCTGTCACAGTGGAGTCCCCTACACCCTACCATCAACAGACACCAGGGTGGAGGGCGCATGATTAGAGGGATCCTAGGGGTGGGGGAGTGGGAAGGGCAGTGGGGACGGCTCTAGCTAAGATTTCCTTCCTTTCAACAACTGCCTCAAGTCCCTCCCCCTGGGGAAAAGCAGAAACTGAAATGGGAATTCTAGGGTCTCAGTGAGATCACAGACTCCACAGTGACCTCACACACGCAAGAAGGAGGAGGAGTCTCAGATAAAGGGGTTAGGATAATGGGAGGAAGAACTCGCGCAGAAAAGAGTTGGGGGAGGTGGGAGATTTGCTTCTTTTCCACGGGCTGGCTGCGTGAAGAGTGGAGAGAGGCAGCAGCCTCAGGGGGCGGGACTACCAAACGAAGGACACAAACTTGGGGTTGTCAGGGGCAAATCTATGATAAGCGGGGGCCTGGGGCTGCTCGTATCTCGGTGGAACAGGGTAAAGAGTTGGAAACGAAGTGAGGAAAGAGAAAGGAGTCATGGGGGGTGGGTGGGCTTTCGGGGGTGCTTTATGGAATGATCAGAACTAAGGCTGAAGAGATCACGCAAATAAACCAACCAGGTGAGGGGCGGGACCATTCTACAGGTGCGCAGATATGCAAATAAAGAGCAGCAGATCACGACGCTCGGCCAGGGACTCTGGGTGTTCAGCAAGGGCTCATTGTCTAGTAGTTCTTAAAGTGGGGAGGGGGCTGGTAGCGGACTTATGCAAATCCACAGAATCCAGAACTCCGATGGCCAGGTGATGGGGCGGGTCAGACGCCCCGGCCCCTGGAGAAACAAGCGAGGGGCGGGACTATGCAAACGAGGGTCCGGGCCAGGCTCGGGGCCCGGTTGCACACTCACCAGCCTGGGTGATGTCTGACAGGTCGTAGCTGCGAGCCGCGCCCCGGGGGAAGTGCTTCAAACGCCGGTTAGACAGGTTCAGGGTCCCGGTGGCCACGGCCTCCTCTAGGGCCCGCTCTGCACTGCGGCTCCCGGGCAGACCTGGAGACCCTGGGACGGAGGTCGTGGCCGCCGCCTCCTCACCCCCGGCGGCGAGTGGGGCCGCCACAGCCGCCGCCATCCGCTCCCGGCGGCTCCCGCTGCCTGACTGACGGGGACCGGCCGTCCCTCCTTGCCCCTCCCCCTCCTCGGAGCCGCCGTAGTCGCTTCCCGGGGGGAGGGAGCGGGCTCAGGGACCCGGCGGGCCAATCGGGACCCCGAGACGCGTCGGAAGTGGCTAATCAGAACCCGCCGGGAGGGGTGAAGACTCCTGCACTGAGTGGGGCGAGAAGAAGGGAGGGGGACGAGATTAGAGCGCTCGCCAACGGCCGAGGCTCCAGGCCGGGCCGCCCCGCGCAGCCGCACCCAATCACAAATCTCAGGAGTGGGGATGGAGCCAATCAGATCCAATCAGGAGGCGGAGAAGCCCGGGGCTCCACTCTGCGGGGATGGAGGCCGAGAAAAGCAAACCCTCAGCCTCGTCCAACGAGAACCAATCGCAAGCCAGATGCAGGCGAGTGACTGTCAAGAAGGCCAATTAGATCCTCCCAAGGGAATCTGGCCCGGCCTCCTCTCTGAGGGACGGCTCTACCTACCAATAGTATGGGATAGAAGACAGCCCCCTTCGCTAAGGAGGAGGCGGGTGAACTAGAACTTTTTGAGACTGAGATAAAAGAATGCGAGTGCGGCGCGCTCGGCAGGCTGCAAGCGGTTGCAAGGGCTGAAGTTATTGTGTGCAAGTTGGACTTGTGAGCAAGCGAGCTCAAAGCTTTGAGGACCGTGGGGATTAGGGGGAGCGGGAGGCACGGTGATGCCTGAGGCCAGTGTACAGAGGGGTCGTTGCCGCAGAAGGGATTGTGGATGCCATTCCAGCTGCGAAGGCTGAGGGACCCCCTACAATCTGGAGTCCGAGCCGACCAGTGGCTTCCTAGGGGCTGGAGATGCCCAGCTCAACTCCTGGAGGAAGGGTTAAGGAAGACCCGGGAAGCCTCGAAAATAAGCCTGGGCTATCCCGCTGCCCAAAGGAGCGTGCCTGGCTGGGCTGAAATTGTGATGATCAAACCTGCGGGATTAGTCTAGAAGGGACCACCCTCACCTAGAAGAAGTCCTCCGTTTTACAAACAGGAAATAAACGGAGGGAAGTTGATGAGCTGTCAAGAGAAAACAGCAAGTTACTGACAGCTCGCACTGGAAGCCAGGCTTCTCCCTGCATCAGCTTTTGCGTTGGGCTTTTTTTCTGTTCGCACTCTTTGGCTTCCAAGGTGAAACGGAGTGGATAAAGAGGACCCAGATCCAAGAGGAAGCTGCCTATACTTGTTCTGTCTGCTGAGAGATCTTACCATCCTGTTAGGTGGCATAAGGACCTAGTATAATCCACTTAATTGGTTAACAGTTGCCTAGCCACAAGTAGCTGAAGAATCTCTCCCATAAGTCACAACTCAGATGTTGACATTCCGAGACATTTATTGAATTATTAGAATTCCATCCTGTGTGTCTCAAACTAGGTGTTTACTGGTCCTCGCAAGTAAGGGAGTTGGATTGGATGGTTGACTGTCTACTAACTAACACAGAAAACGAATGAGTCTATAATACTGTGCAGCTGAGGGCTGGTTGTCCAGGCCTAAATTCTTCAGCCTTGCTGGGACAGCCAGCCACTCCTTGGATGTATCAGTGCAGATCTTCTTCCCCCACATGGACAGATGCAGCCCCAGCTCCTGCTGCTTCCCATCCATGTCATCCCCCTCTCCCCATAAGACTAAGTTAATAGCTTAAACTCTGGGAGATATCCTAAGCTTTCAGAGTAAATCTATTCCTTTCTTCCACCTTAATAGGTTGCCCTTCATGCATGCAGCCATGTTACTGTCCCAGGAAAGAAGTCTACTTTTGGATGTGTTCTTCATGAGCAAAGAGTAGTGTTACTGTGCTCAGCTGTGCCTGCTGTCATCTGATGCATGCTCTCATGAGATAAATGGTCTAATTAACAGGGTCACCTTTCCCCCTCGCGCCTGTCAAACTGAGTTTATACTTTATATATAAAGTATATATATATATTCTTGAGCTACAAATCCCCTAGCGGCTCTGACCTGCTGCGATATGAAGAATTCACCAGTGCTTCTCTTGCTAAAAGGGCATCAAGTGGAAAAAACACCCTGAAAGAAAAGGCCTCATCTACCAGTAGCTCACACTTTACTTCTGTCCAATGCATATCCCATGAGCCCCTGGGTGGCCAGGGCTGAGTTAGAACCAAGGAGCTGAGAGAGAAAATCTCAGGCAAGCTTGGGGAAAAATAGGTCACAGTGGCTGCGTGGTGAGGTCACAGAGAGAGGTTTGTCTGCCCCAGACTCCATAGGGGAGGAGCCTAGCAGGCCGAGGGGGCCCCAGAAAGTCCCCCAAGCCCAGGCAGGGGACATGGTGTGGGAAAGGCAGCAGGGACGGGGGCCAGGGAGCTGAGTACGGGGGGGCCAAGGGGCCCAGAGAGATGAGGGCAGGAGCCGGGAGGGGGCAGTCAGGATGGTGAGGAGAAGCCGGAGCCGGAAACTGCAAAAATTGACCGGGCTGTGCAGACGGGAGGAGGGGCTCAGGGTGAGGGC